>JARQOD010000006.1:15883849-15957761 GCA_033576555.1 Oophaga sylvatica | reverse complement strand
CCGATCAATTTCTCATCACACTCCGATCAATCTCTCATCACACTCCGATCACACTCCGACAATCTCTGCTCACACTACAATCACACTCCGATCAATCTCTCATCACACTCCGATCAATCTCTGATCACACTCCGATCAATCTCTGATCAATCTCTCATCACACTCCGATCAATCTTTGATCACACTCCGATCAATCTCTGATCAATCTCTCATCACACTCCGATCAATCTTTGATCACACTCCGATCAATCTCTGATCAGAGTGTGATTAGCATAATTAACCCGATACTCTCAGATGAGTTGTGTGAGTCCGGACTTATACTTAGTCGTTTCCCACAAAACTACAGTATATATCAATCTCAGGTTGGGCTGCCGATTACATGTGTGAGTCTGTTTAATTCAAGGTCTATGCAATAAATTAAGAACTGTGACTTTTATAAAAATGTATTAAGAGACTCATCTGAAATATTTTTTAAGAGGATATTGATAAATCTCATCTATTTTTTAAGGACTCCCTTATTGCCAGGAGGCAGGCACTCCTGATTGATTGACAGCTCAAACCAGCAACACTGTAGCACTGCTGCCCCAAACTGCGTGCTCCCAAAGTGCTATATACTGTAAGTCAGCCTTTCCTGCATGGTGGAACTGAAGTTGGCCAGGATGAGGCGCTAGCAATGCGATCCCGCAATCTCGGTCAGGGAAGCGCTTACAAGCTCACTATGAAAAGGACGCCGTGCAAGAGAGGAGTTCTGGGTGACCTCTTGGGCAATAAGCAATGAGCTATGAAATAAAAAAGTAAATATCTGGTGAGAATGGGACAACACTTTAATTAAAAAGTAAATTCAAAGTTGGTAGTTGTGAGGAGCTGGCTTTATTCTAAGACTATTAGACTAATGGAAGTAGAGCGGAATCCACGGCTCTAAGGGATGCAGACTCTTTCCAGCATGGAACACCGGTTACATTGATATTATTGTGTTTTATTAGAGAGTTGCTTGCCGTGTTTTGTTAGTGATTTTCTTGCTCGTCAGTTCAGTCTCAGGAATCAATGTTTCCATTCATTGACAGTAAAGGTACTGTCACACTAAGCAAGATCTCTAACGAGATCGCTACTGCGTCACCGATTTTATGACGCAGTAGCGATCTCGTTAGCGACTTAGCTGTGTGTGACATGTAGCAGCGATGTGGCCCCTGCTGAGATGTCGCTGATCGCTTATGAACGTTCTGAGCCGTTTTTTGGTCGTTGGTGTCCCGCTGGTGAGCCTGAATCGCTGAGTGTGACACCCTTTATGAACGACTTCACCAGCGTCGCAGGTGGGACTAGGTTTTCCCAACGACCGCAGAGGTCGTTATACAGATCGCTGATCTCTGATGAGATCTTTGTGTTTGGAATCTAACTAGCGATCACATAGCGATCGCACTAGCGATCTCGCCAGGTCGTGTCGTTGTCGTGATCGCTAGTGCGATCGCTAAGTGTGACAGTGCCTTAAGCAGAGGAAGACAGGTTCAGACAGGAGATCGCTAAAGTTAAATGTAAGGCAATCATTCTATTAATCTCATCAGTATTTCAGGGTCTCACGCCATTGTTCTCCCAGTCACTAGGCCCATTGTGAGGATGGGAATAGTAGACCCAATGGAGCAGTCACCACCGGGGTCTCACATGCAATCCTGGTTGATGGGTTTCTGCAATATTCTTCATTCTTTGAGCTAAAGCAAAGTTTAAGGGGGAACGTGTGAACACTTCTGCCGATCCAGGGGGCTGATCCCAGGGAGAGGGGAAAAAGCCACATGTTTAGTCAGGGAGTTGGGGAAAGTGCTGTTGAAGGGAGAGGATCTAGGTCCTGGAGCCATGGATGGATGGATGGCCTATGGAGTTTGGAGATTGGTTGCCGACTGGGCTGGATCCCCTTGCTACTGTTGAGTGGTCTGTCATCTGGATTTCAGGAACTTTCTTAAGCACTGTTTCTGCTGGATATATGGGCTTTTGTTGTGTTATCTGTCGCCTGGAGAAGCGTGGACTGTGACTAGAGACGATACTGTCGGGAGATACGAAAGCTGTGGGCCAACCAAAAGTTGGGAGACAGTGAGAATTGGCTGGTACTGGGGCAGTGGGACTATCGACCCCGGGGAGAGGATCTTGTGGACTGGGGACATTGTATTTTGGTTTTCTATAGATGTAAGGAATATAAAATAGTTGCATCGTTAACCTGCCTAGGTGATTATCACAACTAGCAGAAGATGACCGGTGCTGTGCCAAAAACAGCAGAAGATGGTGGCTGGTAAGTGTGATACTGATGGCAGGGAACATGCATTAGTGATACCACTTTGGGTGTGAAATTAAAAAAAAATGCCAAAGTGGTACTTTAAAGGCTAGGGCTCCACCGCAACATATTAGAGAACAATTTTTCAATTTCTACTTTTTTTTATTATTTACTTTCCTTCATTTTCTACTACTAGATAACAGTAGACTTTTCTCTGTTTTTCGTTACATAATTCCCCCCTATTGGCGCCTCTTGTGTTTAAGAAAGGAATTATAGTCAGATATGATCTCAGCCTGAAAATGAAAAAAAAAAAATCACTTGTTAATGAAATGTTCATGAGCAAACAACATTTCAGTAATTTAATCAAAGTGCTGTTTAGAACACCTACCTTCAAATATTAAGAAATACTAATATAATAAAGGGGATTTCACATTTCAGATCCCATGTATAAGGGAAGAGTCAGACGGCCGTATAACTCAGACAGGGATCACAACGCAATGCTCGGACTGGGCGGACAGTCCGAGCATTGCGCTGTGATCCCTGTCCAAGTTATACAGCCGTCTGTCCCTTCGCTAAGCCGGGATGGTTAAGAAAGTCTCTCTGTCTGGAGAACCCAATCTCCTTGAATTATATATAGTAAGAACTGTTTAATACTTCATTTGTCCTATGGGGGCGCTGCAGACTAATTGAAAACTTGCTGGTTGCTTCCCCCATGGATTTCAGCTAAAGGGTAGAAGATCCAGATTAGATATTAGAAAAAACTTTTTGACAGTGACGGTGATCAATGAGTGGAACAGGCTGCCGCGAGGGGTGGTGAGTTCTCCTTCAATGGAAGTCTTCACACATAGGCTGGACAGACATCAGTCTGAGATGGTTTAGTGACTCCTGCATTGAGCAGGGGGTTGGACACGATGACCCCGGAGATCCCTTCCAACTCTAACATTCTAGGATTCTATGAGCTGTGATTCCCAGCTCCTGGAAAACCTGTGACCAGCTTACTGTCGGGACCTTGGTAATAAATATCGATAACTCAAAATAGAGAACCTCCTTAAATGTTATTTTTGGGGCAAAAGCTATTTTTGCAGATGGGGGCTTACATAGCAAAGCTCCATATTGGGACCTCTAAGGTCCCCCACTTCCATAAGAACAACCCTTTAGCTTCCAGCGATCGTATTGTGGAGACTGAATGAAGTTGATTGTCTAACGCTTAGATGCTGCGGTCGTTGTTGACCAAAGCATCTAAGGAGTTTATTAGCTGTGATCAGGCCTAACTCCAATCACAGCACCGTCGTTAGGCACCGGTATCCCCCCCCAACTCATGGGCCCTATATCAGCTTGCCGGTGTGCCACCATTGCCGGTATGCCACTGTTTTTAATTGAAACTCAAACTTGGAATTTGCATTACAAAATAAGCCGGTATGTAAAAGTTATGTAATTTTTTGGTATTCAATAAAAAACATTATGAAATTGGAATAAGTTTATTGAAGAAGATAAGTCGAAGCGGGGAACGAATGTTCAGATGAGATATTGCTCTAATGGTTTATTATGGGAGAAGTCAGGTGCGGTAGCTGCCGTGTCGGCAGTATGGAGCGTCAGCGGTGGCTCTGAATTATTGAAGTCATTTGAGTGTGAATAGAGGAACTTAGATAATTAGACAAGCCGCCGCCTGTACAATAAGATTAAGCGGATAAAGCGTATTTAATAGTTTTCCTAAAGGAAGGCGGTAAAACAACTGCTTAGAAAAAGCCGAAGAACAAACAGGCTGCTCAGGAGGCCGAATCTTCACCATGCAAGTCTCATTGTTTAAAGCAAAGTTTATCAGCGAGAGCCCCCGATTCTGTGTCCCACGCTTTACAGGTGTTAAATTATGTCTCTCAGATTATCAATTACCGACTTAACGGAATGTGGCATCAGAAAATTATCTATTGCTTAAATCGGGTTTTTATGTTAAATGTGTAATAATTATTTTTGTTATCATTTTCTTTTCATTGTCCATCATATGTTTATGTATAGAAAAAAGGTCTGAAATCTTTCCTATTTCACACTGACACAGACTTTCTGTGCTGTACAAATTACTTTTCAGCAGTTTCATTACCATTACAGACAGCATGACAATGACTGATAACATGTCTCTATAAGTGGATAACACAGTAGTAGTAATAAATGTCACAGCTCACCTCCTGCTCCTCATGTAAAATGCAAACTTTCCCAGTTTTAAAGCTAAAGGAAGACACAAATCCATTCTAACCATTAAATCATATTGCAGCAGAGAGTTCATAGTCTCATTTCCTGTACAGTAAAGAATCCATAGTTCCTCTGTTTATACACCATACATAACAGCTCACCTCCTCCTCCTCCTGTACAATGACTGATAACACCTCTAAATACAGTAGATAGCACAGGATCCAACATTCTCAATAGGTGATATCACAGCTCACCTCCTCCTCCTGTATAATGACTGATAACACCTCTATATACAGTAGATAACACAGGATCCACCATTCACAATAGGTGATGTCACAGCTCATCTCCTCCTCCTGTACAATGACTGATAACACCTCTATATACAGTAGATAACACAGGATCCACCATTAACAATAGGTGATGTCACAGCTCACCTCCTCCTCCTCCTGTACAATGACTGATAACACCTCTATATACAGTAGATACACAGGATCCAACATTCTCAATAGGTGATGTCACAGCTCACCTCCTCCTCCTCCTGTACAATGACTGATAACACCTCTATATACAGTAGATAACACAGGATCCACCATTCACAATAGGTGATTTCACAGCTCACCTCCTCCTCCTGTATAATGACTGATAACACCTCTATATACAGTAGATAACACAGGATCCACCATTCACAATAGGTGATGGCACAGCTCACCTCCTCCTCCTGTATAATGACTGATAACACCTCTATATACAGTAGATAACACAGGATCCACCATTCACAATAGGTGATGGCACAGCTCACCTCCTCCTCCTGTACAATGACTGATAACACCTCTATATACAGTAGATAACACAGGATCCACCATTCACAATAGGTGATTTCACAGCTCACCTCCTCCTGTACAATGACTGATAACACCTCTATGTACAGTAGATAACACAGGATTCACCATTCACAATAGGTGATGTCACAGCTCACCTTCTCCTCCTGTACAATGACTGATAACACCTCTATATACAGTAGATAACACAGGATCCACCATTCACAATAGGTGATGTCACAGCTCACCTCCTCCTCCTGTATAATGACTGATAACACCTCTATATACAGTAGATAACACAGGATCCACCATTCACAATAGGTGATGTCACAGCTCACCTCCTCCTCCTGTACAATGACTGATAACACCTCTATATACAGTAGATAACACAGGATCCACCACTCACAATAGGGATGTCACAGCTCACCTCCTCCTCCTGTACAATGACTGATAACACCTATATACAGTAGATAACACAGATCCACCATTCACAATAGGTATGTCACAGCTCACCTCCTCCTCCTGTACAATTGACTGATAACACCTCTATATACAGTAGATAACACAGGATCCACCATTCACAATAGTGATGTCACAGCTCACCTCCTCCTCCTGTACAAGACTGATAACACCTCTATATACAGTAGATAACACAGGATCCACATTCACAATAGGGGATGTCACAGCTCACTCCTCCTCCTGTACAATGGCTGATAACACTTCTATATACAGTAGATAACACAGGATCCACCATTCACAATAGGTGAGTCACAGCTCCCTCCTCCTCCTGTACAATGGCTGATAACACTTCTATATACAGTAGATAACACAGGATCCACCATTCACAATAGGTGATAGTCACAGCTCCCTCCTCCTCCTGTACAATGACTGATAACACTCTATATACAGTAGATAACACAGGATCCACATCACAATAGGGATGTCACAGCTCATCTCCTCCTCCTGTACAAGACTGATAACACCTCTATATACAGTAGATAACACAGGATACCATCATCACAATAGGGATGTCACAGCTCATCTCCTCCTCCTGTAAAGACTGATAACACCTCTATATACAGTAGATAACACAGGATCCCATTCACAATAGGTGATGTCACAGCTCACCTCCTCTCCTGTACAATGGACTGATAACACTCTATATACAGTAGATAACACAGGATCCACCATTCACAATAGGTGATGTCACAGCTCACCTCCTCCCTTAACAATTTGCACAGATTAGAGCATGCTCAGATAACGAGTCTAATATTAGGCTTTTTTGTCAGTCTGAAAATGGCAAAACTTTCTTTTTTTAAAACATATAGTGATATGAAAAAATAAAAAAAAATAAAATGTACGAAAAATACAATTAACACAAAAACCTGAAACAATAGGCTTTTCTGATATAATTAAACCCAGGCGCACAGTATTTTACACAGGTTACTGAAGCAGGTGCACATTGCATTGAATTTTGCTACATTTTTCCCAAAATTTCTTCTGTGATTTTGTGAAACTTTTGAAAAAAAAAAAAATCACAATATAAACGGCAATGTGACATATTTCTTCTCCGACATTATTATATAGATTAATAACATCCAAAGCTAAAAACAAGGAGGTTTTGAAATGTAAAGGCGTAAAGTCAAGAGTCAAGACTTTTCATGTTTTCTACAATGTTTTATGAAATTGTTCAAACGCTGCTGGAGTTTAGTATTTTTAAATTTATTCATTATTCATTTTTGTAAGAAAATATTTTGAATACAATATTTGAACATCTGCAAAAAAATAACAAAAATATTTGGACATTTTTGCGTAATGTTATATAAGTAGCCTTGACGGCGCAAATTGCAGGTTTGTGTAACGTCTGCACATTAGTCCTGCAAAAAAAAAAAAAAAGAATGGCGCAGCTAAAACAAATCCAATTCTTTTCCTAAAAGAATGCACCGTTGTATTTCATTTTATTGTTGGAAAAGAATATACTTGGTATTACATCCACATGCAGTAAACACCCACACGTAGGTATCATTTCAAGATCACTTTCGTCAGCCTGACTCTTTGCCACAAAGAAATGAATGTTCAAAATACTGTAACCTTCCTGATGTTTTTTGCCATAATTTGTTTTTGATTTATAGACCTCCGGGTCTTTCAATTTGAGCAAATGTTTTACTCAAGCGCCGGCCAAAATACCAACCACAGATAAATCTTATAAATAAGTGTAATCAGGAGTTCTACAAAATTGTATCCAACTCTCTCCGTGTTATTGTATAAAAAAGGCATTACGTGAGAGAACACAACATATGGTTCAGCGCCGAAGGCAACGCGGACTTGAAAGGGGCTGAAGGTAAACACTTGTCTGACTGCTTTGCAGCTGAACGCCCCGGTCTTGACAGATAGGGAGCGGAATTACGTACTTAAATATTATTATTTATTATTGTTTATTATTATATGTATTATTAGTATTATTTATATTTGTTATCATATATAATTTATTGTTATTATTTATTATTATATTTATTACTTATTTATTATTTGTAAGACTGGCACTAGATGGTGACTTTGGCTACGACACAGGTCAAAAATCGTTATGTGCCGCTGTGAGTTTGCGTTTCATGGCAAAACCTAAGGTACCGCTGCTGCAATAAGCAAGTTGAAAAAAATCAAAACAATTTTTGCAACTTGCTTGTCACGGTACCTTAAAGGGAACCTGTCAGCAGGACTGTGCACAGTAACCTACAGACAGTGTCAGGTCGGCGCCGTTATACTGATTATAACGATATCTTGGGTGATGAAATCCGTCTTGTGGTTGTTGTTTAATCTTTAATAATAATAATCTTTATTTTTATATAGCACTAACATATTCTGCAGCGCTTTACAGTTTGCAAATATTAACGTCGCTGTCCCCGATGGGGCTCACAGTCTAGATTCCCTACCTGTATGTTTTTGGAATGTGGGAGGAAACCAGAGTACCCGGAGGAAACCCACGCAAACACGGGAAGAACATACAAACTCTTGCAGATGTTGTCCTTGGTGGAATTTGAACCCAGGACTCCAGCGCTTCAATGCTAACCACTGAGCCACCATGCAACCCTTAATCTTTATTTATAGTTTTCAGTTAATGAGATACTCAAGCTCTGTGGCTGGGCTGTGGGCGGGGGTGTGGATGGGGCTGTGGGCGAGGCTGTGGATGGGGCTGTGGGCGGGGTTGTGGGCGAGGCTGTGGATGGGGCTGTGGGCAGGCTGTGGATGGGGCTGTGGGCGAGGCTGTGGATGGGGCTGTGTGCGAGGCTGTGGATGGGGCTGTGGATAGGGCTGTGGGCAGGCTGTGGATGGGGCTGTGGGCAGGCTGTGGACGAGGCTGTGGGCGAGGCTGTGGATGGGGCTGTGGATAGGCTGTGGATGGGGCTGTGAATGGGGCTGTGGGCAGGCTGTGGATGGGGCTGTGGGTGAGGCTGTGGGCGAGGCTGTGTGTGGGGCTGTGGATGGGACTGTGGGCGGGGCTTTGGGTGAGGCTGTGGATGGGGCTGTGGGCGGGGCTGTGGGTAAGGCTGTGGGCGGGGCTGTGGATGGGGCTGTGGACGGGGCTGTGGGCAGGCTGTGGCCAGGAGCAGTGACCTGTCAGAAGCCATAAGGATGAATATGTAAGCAGAGCACCATATAAAGCCCCCCACAGCACCACCCACCCACAACCCCATCCATAGACCTCCCTGGAGGTTACAGTGCGCAATCCTGCTGAAAGGTTTGACATGCACAAAAAATGCATAAAGTCTCCCAAAACTTTTTTTTTGTGTGGTATGTGGGCATACTAAAAAATCCACGTAAAAACAAGTGTGCGCCCATATCCTTAGTGCATTTCTGATAGAAAAAAAAAACACACCAAAATGGATTACTGGATCAATTAAAGAAGAACAAATTTCCCATATACAAAAAATAGCGTAAAAAAACAACAAAATCCACTGCAAAAGACAGAAAATTCCAAGTAAAAATTGTGTAAGCATACTCTAATCATACTGACTTGCAAAATTAAATTTAACACATGGAGGAACTCCATGAAAATAAAGCTCAAAACAACAGAAACTAAAAAATTGCATCATTGGATTTTTTTTTCATTGCCCAAGAGACTAAGGTAAAGTAAGGTTGGAGTGTTTTTTTTTTTTAACAACTGCGCTAATTTTTTTTCTTCGAAGTCTTATATGATATCTTAATTGTTTCAGCGATGACATTTTATTCGATTGCGGTTAGAAGAATCGATCATGTGTGAGAGTCACCTCCGAGGTCACGCACAAGGACTACAACAATAGCAGGATAAAAGATAGTCGGACAATGCCGTTACCATGACTCACACAACTGATTTGTTGTTTTCCGCTCTCTCCATGAATTTTGCATCGAGACTGTAGGAATTTAATCATCGGCTGTTTTATTACTCACAGTTTATTTCTCCATCTTGGGTCTTCAGACTGGTAATGTTCTTCGATGGAAAGGATGTGGTTTCTGCTATAATGGCCAGTGATAGAAGTGGAAATGCCTCGTGTTGGCTGTTACAAAGTAAAGTATGACCAATACATTACGTTCTTATTGTGAACGGACTATTTTTTAAACCAAATTGGGGCCATAAAGGTTAAGAAACATTCTGTCATCGAGATAAAATTCCTCCACAGTTCTCTCTACTGAGCCACAATTTAGAAAGGTCTACCTGGAAATCACTCAAACTTCCTACAGTTTTATAGCATTAATCACCAGATCCTTTACTAGAACCAGATCTTCTATAACAGTGTAACATCGATGCCTGTGTTTACTCCTTCTGCTTCTTTTTATCATTCTCATTAACGCCCTTCTCTAAATCTGAAGGGTATGCCACACTGAACAATATCGCTAACGGGATCGCTAAAAAACGTCACTATTTAGCGATCCCGTTAGCGATGTTGTTCAGTGCGGCATCTGCCAGCGACGAGCTTCCTGCTGTGATCTCGCTCGTCGCTGGAATCGTTCCGGACCCTATTTTATCGTCGGCGCTCCCGCTGGGTAAGTATATATCGCTAGTGTGGCACCTTTTCTTAGCGATTTAGCGGTACTTTTGTACCCCTAAAGTCGTTAAGAAGATCGCTAACGGCGATAGCGTCGTTAACTATATCGCTAAATGTGGCCGCACTTAGCGATATAGAAACAATCCCGCTAGCGATCGCATTAGTATGCTTCGTTATCGTGATCGCTAGCGGGATTGTTTAGTGTGGCAGTACCTTTAGTTGGGACCTTACCTTAAATCGTTAGCTCCCTGCTTCCAGTGCCAGTTATAAATTCTACATTACCTGGTTCACTCACATTACACTCTCCTTCTCAGATTGTTTGTTAGCCATTACTGTCCACACCCTGGAATTTAACTATTGTACTGCCTAATGACTTTATTTCTATCCTGATGTCTTGGTACTGACCTGGCCTCCTGACCATCCCCTGTCAGACTGCTCCACTGGCACGTAGCCACTACATTAACTCAACCCAGAGGCCCCTATGTATGTCCGCATCCCTGCTCACAGTAGCCACTACATAAACTCAATCCAGAGGCCCCTACGTATGTCTGGATCCCTGCTCACAGAAGTCACTACATAAACTCAATCCAGAGGCCCCTACGTATATCCGGATCCCTGCTCACAGTAGCCACTACATAAACTCAACCCAGAGGCCCTACGTATATCCGGATCCCTGCTCACAGTAGCCACTACATAAACTCAACCCAGAGGCCCCTACGTATGTCTGAATCCCTTTCTCACAGTAGCCACTACATAAACTCAATCCAGAGGCCCCTACGTATATCCGGATCCCTGCTTACAGTAGCCACTACATAAACTCAAACCAGAGGCCCTACATATGTCTGGATCCCTGCTCACAGTAGCCACTACATAAACTCAACCCAGAGGCCCTACATATGTCCGGATCCCTGCTCACAGTAACCACTACATAAACTCAATCCAGATTCCCCTACGTATGTCTGGATCTCTGCTCACAGTAGCCACTACATAAACTCAACCCAGAGGCCCCTACGTATGTCTGGATCCCTTTCTCACAGTAGCCACTACATAAACTCAACCCAGAGGCCCTACGTATGTCCGGATCCCTGCTCACAGTAACCACTACATAAACTCAATCCAGAGGCCCCTACGTATGTCCGGATTCCTGCTCACAGTAGCCACTACATAAACTCAACCCAGAGGCCCTACGTATGTCCAGATCCCTGCTCACAGTAGCCACTACATAAACTCAAACCAGAGGCCCCTACGTATGTCCGGATCCCTGCTCACAGTAACCACTACATAAACTCAATCCAGAGGCCCCTATGTATGTCCGGATCCCTGCTCACAGTAACCACTACATAAACTCAATCCAGAGGCCCCTACGTATGTCCGGATCCATGCTCACAGTAACCACTACATAAACTAAATCCAGAGGCCCCTACGTATGTCCGGATCCCTGCTCACAGTAGCCACTACATAAACTCAATCCAGAGGCCCCTACGTATGTCTGGATCCCTGCTCACAGTAACCACTACATAAACTCAATCCAGAGGCCCCTATGTATGTCCGGATCCCTGCTCACAGTAACCACTACATAAACTCAATCCAGAGGCCCCTACGTATGTCCGGATCCCTGCTCACAGTAACCACTACATAAACTCAACCCAGAGGCCCCTACGTATGTCCAGATCCCTGCTCAGGGATTAAGTAGTGAAGGCCAGGATCCCTCTGGGACCTGTTAGATGGAGTGACTAGTGCAAAGTCTGTCTACAAAATCCCTTTTCTATATTGCCCACCTTCCTCTGACAGTGAAACAATATCTTCCTAACAAGTTATGACAATTGTGTTTTACCTTGGATCCAAAGAATTTACATGACTTCTGTAGTGTCAGAGTCAGATTCTTTGGGTCCACCAGAGGAGAAAACCCTGAAGGCCTCCTCCATCTATACACAACATGTCAATGTCCTTATGTGCATCATTTTTTGTTTTTATTACATGGGACATATAATTAATAAGGCAAAGTACAGATGTTTCCTTCCTTTCCTCCTCGGTTGGCATATCGTGATATGTGTGGTGCTGGAGATGACCAGCTTTGAAAAAAAATTGTTTTTTTTTTATACTCTATTAAGAGATGTTTTACTATACGTTTATACAACTACCAAGTAATTGTGATGTGAATTGCAACTTATTAAAGATTTTGGTGGCACATCAAGATCATAGATTGAATTTGTATCTTGAGTAACTGGTGTGATTAATGAAAGGTAAGGTTGGACACGTCTGTAGGTTATTTAGGAATCATACTGTAAGTAGTAAATGCCAGTTAAAAAGGATTTTTAAAGAAGCACTACAGCACTGTGAACTTACAATTACTCATTTTGCCTTTGTACCAAGTTAATTCTTCTCTTTTCCATTAAGTCTATGACATCACATGATTAAAAACTGACTAGCTGAATCTTTCTAAGCTCTATGTAGAAAGAGGAAGTCTCATTGATCTACATCAGTCAGCATTAGAACTACAGTACAATTCAGCCCAGCTCCACCTTCTCTTCAACTCCTGACCAGCTGCTCCTGCCTCCGCCCGTGCTTTTATCTCTCTTCCTTGTTTCTTTTTGTTAGTGAGATAGAATTGTAATTCTAATGATGACTCATGCAGGGAAAAGAGACATCCTGTTTCCTCATAGAGCTTAGAAGGATTCAGCTATTCAGTTTTAAATCACGTGACCTAATGGAAAACAGAAGAATTAGCTGGGTAGAAGGGCAAAATAAACAATTGACGTACACAGTGCTATATAATATGATGACTGCAATATATTGAGAGAATAAAACTTGTTATGGGAGAGCTTCTTTAATTAAAGTGATCCCTAAGTCGGCACCAATGCTTAGTTGAGTTCTGCTGGACTTTTGAGTCTAAGATCTTCTGGTACTTTGGTGCACTTTGAAGAGATGATTAGAGATGAGCGAACCCAAACCTAAAAGTTCTTGGTTCATACTGGATACCGGCCACTCAATGTCCGGTGCTAAACTTGGAAGAAAGACTTCTCCTGGAAGTACGTTTTAATGTTCAGAGATCCGGAAGAGATTTTCCAGGTTCCGGTCCCCATAGTTTTCAATACGGTTCGAGTTCAGGTTCAAGTTCAGGTACAGTTCTGATACCCGAACCGACCTTTGGACAAAAGTTTGGGTTGGATACCAGAACTCGAACTTCCACAGGTCCGCTCATCCCTTGAGACGATCTTTTATAAAGATGAGTAATAATTATTGATTAGCACCCCATTGCCCAATTACTGTATATCCCAGATGACCTAGTAGGTAAGAGGATCATGACCACTTAGTTGACCAGTCCTATGACCATGCATTTTACTGGGCGGCTCTACAAACTGTTTTCCATTACGGCTTCACAAACATAGAACTCTACAGACTCTCCATAGTCAGAAAATCGGTAACATTAAAGAAGATTTATAATTTCGAACAACTTGTTTAGAAATAAAATCAGCTGCCATTCTTGACGGATGAATAACAGATTCATAAGTTTTACTAAGCTAACAGTTCAGACAATAAAGTACTGCTTGGCACTTCCAACCAAGAACATGGGTTATTTCTCCAGTGTTTATTCCAAAAGAAATGCTTTTGGCAATTGATGGTTCTCTGCCTCCGACTTTAAAGTCCTTATGACGTTTGTCATCAAAAGAATAGGCGACGTCCACCACTTGGATGCTTTTTTGCTTATTAATAAAGAAAAAAAGTATCACGTGATAAGTGCCGCCAATTTCTTTCTAATACAATTACTATACTAACAGTCAACTCATAGTAATGTGTCAGAAGATTATTTTTTTTCTGTTATTTTTACATTTCTGGGATTTCTATAAGCTTCTTATGCACCTTTTTCTTTTTTCTTTTTTTTTTTTTTTCCAATACGCAGATACATTGTTCCTGCGAAACTGTCAGATTAGGTCTTGTCTTTTGTGTATTCAAATAGGTTTGCCATTTTCAGCTATGCTGTGATCATTTTTGTTCCGTAAGAGAGCTCAGAATTCAATTGTGTAAGCTAATCCTTAACACCAAATGTCATCTACTGTCTTCCCGAAGCAAGGAGCGTTCCTGCTGTTAGCCTGATAGGGTGATTTTCTCTTTGCTGTAGAGACGCAAGTTCAATTGGTCTTATTTTGTAAAATATGATTATACGCAGAGGATAAATCCAATTCTGTATAAGAAAAGCAAGGAAATTAGTTTGATTGAAAAGTGGAAATATACTCAGTTCCGATAGTTCAGACCTCGTTGTATAAGATTCAGCTTGCCATGAAGAAATGCTTCAGTCTACTGTAAAAGCCGCTGTTGTTAGCTTTCATAGGAGGTTTTCTAATTCTGTACGGTACACCAACTTTCTAAATAACCTGACGTATTCTTGGAAAAATTACACAGACTCACTATTACAAAGATTGTAAAAGGATACAACAGGTAAATATACAGTTTATCATATCAGCTGGTTGCAGTTGTGGAATACAGATATGTCATTCCTTATTATTTCTCTTCTCCAAAAGTGGTTCAAGATGGCCATATGTGACCAAAAGAAAAGATATTGTGATACTCTGTCAGGAGTTGTTTATGCTATTTGTGCCTATAAGTGATCACCCAGTGAATTTGATGGAAACTTTGGCTTCCTCAGAAGTCAGTGGTCAAGAAGACCCCTGAAGAAGCCTTAAACAGAGACAGCGAAACACGTGGGATCACATGTCCCCAACATTCCCTACTGCTTTACTTTTGTGAATTTTTTTTTAAATTTTGCACAACTATTATTAGTAGAGATGAGAAGTGGAGGCAAAATTCGTATTTACCTGTTGGCCCATTTTTCCTGGGAAATTCAATTTGCCAGGATAGTCTCTGATAATTTAATGTCCTTTGTTATGCTTTGAGATCTTCATAGACCCTAGAGAATAATAAATGTGATATGTAAAAAATAAAGAAAAAAATCCTTACACTCTCCTCACCGCTCAACTCTCTGGCCCCTCCGATCCTCACTGTTACCTATCCGGTCCTCGTCACATCTTCTGATCTCTTTGTAAGTGCGTGAAAGGTCACAACATCATCACACCACGACCTTGACTTTTCCCCATTCCTCATCAGAGCCAAAAGTCCCGGTTGGGTGTGAGAGGCCCTGGGATTTCATTGCGAGCTGCTGGTATCAAAAAATGTGCTGGGGACCGGATGGGTGATGGTGAGGAATGGAAAGGCCGGAGACGTAAGGTGAGTATGAAAATTTTTTAACTTTTATAACCTCTTGATGGCTCTTTATGGTTCAGAAAAATAGCAGCCTTCAGCCGTCATTTTGCCGAATCCGCATAGCTCATCACCAATAGCTCATCACCTGCTTTTGGATTGTGTCCACCTTGGAGAGTGGCGCCCAATGTTTGTATGTTTTTAGATTTATTTTTATGACATTAATATTTGAAAGTGTGCCTGGTTCTATATCCCTCATCTTTTGGATTCCACTATTGTGTTCTCTTTGGAAAAATCAATGGACCTCTACCTGACTATTTATCAAGTGGTTCCCTCCTATAGTTCCTCTTGTGTTGTATATCTTTACTGGAGAGTGGAGACCTAAAGTTGTGTGACTCCTGGTAAATATGGGTGACTTGACAGATCTGGGTTTCCATGTAGCTAAGACTTTGAAATTACTGCCGTATGCCCTATATCAATACCATTAATGAAGAGAGTGGAGAGCCAAAGCAAAAAAGTATCTCCTGCGCTGGTAGACCTGACATATCTGCCCATGGCTTAAGCTGGTGAAACTTGAACTTGGCCGCCAGATCCACCATGATCGAGTGGTCATTGGGGTGACTTATTTCACAGAAGAATGTTTTTAGTAAAGGAAATACAGGTTGTCTAGGCTAGAAGCCATCATCAATCCCAATCTTATCTGCAGTCTATACTATACTTAACTTTAGTTGAATTTTATCCTTAAAACTATGATACTATTTTTTTTTTTCTTATTTACTAAAATGTATCACAATCAATGAGAACAAATGCAAAAAAAAAGATGAAAAAACGCAAAGCTGTTAATTGTAAAACAAAGGAAATGTCGGCAAAGCTCAATGCCAGACAGCAGCTGTAAAGCAAGTGAAAATATTTGTAAAATTTTTATTGATTTCTTTTTCCATTTGTTTTCTAATTTATCATTATTGCTAATTAAATAAAACACAGGTAAAACGACATAGTAAAACTATATTGAAAAAAATATATATATTAGATATGTCGCCTAATGGAGAAATATTGGACAAATCAGACAATTTCCACGAAGTGAATAGCTACAAGATCAATAAAGCAATATACAGGATACTCATGGGAAGGCTATCCGTGTTACCCAAGGACTGCACCCTGGAGAGTGTAAGAGAACAATGATGACAGATGTCCTAAATGCACTTTACGGGGGGCGAGGGTATGGAGCATAGCACTCTATGCTGATGTAAGCTGAAAAAGCCATGAAATTATATGAAGAGTGACTGTGATTGTCGGCTGAGGTTGAATAATTTAAGTCTAATTAAGTCTTGAGAGGCGTTATTACTTTTTATTGCCTTCGTTTTTATTACTGTCTTCCTAATACGTAATACTCAATGTTATCGGGAATTAAATACTGTATCTTTATAATATATGTGTATCTAAGCTGTGCATCTAAGCTGTGCTGTTATAAAATGCCCAATACTAGATTAATTAAACTAAATTGGCTCCATCAGAATAATATGGTGACTCCATCAGTCACAATGATAAAGGTTTGGATCTTTGTGTTCTGTAACTGAAAAACATAATAATTATATAGTTGCGATAATGGCTCAGTAATTAAGAGCACTGAGATAGAGTGTTGATGACTATTTTATAGGATAACTACTGATAAAATATATTTCATTTTTGAAAGTCTTGGGTTGTATGGACAGTAGCGTGTAAGAAGAGCAGACTTTGGCCTCTGATTCATCAAAGGGATTACGAAAGAAATCTGGCGTAAATCGCTTTGAAAAGTTAAACATTTTTGTTCAACATGTAGTTTGCAACTTTTGGCATCTTCACACCAGTTTTGAAAATGGGTGAAGTTGTTGTACAACTGGGACTCAATCCCACAGCTTTTCTAAATCATTATGATCTGTGGTGTTCCTTACTCCAGTCCCAGACTGGAGTAAGATTTGTAATAAGGCGAATGTCAGTGCACACCACCTGTAAGATGCTCCTGATTTATTAATAGGTGTGTAACTCTTAAAGGGGTTATCCAGGACTATTTAATTTATTTTACCATGGGCCTAAGAACTAACAGGCAGGTACTACTACATGCCTGTTGTGCTCATTACTGATCACTGCTGTCACAGAATGGTCACTGACCTCTCCTGCTCCAACAGATCCTGCTGACATCACGTCAAAAGAGCAACGGTTTCTCTTCTACGCTGCTCTGTTGACAGGTTGTGACTGCTGACGTCATGCTGATTGACAGCCAGCTTCCCATGTCGGGGAGACAGCTGTCAATCAGCATAACATCTGTCATACTCCATTAACAGAGCTGCCCAGAAGAAGAAGAGCTGCTCTGTTGACAAAGAGTAGCTGAATCGCCAGCACAAGCGGTCGGTGACTATTCTGAGCCAGCACGGAGTACTCCTGGCAGGTAGTTGCCTCTGTTAGCAACTAACCTGCCTGTTAGCCTTTAGGCCTATAGTAAAAAATATAAAATAGTCCTAGACAACCCCTTTAATAAATCACGGTCACTTGATTCCAACTCGTCCCTCATCAAGACTGACGTGAATGTCTTTGATGTTAATAAATTGGGGCCTTTGTTCTTGGAAAAAAAACTATGGCCCCATTTATCAAAGTGATTACGGCAGAAGTCAGCAATAAAACACTTTGAAAAGTTGCAAAGGCAAATATTTTGTGACTTGCCATTTCAGTCCTGTTTAATATGCTATGGTGTACCTTATGTCACAAATCTTACTCCAGTCGCTGACCGGAGTAAGATTATGGCAAGGTTCACATGGAGGCGCACACCACGTATCAGATGCTGCAGATTCATTTAACCAATCTCAAACCAGCTCTCAAGGTATTTTGATTTGTTGCACCCCCAAAATTTTTTCACTTTTCTTCCATTTAACAAACATTTTCTGGCATAAAATGTGAATAAATGTCTGAGATTTCAATATTCCTTTTTAAAATGTTTTGCAAAAAAACGGAAGGACGGAACAAATAAGACTAAATTATTTTGGTGCTCTTAACCACTGAACCACTTAATCTACATGCATGCATTTACGAGCAGTTTCTTAACTTTTTTTTCCATGTTCAAAAATGTCGTAGATTTTATAGATTGCACCAAATCGCAAAAAAAAATCTTAAATAATAAAAAAAAAAAGGGAAACTCAGCGAGTCTTTGCCCGATGCCTGTTTTCATTTATAACGGAATTTAGCCGCTTTTTAATCTTCCCGGTAATATGTAACGGCGTAGCGAGTGCTGTCATACAAAAGTTATATTTAAAAGCATTCCGAATGCTTGAGTAATTTTTCTTGTCAGGCAATTATCTTATGAACAACTCGCATTAAAAAAAACATAAATTGATTGACTCGGAGGTGGACCTTATCCAAGAAACACTTTAATATATGACAATTCAATCAATGTTTCCCTCTGTAGTCAGGCCGATGATATAGCTGTACAACAAATGGAAAGAGCTCTGCATCAGTAATCATGTAACTGTCACAAAATCAGAAGTGCGCTGAGGCGGCCGCGCGCTATGACATAATCTAGTGTGTTGTTTGCTCGGAGGTTAAGAAATTGATGAAATATTCTCTGGCTTTGTAAGAAAAACGTATCGGCGATGCTCTCATGGTTCTGCCTCTAACATCCCCTCCACGATCACCAGACAATAAACTGTTACCTATCCCCAATATTAAATATTTTTGCTTCTTTTTTTCCATCAATGAAATAATTCTTCCTTTATCTTCTCTACAACTTTACCACTTTTTGTAGAATCTATTAAAAGAAGGTGTCCGCACAACCCTTAATTATCTCGTCGGCAGATCCACACCTACCCACGTAGAGGATGGTTTTGCCGTCGGTGCAGGACTATTGTTAATTAATGACAGAATTTAAAAAAAAAGTTGAAAAAGATGATTTTTTGATATAGAAATGGCTCAGTGGTTAAGAGTACAAACTGAATTTCTAAAAATCATTTATTAAAATTTGTTTTGTTGCCCACAGCAGTAACAAATTTCTCCCTAAATCCAAAGTTTATTCAAATCCAAGTAAATAAGTGTATTTTTTTTTTAGTTAGATACCTAAGCGGCTCAGTGGTTAGGAGCACATACACAATTTTGATTAAATGGGTATCGTTTATCAAAACTGCTTTTCTTGAACCTTGGCTGCAGAACATAATTTACCAAATGTTAAGAGTTTTTTATTTGAATCCAAGTAAATGAGTGTGTTTTTATTTAGATGAATGAGTGGCTCAGTGGTTAGAAGAACCAATTTAATTTGAATCAGTGAGTTAATGAGTTTTGTTTATGAAGAGGTGTCCTGCTGGCTATTCATGGACTATAAGAATCAGTCTGATAAGAAAGGCATCCTCTTAGAACCTCTAGATAGGTGGTCAAACCAATTTTGTATCCAGGAGGGCAAAGATAGGACGGGTTGCCTCAGGTGTGGTATGGGAGTTAGCCGAACATGCCGTGTTCATTTGTTTCTGTCACTTCCATAGTAAGAAATGGAGAGAGCCATGGACATGTGGAGATGGCAAACAGTAGCCACCAAACCAGGAAGGATGAAAGTCAGTCTTCCTAGTTCCGTAGTCAGGTGGTGAATCCCGGAGGTGGTACCTGCATTTATCAAACATTTCTGGCATATACAGTGGATATTGAATAAATGATCACACTGAAAAAATGAAACAGCATTTTCATGACTTTCTGTGTTTTGAGAAATAAGGCTGAATTTGAACGGTGCTCTTAACCACTAATCCACTTTTTCAACATGATGATAACTGAGTTCCAATCAAGTAGGTTTATCAAAGTATGTATGGTAGATGATGGCCATTGACACAAATTCAGCTTGTGCTCTTAAACACTGATCCACTTAAAAATGATGTCATTTGGAGGCAGATTATGGCAATGCCCAATATTTATGAAGTCTCCTCATCATTTTTTCTGAGGTTCGAACAGGCTTATGCATAACGATCACAGTACCTATAAGGAGCTAACAAAGGTTTATATGAACAGTCTGTAGCCTAAAGTAAAGAGCCAGATTAAAATTATGTAAAGGAGGGAAAAAAATATATTCTGGGTGCAAAAGTGGCAGATACCCCATACCCACTGAGTCACCGAAGTTGTTAGTGTCGTATACTGCACATGTTAAGTGAGGGGCAGCAGATCATGCATTAGTGTCCTAATGTCCTTACATCGCTGATTGCCAGTTTATTTAGGATGACACACGCTTTTCTTACCCAATAAGAACAAAAGGTTTAACAAATTCTTTGAAAGTTTTTTTTTTAAATATGTTTTTTTATCTATACGTGCTCTTGCAGTACCAATTCTCACCACTGTAAATGGTGAATATTTCCCATAGACCTCAATGAGACAGCGCCCCCTGCTTAATCTTTCATTTTTACAAATAATCAGAGTTTTATTATTTTTTAAAATTAGAATTTTTTTTCTCTGCTTTTACTTCTGCCTGGGACAAAATGCAATAAAATAAAATAAAAAAAATTGCAACAGGGGAGACATTGCTTCAATAAATGTCAACTATGTAGCCCATAATCCCCGATACAGTCTATGATCCTACCCATCAGTGCCTTCTGCTTTGTGATCTTTTTTTAGGATAATCCCATTATTGAATACATAAAACACCAAGTTTAGATGCTATTTTTCTATTAACCAACATTTTCCAGAATTCCTATGTATTAGCGGTAATTTCCTACGTTTTTTTTTTTTAAGATTTACCAAATTATACTTTAATGAGAGAAGTTTTCACTTAATTTCCAATAATGTCTTTTTATAATCATAGTTAAACGCTTTATGCGTTTTCCTATCAGTGCGCTGACTACAGTCAAGATTAGTAGTAATAGATAGACACCGCGGCTTTTATAGTGTCGACAAATTGAGCTGCGTATTAAAATGTCCACCAAGAGCTCGTTCCATTAGTGTTAATTCCCCGGTGCTAAGTGAACAGAGCTGTTGTGTTTAAGCAAAATCAATAAAGCCAGTAAAGATCATTTAGTGATATCCGCGCTGCTCCGGAGCCACAAAGAAGAGCTGGAGTACGAAGAGCACCTGACCAGGTGTAATAATGGTAGAAACTCCTCTGTCCTCCGCTAAGACTCTCAATGACTTCCAGTAAGGAATGATTTGGGGTCATACAGAATTATTCAAGCCCGTCTTCCCTTGCTTTTCCAATATCCTGAGAAATGTGGAGTAAAATAAGAAGCTTAGAAAGAAAACACAACATCGTGATACTCTGTCGGGAGACGTTTATACTATATATTTCTATGTGTAGCTGCGGAACGATGCAAGCTGACTTGGCGAGCTACGATAGTGGTATGACTTGCAAAGCTGGTCAACGTGAATATTTACCATCTGTTTGTGCATCCCTTCCCCTATAACATAGAATCTTGGAATGTTGGAAGGGACCTCCAGGGTCCTCGTGTCCAACCCCCTGCTCAAAGCGGGAGTCACTAAACCATCTCAGACAGATGTCTGTCCAGCCTCTGTTTGAAGACTTCCATTGAAGGAGAACTCACCACCTCTCGTGGCAGCCTGTTCTACTCTTTGATCACCGTCACTTTCAAAAAGTTTGTTCTAATATCTAAACTGTATCTTCTCCCTTTCAGACCCTGGCTTTTAATGTTTCCAGGGTGTGTATGAATTCTATCTCTACAATTCTCTTACATATATATGTATACCCCCAGGGGTAAATGTTTTTCAACCCTTGCACATAGTGCATAGGTAGGCTTTACCAGTCTAGTAGTCCCACACCTTAAAAATGGGGAAAAAAATGTTTTCTGAGGCCCTCCTCTACGCGTCTTCCAGGGTGTATTGCAGTCCCTTCTTCTAATTGTTGGCATGTCTTACACTTAGTGCATAGGCTTTACCAGTCTTGTCATTCCGCTACCTAACTATTTGATCAGCATGTGTATGAGGCCCTCCTTTATGTGTAATACAGGGTGTATCGGAGTCCGTCTTCATTGTAATTTTTTATAGTTCTTGCTTTGTCCACAAAGGATTTGTGAGCTTCAGAGTCCCTCCTTAATAAATGAAACAGGATATTTCTGATCATGTCACACACACCACATAGCCAGATAAGGTAGTAAAATGTTAAAATTACATTTACCGGTGACTACAGGTGGGAGCATTTTTATTTCCTCTCTATGTCATCTACTGTGTTTGTAGGCGACGGGGAAATACGGCGAGAGACGGCTCGGAGGAGCGGAGGAGACTGTTTATTTTTTTCACTTTTTAATTTTGCCTTATAGACAAGTCATTATACAGGATAGAATTTATTTTTTCTGTAAAATCCATTTTATCTTCAGTTTTGTATGTTTTATTGTTAGTCCGTAAAAGTGGCGTAATACTCTGCCAACATTGTCGCCAGCAGAGACCTGGGAGTCAGAGATTCATCCAGGCGTCTTCCCCATGCGGTTCCACTTCCATTTCAGGCCGTTTACATCCATTTCAGAAATGTTCCTGCCCACCCCGCCCTCCTGTTAGGGTCTTCCGGAAAAATGCTTGAGTTTCCAATTGGCTTCCATGATACCCTTTACTGGAGTTGAGCGTCATGCCGTTCCCATTCCATTTCGGCACTATTTACATCCATTTCAGCGCTTTGCTTGCACCCTCCCCCCTCTTGTTAGGGTCTTCCGGAAAAACCGTTTGAGTTTCCCATTGGCTTCCATTACACTCGTTACTGGAGTTGAGCGTTCACCCTTCTCGATTTGAGCACCGCGCACTCAAGCATTTTAGACCTCGATCAGCACAATTCTCTACACATCAGACAGGACAATGAGCTTTTTGCTTCCTCGGTGGTTTATGTCCAACGTGCAGAAACAATGCTTTTTGTTTGCAGCTTAACGACATCTTGGTGTCATCACGTCCCTAAAAATAGGTCAGTACAAGAGGCTATCTTGCATGAATGATGGCAGACAGGTGGCAAAGGAAAAGGCTAGATAACCTTTAGGGCAAAGCTGCATCAATCATAAAACTCAACTATTCTATTTTCCGTCAGTAAATCTATGTAGAATGCATTATACACATTGTAGTAGTCATCTGCAATAATAACTATTATTATTAGCAGCCTTAGTAATAGTAGTATGTTTATAATAATAATTATTATAAACAGAATTTAAAAAATAATGCTAATAGTATAATATTACTCATTTCAAACTATTG
The DNA here is from genome assembly GCA_033576555.1 of Oophaga sylvatica. NCBI lineage: Eukaryota > Metazoa > Chordata > Amphibia > Anura > Dendrobatidae > Oophaga > Oophaga sylvatica. Next base: position 15,934,110 of record JARQOD010000006.1, on the reverse strand, counting down.
TTAATAATACAGTGCTACTGATTAAATGGGAAATATATATTGATGTTACACTATTGTATAAAGTATACATTCATTATTCCTATTTGTATTATAATGAAAATTTCATCAGCAAAGCCATAAGTACGGTATATGTATCTAAATTGTGTAGATCTTGATGCTGATTTCCCTTCAGAGTTACATAGGTTGAAAAAAGCCCCCAGACAGTCCATCAAGTTCAACCTTTCTCCACCAATTATACATTTTTTTCACTATCTTAGCTATACCCCAAATGTTATGTGCACTGAGGAAATCATCCGGCCCTTGTATAAATGCTGTTATAGTGTCGGCCATTACTACCTCCTGTGCTCGGGCATTCCCCAGTCTGACTACTGTAACTGTAAAGAAGCCTTTCCTGTTTAGCTGCCGGAATCTCTTTTCTTCTACCCGTAATGAGCGCCTCGTGGTCCTTAGTATGGTCTCGTCCTATGTACTGACCACACATGTATTTATACATGTAAATGATTTCTCCTCTGAGACGTCTTTTTTCTAAGCTAAACAAGCCCAACCTTTCCACCCTCTCATCATATGAGCGGCCTCCATCCCTTTTAATAATCTAGTTTCCGTCTATGAACTGACTGATTTCTGAATAACCTGTTTAAAATGTGGAGCCCAAAACTGGATCCCGTATTTTAGATGTGGCCTCACCAGTGATTTATAATAATACGTTGGGATCGCAGGATTTTATCTCTTTTTATACATCCTAATATCTTGTTTGCTTTTGCGGCTGCTGCCTGACAGTGAGTGCTGCTGCTCAGCTTACTTGTACCCAGAATCCTTCGTTCTCCTCCTGTTCTGTATCCCGGGTATTCTCCCATCTAATGTATATGCAGCTATAGGATTACTCCATCTCATGTGCTTAGTCTACATTTATCTACATTAAACCTCATTTGCCAATTGTTTGCCCATCAGACGTCTTATCCAGATCATTTTGTAATATTGTAATGTCAAGGTCAGATTTTAGTATCCTGCATAGTTCGGTGTCGTTAGCAAAGAATAAAGGCCTCGTCTCACATAGCGAGATCGCTAGCGAGATCGCTGCTAAACAGCGATCTCAGCAGCAATCTCGCTATGTCTGACACGTACCAGCGATCAGGCCCCTGCTGTGAATCGCTGGTCGTGTCAGAAATGCCTGGACTTTTTTTGATCGCTGGTCTCCCGCTGGCCAGCACGCATCGCTGCATGTGACAGGCAGGAGACCAGCGATCAGCTGGTAACCAAGGTACACATCGGGTTTCCAGGCACCACGCAGCGCCTGGAAACCCGATGTGTACCTTGGTTACCAGCTCCCTGCACCAGCGGGCTGGTATCCAACGTACACTGCGGGTAACTAGGCGACGTTACCCGCAGTGTCGCTGTCCTGATCGCTGCCTGTTTGGCAGCTCAGCAGCGATCATGTAGCGACACACCAGCGATCCTGATCGTTGTCGGGATTGCTGGTGTGTCGCTATGTGACACGGGGCACTAAGACTGACACTTTACTTTCAACCCCATCCACAAGTGCATTAATAAAGAGGTTAAAAAGAATCGGTCCCAGTACAGATCCCGTGGTCTCCACTGCTGACTATATCTCATTTAGAGAACGTACCATTTATGACGACTCTTTGTTTCCTGTCTTTTATACCCATCTGCATATAGTTTCCCCCAGACCTTCAACATCACATATATATATATATATATACAGTACAGACCAAAAGTTTGGACACACCTTCTCATTCAAAGATTTTTCTGTATTTTCATGACTATGAAAATTGTAGAATCACACTGAAGGCATCAAAACTATGAATTAACACATGTGGAATTATACATTACACTTTACCAAAAAGTGTGAAACAACTGAAAATATGTCTTATATTCTAGGTTCTTCAAAGTAGCCACCTTTTGCTTTGATTACTGCTTTGCACGCAGAAAAGGTGAACGGATGGACTCTACATGCCTGGTTTCCACCGTGAAGCATGGAGGAGGAGGTGTGATGGTGTGGGGGTGCTTTGCTGGTGACACTGTTGGGGATTTATTCAGAATTGAAGCGGTGAGCGGTCCAGCTCACCCCAAACCATCTCGATTGGGTTCAGGTCTGGTGACTGTGGAGGCCAGGTCATCTGGCGTAGCACCCCATCACTCTCCTTCTTGGTCAAATAGCCCTTACACAGTACGGGGCTAAGTTCACACGTTGTGGAATTTCCGCTGCAATCCCACACTTCTCTGCCGCGGGAAATACGCATTTTTATTGGTATGCGTATTCCCGCCAGAAACTAGCGTTTTCCTAGCGATCTGTAGCATCGTTTGGAAAACTGATTGACAGGTTGGTCACACGAGTCAAACATAGTGTTTGACTCGTGTGACCAACTTTTTACTATTGATGCCGCCTATGCCGCATCAATAGTAAAAAGATCTAATGTAAACATAATAAAAAAAATAATAAATCGTGCTATTCTCACCTTCCGGCGGCCCCCACAGCCTTCCTGGGCCTCAGCGACGCTCCCGGCCAATCCCGTTCCCAAGGATGCATAGCGACAATGACCCCGATGACGTAGCATCACACAAGACCGCTACGTCATCTGGGGTGATTCTCGTAATGCATCCCTGGGAACGGGATTGGCCGGAGCGTCGCTGAGAGGCGGGAAAGCTGCGGGGGCCGCCGGAGGTGAGAATATCATTATTTTTTATTTTAATTATTGTTTTACCAGGGATATGGTACCCAGGGCCTGGAGGAAAGTCTCCTCTCCTCCAGACCCTGGGTACCATCCGAACATGAACTGCTTACATTGCGCATAGTGGGCACAGCCACATGCGGAAAGTAAGCGGTTCAATGCATATCTATGGCGGCATAATCGCCGCGATTATGCGAAATTAATGAACATGTTGCTTTTTTTTCCGCAAAGCGTTTTTTTCGCGGAAAAAAACGCTGCATGTGCACAAAAATTGTGGAATCCATTTAAATGAATAGGATGCTTAATGCTTGCTTTTTTTAAGCGTTTTTGCCGCGGGAATAAACGCAAAAAAAACAAAAAAATTCCTGACGTGTGCACTTAGCCTGGAGGTGTGTTTGGGTTCACTGTCCTGTTGAAAAATAAATGATGGTCCAACTAAACGCAAACCGGATGGAATAGCATGCCGCTGCAAGATGCTGTGGTAGCCATGCTGGTTCAGTATGCCTTCAATTTTGAATAAATCCCCAACAGTGTCACCAGCAAAGCACCCCCACACCCCCACACCACCTCCTCCATGCTTCACGGTGGGAACCAGGCATGTACAGTCCATCCGTTCACCTTTTCTGCGTGCAAAGCAGTAATCAAAGCAAAAGGTGGCTACTTTGAAGAACCTAGAATATAAGACATATTTTCAGTTGTTTCACACTTTTTTGTAAAGTGTAATGTATAATTCCACATGTGATAATTCATAGTTTTGATGCCTTCAGTGTGATTCTACAATTTTCATAGTCATGAAAATACAGAAAAATCGTTGAATGAGAAGGTGTGTCCAAACTTTTGGTCTGTACTGTATATATACAGAAAATTTACTGAATTTTAGCAGGAAACTTTTTTTGCGGCAAATCAATTCTTGGCAGACCTATGGTATTCCTTTTTTTCTTCACACACTAACCTTCTTCACTATTTTGCTGTCACACACTATTTTTACAGTTTCTTTATTGTTTTATAGCCCTCTCTTCCTATCCATAAAGCTAAGCTCTGAGCGGTGACATCCTCTTACTATCCAGATTCACCATAATATGGCTGCTGCCTTTCCTACCTTGGCTTTTATAGAGATTCAATGTAATATTTTATCATTATTATCATTACTACTATTAATAATGACTACAATAAATATGAAATAAAAGAATCTAATAAAACCACCCAACATTCTTGACTTACCGTAGTTGTTTTCCTTTCTTTTCCCTTGTACACGCTCTGCGGCATTCATCCATTCGTCGGTACAGATGTGCGGTGATAATATAAGTTGCACCTGCTATATTTCTTCTTTTCTTCATGGGAGCTGAAATACCTTCAGATAACGGCAGAACAGTGTCACCGCTGGAGAAATGGATGTGGAATAAATTACAATACGCTGCCGGCAGTTTACTAGATAATTATTTCACCCTGTCTCTCTACCACCGGTGTTATTTTAACAGGAAAGCTTCACAATGAAATGAAAATTTGGCAACTTTTTCCTCCTTGTTGCTTTGTCATGTCATTATACTCATCCCTAATATTATCATTTCATAAACCGTTTTTGGATTTAGATTGTACACATGGCTTGACTTGATCCACCAGATGCACAAAATGTAGGCTTGCATAGGAGCTGTATACCAAAACCGGTAGGAAATTGTATATCAAAACTATTTGCAAAGTTGCTTTTTTAAAATGTGTAATGGATATAAATCACTTTGTTGCACATCCTACCAAATTGAAAGAGCGGAAAGAAGCGTTCCAAGTGTGACACTGCAGGACAATTTACGTGAGTGAGTTGTGACCTGCCACAACTACAGGAATCATGTTAAGGCAAATTAGTAGGCTGCTGCTGCTACAGCCGCTGACCCACACCTTGGCGGGGAGGAAGATGAGGAAATTGGAAAAAAAAAATGTGAAGGCTAGGTATGCGTTCATTGGATTTTTATTCAGATAATGCGTTTTGGAACCGGTTTTGAGTTCTTCTTCAGGTACGATAGAGATGGAGTCAAACCGATTCCGAAACGCGATGTATTAATAAATATCCCATTAGCGCATACCCAGTCTTCACACTTCGTTTTTCTAGTGTCCTTATGCTTCCAGATTGAAAATTTAACTGTACATTGCAAATTGATAGACAATATACCTCATATATCTTACCCGTTTATGAGATCAATATTTTGTTAAGCGCCTCAATGTTTAGAATGTTTCGTCCCTTTGTTAACCGTTTCTTCTAGAAGCTGTTGGAAAGAATACTGTATTGTAATCCCATTAGAGAGGAGTGAATCGATTTGTAACCAATCAAATTAATTATGAAATTTCAGAAAATTATGAATTCTGGACAATTCCAAATTTGGGAAATTTGAGTTACATGAATCCAGCAAAATGGTGACAATTGAACCACAGTCGATTCAGATTTAATCGAATCTGCAGACCAATTTGAGCAAATCTTACTGAGACGAATTTTGGGAGATTCGCTCATCTCTTAAAGTCCTGTCTTCCATCCTAAAACACGTTCCTACATACAACTACAATTAATTCCTGACCGGCCAGGACTATTTGCCAAGAAGGTTAATTTTGTCTTTTCAAGCAGCTTGTTTTTATTGTCGAACATCTGTGTTTTATAAAAGATAAAATTTAGTTTCCTAACATCCATTATTGTGCACAACAGATCATCAAGCTCCGCTGCCGAGATAGAGATTTGCATTGTGCAAAAGCCATTCTTTTGTATTCCTTATTTTGGAGAAACATATACTTAAGTGCTGCGATCAATATCGACTGCTGCGGAGAATCTGCCTGAATTCTATCTAAAGGGCTTTGATTCTGGCTAAGGATTCATACTCGGATGGTGTTACAGCGTGTGTCTAATAAGTGATCCCTCAGATTAAGATTCATCAAATCTAATCTTCTAAAGTCTCACACTTTGACACTAGGTTAGAGGACATCAAAAATCTTATAGATGACAACTTCTTAGGACTCAATCTAAAAGCGAGGGCAGATATCCACTTCCAAAGAATAATTCTTACCCAACCAATTGGGACGGACCTATTTAATATTACAACCTCACCTTGTGTCAGCCGACCTCAATGTAGATGGGGGCAGAATAGTACCCAGGTTTGGCACCTACCCATACTGTAAAGCTGAAATACCTAGCTCAGAAAGAGGGAGTCGAGCCCCTGTTTGTACAGAGTACAAGAAACTACAGCAAAACCAAAGAAATGAGCCGGAGTATAAGTTGGTATACATGCAATATTTAGGAGTATTTTCACACTATGGGCATTTAGCAGAGAAAACCCAAATCAAAAACAAAATGAGCATATTCTCAAGAGAACCCGGTATGACCAACTTCAACTTTTAGAATCTGGACCCATGATGACCAACCGATCGTCCGGCCAACTTTGGTTTAAAAAAGTGCTTCCTGCCATAAAATCACCTTTTCCAGGCTTTATTCTTACTCATTCTTACCTGGACTGCAGAAGTGCAAGAACGTGAGAAATTAACAGATAGTTGAGTTGTTCTACGTGGTTTTTTTTGCAGCAGATTTACTGCACAATTGTGGAAAAAATCTACTTGCAGACTTGCAGTGGATTTTTACCGTGGGAAAGGGAGAAAGCAACTGACAAAACGACAGTATTTCGAGAAGGGAGAGTGTGGGAGAGAGACGTCTATGCTGGGAAAACCCAATGAGCTCTGAACTTGCAGTCCCACAAGCAAACAAGTCAGAAAAATCAAGTATTGTAGAAAAAAAGGAGAACTGTGGGAATCAAGCAAAACCAAGATACAGAGTGAACTTTTCCTCGTATTCAGATGCCTACCTAAACATATTATTTGGATACAGCTATGCTTAGAGGGTTTGTCCAGAACTAACTGATCACCAGCTATCCTTTGGCTAGGTGCAGACGACCCCCAACCAGTCAGATAAAATCTACCGCAGCGGCAAAATGTCAGCATGCAATATATCAGGCATAACGTATACAATCTAATATTGATGACCTATCCGAAAGACAGGCCCTCAATGTCTAGTCCTTGACATCCCCTTTAACCTTTAGAGTCAATAAACGACATCAATTTGCATCACTATGCATTTTTCAGACAGGCATCATTAATATAAGGGGAAAAAATAAGAATACTCAAAGAATTTTTTTTATAGCCTTTTTATCTGTTCACCTAAACGAGGCATCATTATTACGGAAGGTGTTTTATCCCTATATTTTCCAAAAGAAACACTGTATTTATACTGTGATTAGACTAATATTATCTTATTTATCAATGTGTTTAAATTTTCTATTTACCATTAATTGTATAGGAGAAAAATCAACAATTTTTTTTTTTCTTTTTAAAGGGGTTGTCCAGGACTGTGATACTGCTGCCGGACGTACTACAGGGTGCGTGGAGCTGGAGCAACACAGCGCCATTCACTGTGCAGTGGCCGTTCACAGGTACTGCAGAGAATAGCAACTGAGTTGCAGTACCCAAGAACGGCCACTAGACAGTGAACTGAGCACTGCTTATTTTTTTTGTGGCATATATTTCTTCTTTTTTTTTTCCGTAGCAAAACCTACATGAAAAATCTGCATCAAAATGTACAGAAACTATATATGTTTAGAGTAAGTTTTTTACTCATACCAAATATTTAGATCATATTTATTCTTCTTTTTATCCACCGTGTTTGAGTTTTCTATTTACTCTTCAATAATGCAAGAGAATTCCCACAATCCTTAGCAAAAAAGTTTACGACGGTTGAACACAAGGATTCCTTTTTTTGTGCTCTCTGACAGCCCCTTACAGATTTATTGTACTTTTGATTTCCACATTTTTTTTATATGTCTAAGCGGGGGGGGGGGGGAGGTGGGGGAGGAAAAAAAAACTTTTCAAAATAACAGCGCTTTATAAATAGTGTATGCAGAGTGATAGATCTTTGTGTTTCGGATGGGAATCTTACATATGCCTTCAGATCTTCTGGAGACATCCGAGCACGAGGTGACTGAGCATCATTTTCTACATAACATCAAACGGTCTGGAGCTAGTTTTTTTTTTATACTGACCATCGCTGGATAAAGGAAAAGTTTTGATTTTATCTCCAGAGCCCTTTAAATTTTAACTCGTCCTACTAGGGTTGAGCATTCCGATACCGAAACCCAGTTCCGATACCTGAAATCCAATGTAAGTCTATGGGAACAAAATATCGGAAGTATCGGAAGTATTTCCGATATTTTGTTCCCATAGACTTACATTGGATTTCAGGTATCGGAAGTATCGGAATGCTCAACCCTAGTTCCTACATTGAGTTTATAATCTCGTATTCCTGGGATTCTTGAGGAGGTTGTGCACCTAACACAACATGTATTTATAGCTTGCTCTTCTCTGTCTTCAAAAGTTCCATGTTTTGCTTTTATTTTTTAGAGGATTTTTACCATTTTTAGATTATTCCGTAAGACATGGGTTTCGCGTTGGATACAAATTTCTTTCTCCGGGGGCATGAGATCTTGCAAAGCTTCATTGAAAAGGTCATATACCTAATGTTCAACTCTGGGACCACAATATTTAAAAGGCTTGTCCACTTCCTGGAATACCCCTTCTTAAAGACTACATTCTCCCTTGTAAAATATAAAAAATATCCTATACTCACGTCCCAAAGATATCGTCGCCGAGTCTCAAAAGGCTCCAGTGACATTGTTATAAACACGTGAGCACTGCAACCAATCAGTGGCCGGTGAGTAAAGAGCTTCAGTGAACATAGTATTGGAGATGTCCAGGTGGTGGGCATCTCCTTTAATTTGTAGGTGTCGTTCAAACATTTTTCAACTATCCACAGAATAGACGGTTATTGTACTGTACTGACAATGGCATGCCGTGAGGACACAGGCAAACAGTAGCAGTTGCTCTAGGCACCAAATTTTAGCAAAATTCTTGACTCTTGCCTCTTCTTCTTGGAGTGGTGCAGTTGCACAGTGAGTTCCTGCCAGGTGGCTGGCAAACTAGATAATTAAAGTAGCCTGGTGTTGCTTTGATATCTTGGTTGGTGTCACAGGTTCCTATGCAGAGAGCAGCAGTGGAGATGAATTTGTTGTCAGCTGCTGTGCTCTGCATAGGTAGCAACCGAGATAACAAAGCTCTCTGTGTGATGAAGGTTCCTGCCTATGTAGAGCGTAGCACCTGAGGCCAGGCTCATCCAGGCTGAAACTGATATGACGAAGACTGCGCTGAGCTCTCTCACAGATTTTCAGCCACTCCACTCTCTTGCATTTTTGTGACCTACTTTTTCTAACCCTAAGTAGCAGATTTTTCACTACGATTAAAATTAGGACTAGGATTAAGGATAGTGCTAGGGATAGGGTTAGGGAAAGGGTTAGGGATAGGGTTAGATTTTGGGGTTAGGGTGATAAAATAGTTACATAAAAAACACAATAATCAAATACAAATAATAATAACTAAAAAAACTTATATAATAATGTTTTTAAAACTTTTACATTTTTACATTGTGTGTATAATGGTCCCGAGATAGGGGTGCAAAATAATTGTCTTAACCTGGTAGCTGAACAAACCATGCTACGTTGCCATCACTGATGATCTAGCTGCTGAAAAGTGCGCCTGACCAAAGAACGTGGAGCCCAAACGTCTCTGTGTAAATGGAGCAGGAGTGAGGATGTGCATCCCACACTCCGGTAGACGGTGGATACAGCAGCTGTCACACATGCTCACTAATGCTCTATTCATACAGGGAGCTTTAAGACTTCCGTTTTTGTGATTTGGGGGGACCATGAATCTGACCCTGATTAGTCATACATTTATTGCCTATCTTGTAGATAGGTGATCAATTTTGTTTTCGGGTCAACCCCCTTTAACTCCCACATCTATGGCTGGGTTCACACTAGACTAAACATGGCTGAACCCCTCAACAGTGTTATAAGGGATCATTCTAAAGTGTAATAGTTATGTGGGTCGTACAACTCTCCCATAACAGATGATTTTGGGGGGAGAGAAGAAGTGGTAAATAAACTGATGGAGGAGGAGACCAGCAGCGGCTGTCTCATAGAGCGCACAAGACCGGTCACCGAGCCGAGCATTCCTATGTATTGGGAAGTTGGGGGAAATAGCGGTTCACGAAATGATCAATGAAGCTAGAACAGTATCCGCTCTGTATTGTAGCATTAATTGTACACAATCACGTGAACTGATTGACTGCAGGGGTCACTGTGATTGACTGCAGCACAGTTAGTTAGAGAATCCTAAATATCCGATAGGTGTGGTTCGCATACGTGTAGCCTCCTCTCCATTCCTTCACCTGGATGTGTAGACTGGTGGCACATCGTCGGGGATGGGTGTTGAGGGATCTTCATTCTCATTATAATTGCCAGTCTCTGAAGTGAGAACCACATCCTATGAATATTCCATAAATATCTTAAATGAGAATACCTCTTTAAAGGGACTCTTTATGAATGTTTGGGCTATGTATTTTGAGAGCAGTATGATGTAGGGGATGAGACCCTGATTCCAGTGATGTGTCACTTACTAGGCTGTGTTATTGTTTCAAGAAAATCAGTGTTTTTTAAGCAGAATTTCATCACTATAAGACTAGGTGTCTTGTGCCTACTAGTCCGACCACGCCCCCAGCACTGATTGGCAACTCTCTGTAAATATACAGTGTGCACAGAAATGAGCCAATCAGTGATGTGGGCGGGGTTATACAGTGCTCAGCATTCAGAGCTCTGCTACATCTGCAGCAGAGAAAACTGTGATTGCATCACCGCTGTAAACTAAGTGACGCATCACTGGAATCAGTGTCCTTGCTGCCCTACATCAGGCTGCTGTTAGATTACACAGTAAAAACCCGCCGTAAAAAAAATAAATAGGAGAAATACTCCTTTTTTACATTGGTTGACTGAATAATAAGTTTATATTCAATCAACTAATGCACGAAAAGGAGTAATTCTCCTTTAAGAAACTTTGTAAAGTCAGTGTTCTGCTGAGCTGGTGGGTGAATGTATTGGACTTGTCAGCCGCACATATTATATTGTCACCTCTGGACTCTTTTGCTTTATTCACAACTCCTCGTACCGTAGTTTTAATTTACTTTTTTTCTTGAACAAGCTTAGCGAGCGGGGGCAACGACGACGCCGGCACCAGCGTAACATGTACAAAAGGATTAAATCGGTTTAAGTAAAAACATGACAGCGACCAAATTGGAAACTGTTATTTCAATAAAGTATTTGCCCCCCTGCCTCAAGTAAGCATATCAGATTAATTTGCCGTAATCTGGAGCACAATTTTTTCATCATTTTTAATCTGATTTCCCGTTGCTTGGCCTATTTTCTAGATTTTGCTGTTGAGTTGATTGATTTATGATTCGGGGAAAGTGCAGAAAGATGAAAGCATAATACATATTTTGAGAACGATCATTTGCAGTTTGTCATATATCACAGGGAGATGCCGGCAAATATTTACGTAAGCCACCAGCCAGAATATCTTCTTTTCTATTTTTCCTCTTTTTTTTTTCATTTGTTTCTTTTATGTTGAAATTTAAAGAGACTTTACGCCAAAAATACTAAATGGCTCATAAGACGTTCCTATCATTATATTGTCATCATTTCTAAGACATTTGTAGGGAATAATATCTGAAAGAGATCACAAAGGAAAAAAATAGGATTCTCACATATGCTGAGCACTGTATATATACACTGCCCAAAAAAATAAAGGGAACACTCAAATAACACATCCTAGATCTGAATGAATGAAATATTCTCATTGAATACTTTGTTCTGTACAAAGTTGAATGTGCTGACAACAAAATCACACAAAAATCATCAATGGAAATCAAATTTATTACCCAATGGAGGCCTGGATTTGGAGTCAACCACAAAATTAAAGTGGAATGTAATGTCCTTAAAACAAGTCAAAATGATGTTCAGTAGTGTGTGGGGCCTCCACGTGCCTGTATGACCTCCCTGTGCCAGTATGACCTCCCTACAACCCCTGGGCATGCTCCTGATGAGGCGGCGGATGGTCTCCTGAGGGATCTTCTCCCAGACCTGGACTAAAGCATCCGCCAACTCATGGACAGTCTGTTGTGCAACGTGTCGCTGGTGGATGGAGCGAGACATGATGTCCCAGATGTGCTCAATCGGATTCAGGTCTGGGGAACGGGCAGGCCAGTCCATAGCTTCAATGCCTTCATCTTGCAGGAACTGCTGACACACTCCAGCCACATGAGGTCTGGCATTGTCCTGCATTAGGAGGAACTCAGGGCCAACCGCACCAGCATATGGTCTCACAAGGGGTCTGAGGATCTCATCTCGGTCCCTAATGGCAGTCAGGCTACCTCTGGCGAGCACATGGAGGGCTGTGCGGCCCTCCAAAGAAATGCCACCCCACACCATTACTGACCCACTGCCAAACCGGTCATGCTGAAGGATGTTGCAGGCAGCAGATCGCTCTCCTTGGCGTCTCCAGACTCTGTCACGTCTGTCACATGTGCTCAGTGTGAACCTGCTTTCATCTGTGAAGAGCACAGGGCGCCAGTGGCAAATTTGCCAATCCAGGTGTTCTGTGGCAAATGCCTAGCGTCCTGCACGGTGTTAGACTGTGAGCACAACCCTCATCTGTGGACGTCAGGCACTCAGACCATCCTCATGGAGTTGATTTCTAACCATTTGTGCAGACACATGCACATTTGTGGCCTGCTGGAGGTCATTTTACAGGGCTCTGGCAGTGCTCCTCCTGTTCCTCCTTGCACAAAGGCGAAGGTAGCGGTCCTGCTGCTGGGTTGTTGCACTCCTACGGCCCCCTCCACGTCTCCTGGTGTACTGGCCTGTCTCCTGGTAGCGCCTCCAGCCTCTGGACACTACGCTGACAGACACAGCAAACCTTCTTGCCACAGCTCGCATTGATGTGCCATCCTGGATGAGCTGCACTACCTGAGCCACTTGTGTGGGTTGTAGAGTCCGTCTCATGCTACCACGAGTGTGAAAGCACAACCAACTTTCAAAAGTGACCAAAACATCAGCCAGAAAGCATTGTTGCTGAGATGTGGTCTGTGGTCCCCACCTGCAGAACCACTCCTTTATTATGTCTTGATAATTGCCAATAATTTCCATCTGTTGTCTATTCCATTTGCACAACAGCATGTGAAATTGATTGTCAATCAGTGTTGCTTCCTAAGTGGACAGTTTGATTTCACAGAAGTTTGATTTACTTGCAGTTATATTCTGTTGTTTAAGTGTTCCCTTTATTTTTTTGAGCAGTATATATATATATATATATATATAATATATATATATATATACCCTAGTGTCAGCATAATTGAGTACACCAACTTTGAAGCGTAAGATTTTAATTAAAGCGCACAAGAACAGTTTGGAAAATTTTGACAAGACTAAGTTTCATAGGACATTTTTTGAACCCATGACATGAAAGTAAGGTTAATAATATAATTTTCATGAAAAATTAGTTGATGCAAAAATGAGTACACCCTAGATAAAAAAAAAACTACTGCTTCTCGTGTTTTGCATGATCTCCATGATTTTTAAGGACAGCAGCACCAAATATTCTAGGCCTGAAATGAACAAGTTGGTGACATATCTATCTTTTCCCATTCTTCAAGAACGAGCTCTTTTACGTAGAGCCTGGATGCTGGATGGAGAGTGATGACAACTTGTCTCTTCAGAATTACCCATAGGTGATCGGTTGGGTTCAAATCTGGAGGTACTTGGCTACTGAATCACTTACAGTCATGGCCAAAAGTTTTGAGAATGACACAAATATGAATTTTTACAAAGTCTACTGCTTCACTTTTTCTAATGGCAATTTGCATATACTCCAGAATGTTATAAAGAGTGATCAGCTTAACAGCAATTACTTGCAAAGTCAATATTTGGCTAGAAAATGAACTTTATCCCCCAAAACACATTTCAACATCATTGCAGCCCTGCCTTAAAAGGACCAGCTAACCTCTTTTCAGTGATTGCTCCATTAACACAGGTGTGGGTGTTGATGAGGACATGGCTGGAGATCAATCTGTCATGATTAACCCCTTAATGTCCACTGACGTGCAGAGTCCGTCATGGCAAGGTGCCAGTTCCGGCACCAGGACGGACTCTGCACGTCATGCCTTTGATCTACCACTGCGTGTAAACACACAGTGGTAGATCAGTGCCGACAGCTGTCACAGACAGCTGACAGGCACGGCAAGCGGTGCGGGGACCTTTGCCGTCGGTCCCCGCACCCACAGCGCTGTGCTTGGTCAGTCAATCTGACTGACCAAACACAGCAGCGATCGCTCAGGAGAAGCTGAAATTTCAGCTTCCCCAGCGCGATCAGTGCAGGAGCCGGCGCTGCAGTGGCCAGGCTTCCTGCACTGACAGCCAGGAGCGGAGCCCCCACCGCCCCTGGCTGTTAACCCCCTGACTGCTGCGATCAAGCGCGATCGCAGAGCTCAGGGGGGAGGCAGAGGGTCGGGAGCTCCTGTGTAGCCCTGGTACACAATACCAGGAGGATGAGTGGAGAGGTAACAGTTAAGGGCTCTTCATGACATCACGTACACTTCGGACACACCCAGCAGGGGTGTGGAGGGGAGTGATTCATTCAGTCAGATTCCTGTCCTTGGACAGAGCAGACGTGTTCAGTCTGAGCCTGTTAGCAGTTCAGAAAGTGGAGGCTAGTACAGGTGGCCTAGTTCACCTCAGCCTAGTCAGAGCTGTGCCCCACTGGAAGACAGACTGAGATATCTATTAAGAGTGTGAGCAAAAACGAAGGGCAAAGTGGAAGAGAACAGAGAAGTGCCATAGGTCAAGGATACCTGCACATTGCTACCGGTCACTGGGGACCGAAGGATCACTATAGCTTCAAGCTTAGTGGTAAGAAAACCAGAGGCTTACCGGACCTTAGGTCGTGGAAAGCAGCCCTGAAGAGTCAGTACGTAACTGGGGTCAGGGGAAGTGAGGACCTTGAGTCTCTGCAGGACAAGACAGGAATTCAGCTTTCTCACAGGAAGGCTCCGACCACAAAACTGACTGGGCAGAACAGCTTTGGAATAGCTGGAATTATAGAGGGAACTACGCTTCAGGCTGGTTGCACTCATCATCATTGGACAGTAAAGGAGGCCCCTAACTTGCTTAACCGTTGCCTCAAAGCTCATCCTCCATCAACCCCATCAGCCTCCCTGGGAACTGCCTTACCATCTTACAAGTAAAGGTATGGAAAGACGCTGACTGTGTGAGACTGTGTTATTTATCTGCATGCCTGCACAACCCTGCTTTAACTACCGACCTGAGGGAAGAGTCCCACCTGTAGGGGACCCGACATCTAGCTGCCTCACCATCCCCTCAGAGATCTACAGCAGCGCTGGTACAAATTACCAGAAGACTACAGGTGGCGTCACGAACTGTATATAAATCTATCCCCTGTAAATATATCCCCAACATACGCCTGACCGCCAGGGCCACAGACCGAGCCACCGCTACCTGTGACAATCCCATAGACTTCTACGGGCTCGGCTCTGAGTACCCCATTGCCCTGGTAACCCACAATTGTGGTGCGTGGTCGAGACAAAATTGGCGTCACGAACAGGATGATGACTGCCTGTAGGGATATGATGTTGGACTCCCTTAATTACCGATAATGTTAGTACCCAAAATTATATTTAGACCGTTCTCCTCATTTACAGTCTTTACTACCAGAAGCCCCTGGTCTTTCAACTCCTCTCTGCCCACCTTTACATCTACACATTTTGTCCCGAGTACTTCTACAGGAAGGCCATTAGAAGCATACACGGTAAAGTCAAGGCTCGGGGGTTTAAGACTGTCCATTGACCAGTACTTGGTATATAGGGCATCAGGTATTAGGGTCACCTGGGACCCAGTGTCTAACAATGCCGGAACTGCAATACCATCTAAGATGATAGACAGGTAGGGTCGCCCACCCACATACCTGCGGTTCCAGTCTAGGGGGCCTGACGGGTATTCTCCTGGGTGTTGGCCCTCGGACCCAGGTTCTGCCCGTTTAAAGGACACTGTGGAGACAGATGACCTTTCCGGTTGCATTGGTAGCAGATGATCTCTCGACGAGGAGGGTGTTGATCAGAGGTTGCTCCTGGGGGTGGCGTTGTCCTCCTCCGGGGGGGCGACGTCTTCTTTCTTCTCCGGTGCATCCACGGAACATCTTCTGGGCAGTCAGCTAACAAGATCTTCCCTTCCTCCTCTTTCCGCAGCTGCAGGGCACTCATCACAGCAGCCAGATTTTTAGTCAGCTGACGCACCTCTGAGCGCAGACAGTCCAATTCACTAGGAGGTGTCACCGGCGTCTTGGCTTCGGCCACTAGCGGGGAAAAGGGGTTTGATGCCGGTTCCAGAGTGACTTCACCCCGATGATGTTGGGTTGCCACCTCAGGTTTGCCCAGGGGCCGCAGCCCTTTTATTGCCATGTCTTTTAGGGCATCAAAGGTAGCATCGGGATGATCTAAGGACCACCAATTTACAGTTCTGCGTTCCTCTTGGGATCTCAATCCCTGTATAAATTGTTCTTTCAGCATTTTATTCTCATCGATAGCATTTAAATTGTTAATCTGCTTGAGGGCTCTCAGGGCTCCCTGTAGTCGGCAAGCGTAGTCCCGGATGCTGTCTCCTGGCTGTTGTGAACAGTGATAGAAGGCCATCCGGAGATCCGTTTCTGTGCGGTCTTCAAATATGGCATGTAGCTTAAGGAAGATCGCAGGTACCGACTCCTGATCAACGGTATCCCAAGTCTCCACTTCCCTCTCAGCAGCGCCAATTAGTTGCCCTATGAGCACAGCAGCTTTCTGTCTCTCAGGCATGGAGTACATTTCTAGGAGGCTGCATAACTTCCGCTTGAAGCCTGCTAAAGTGCCTGGCTCACCGCTGTATTGGGGAAGCCATTTCGCCCCAGGCATATATGGGAGCGTTAGTGGCATGATCGGGACTACCGGACTGGGTGCTGGGCCTGCACCCCCATCTGGCGCTACAATACCAGGCGGTGCGGGATTGGGGCCTCCGGCTGGGGCCGCACTGTCAGCCGGTTGCTGTGACATCTTAGCGCCCCCTTGGTTAAACGGAGCCTACCGGTTTCAGACGCTGATACTTCACAGGCACCGCAGTGAGAACAGGACCTTCGTCGCAGGCGCTCTGATGTCAGAGCGTTCACTTCCTGTTGCAGGACCTGTCGATGAGTCAGAACCGGGGGCGTGTCCAAGACTCTGCGCGCTCTTTCAGGTACGCCCACCTTCTTCTCCAGCGCCTTAGGGCGCGAATCTGGCGGCAAATATGGCGGTATTTGGCGCCAAACAACAGCAACAGTCTTTTTCACCAAAACACTCCACAGGCACACAGGGCTCGCAATGCTGCAAGTTTCGGATCCTGTTCGTGACGCCAAGTTTTTGTGTCGACCCGCCACCACAATTGTGGATTACCAGGGCAATGGGGTACTCAGAGCCGAGCCTATGGAAGTCTATGGGGTTTGTCACAGGTAGCGGTGGCTCGGTCTGTGGCCCTGGCGGTCTGGCGTATGTTGGGGGAATATTTACAGGGGATAGATTTATATACAGTTCGTGACGCCACCTGTAGTCTTCTGGTAATTTGTACCAGCGCTGCTGTAGATCTCTGAGGGGATGGTGAGGCAGCTAGATGTCGAGTCCCACCTGTAGGGGACCCGACATCTAGCTGCCTCACCATCCCCTCAGAGATCTACAGCAGCGCTGGTACAAATTACCAGAAGACTACAGGTGGCGTCACGAACTGTATATAAATCTATCCCCTGTAAATATTCCCCCAACATACGCCAGACCGCCAGGGCCACAGACCGAGCCACCGCTACCTGTGACAAACCCCATAGACTTCCATGGGCTCGGCTCTGAGTACCCCATTGCCCTGGTAATCCACAATTGTGGTGGCGGGTCGACACACTCCCTCTGCCTCAGATCAGCGTCCCAGCGATGTAATCGCAGGGCCCGATCTCTGCCTTGATGACCCGGGGGTTGTCATGACAACCTCCGGGTCATTTAGCTACGGGAAGCTGCTGTGATCATGTCACAGCAGCTTCCACTATAGTTGCAATGCATTGCAATGCCAGAGCATTGCAATGCATTGTAACTGCAATCAAAAGTAAAAAAAGTGAAAGTCCCATAAAGGGACAAGTTGAAAAAAAATCATTTTTTTAAAAAAATTGTAAAAAAAATATTAAAAAATAATTTTAAAAAAATCCCCTAAAAAATACACATTTTTATGTAATAAAAAAAATAAAAAAAAAAAAAATACACATGTTAGGTATCGCCATGTCCGTAAAAATCCCATCTATAAAAGCGTAACCCTAGTTAACCCCTTCAGTGAAAGCCGTAAAAAAAAAACACAAAAAAATAGTAAATTATACTTTTCCAAGCGGTATCATTATACCGCTTGGAAAAAGTGCAATAACACGCGATCAAAAAGTCAGATATAAATAATCATGGTACCGCTGAAAACGTCATCTTGTCCCGCAAAAAACAAGCCGCTATATAGCATCATCAGCGAAAAAATAAAAAAGTTATAGCTCGCGGAATAAACTGATGCAAAAATAATTATTTTTTCTATAAAATTCTTTATTGTGTAAAAAACGCCAAAGCATAAAAAAAATATATAAATGAGGAATCGCCGTAACCGTAGTGACCCGAAGAATAAAGCTGCTTTATCAATTTTACCACACGCGGAACGGGGAAAAAAAATAAAAAAAAAAAACAATTCCTGAATTGCTGGTTTTTGTTCATTCTGCTTCCACAAAAATCGGAATAGGAAGCGATCAAAAAACGATATGTGCCCGAATATGGTACCAATAAATACGTCAGCTCGTCCCGCAAAAAATAAGCCCACAGATAACTCTGTCGGCCGAAATATGGAAAAATTATAGCTCTCAAAATACGGCGATGCAAAAAATTATTCCAAAAAATTATTCAAAAAAAAAGCATCTTTTAGAGTGTGACAGAAGCTAAACATGAAAAAGGGTGTAAATCTGGTATCGCTGTAATCGCACCGATCCGAGGAATAAAGTCGCCTAATCACTAATACCGCACGAGGAACGGCGTAAAAAAGAAAACCAATTCTTCACCTTTGGTAGATTTGTTCATTGTGCCTCCCAAAGATCGCAGTAAGGCGATCACAGTGGTTCCCCCCCGCATATGGGGTATCAGCGTACTCAGGACAAAATGCACAATAGCTTTTGGGGTCCTATTTCTCATGTTACCCTTATAAAAATAAAAATTTGGGGGCAAAAAGGTCATTTTTGTGGAAAAAAATATGATTTTTTTTATTTTCACGGCTCTACGTTATAAACTTCTGTGAAGCCCTTGGGGGTTCAAAGTGCTGACCACACATCTAGATAAGTTCCTTGGGGGGTCTAGTTTGCAAAATGGGGTCATTTGTGGGGGGTTTCTACTGTTTAGGCACATCAGGGCTCTCCAAGCGCGACATGACACCCGCAGACCATTCCATCAAAGTCTGCATTTAAAAACGGTGCTCCTTCCCTTCCGATCTCTGCCATGCGTCAAAATAGTGGTTCCCCCCCACATATGGGATATCAGCGTACTCAGGACAAATTGCACAATAGCTTTTGGGGTCCTATTTCTCCTGTTACCATTATAAAAATAAAAATTTGGGGCAAAAAGATTATTTTTGTGGAAAAAAATATGATTTTTTTATTTTCACGGCTCTACGTTATAAACTTCTGTGAAGCACTTGGGGGTTCAAAGTGCTCACCACACATCTAGAAAAGTTCCTTGGGGGGTCTAGTTTCCAAAATGGAGTCACTTGTGGGGGTTTCTACTGTTTAGGCACATCAGGGGCTATCCAAACGTGACATGACACCCACAGACCATTCCATCAAAGTCTGCATTTGAAAAAGGCGCTACTTCCCTTTCGAGCTCTGCCATGCGTCAAAATAGTGGTTTCCCCCCACATATGGGGTATCAGCGTACTCAGGACAAATTGCACAATAACTTTTGGGGTCCTGTTACCCTTTGGAAAATAACAATTGGGGGTGGAAAGATCATTTTTGTGGAAAAGATATGATTTTTTAATTTTACTGCTCTACGTTATAACCTTCTGTGAAGCCCTTGGGGGTTCAAAGCTCTCACCACACATCTAGATAAGTTCCTTGGGGGGTCTAGTTTCCAAAATGGGGTCACTTGTGGGGGGTTTCCACTGTTTAGGCACACAGGGACTCTCCAAATACGACATGGCATCCAATCTCAATTCCAGCCAAAAAAGTCAAATGGCGCTGCTTCCCTTCCGAGCTCTGCCATGCGCCCAAATAGTGGTTTACCCCCACCTATGGGTATCAGCGTACTCAGGACTAATTGCACAATAAATTTTGGGGTCCTTTTATCCTTTGGAAAATAAAAATTGGGATGAAAAGATCATTTTTGTGGAAAAAATATGATTTTTTAATTTACGGCTCTACGTTATAACCTTCTGTGAAGCCTTGGGGGTTAAAAGCTCTCACAACACATTTAGATAAGTTCCTTGGGGGTCTAGTTTCCAAAATGGGGTCACTTGTGGGGGTTTCCACTGTTTAGGCACACAGGGACTCTCCAAATGCGACATGGCGTCCAATCTCAATTCCAGCCAAAAAAGTCAAATGGCGCTGCTTCCCTTCCGAGCTCTGCCATGCGCCCAAATAGTGGTTTATCCCCACATATGGGGTATCAGCGTACTCAGGACTAATTGCCCAATAACTTTTGGGGTCCTTTTATCCTTTGAAAAATAATAATTGGGATGAAAAGATCATTTTTGTGGAAAAAATATGATTTTTTAATTTTACGGCTCTACGTTATAACCTTCTGTGAAGCCCTTGGGGTTAAAAGCTCTCACAACACATTTAGATGAGTTCCTTGAGGGTCCAGTTTCCAAAATGGGGTCACTTGTGGGGGGTTTCCACTGTTTAGGCACACAGGGACTCTCCAAATGCGACATGGCATCCAATCTCAATTCCAGCCAAAAAAGTCAAATGGCGCTGCTTCCATTCCGAGCTCTGCCATGCGCCCAAATAGTGGTTTACCACCCACACATGGTATATCGGTGTACTCTGGAGAAATTGTACAACAAATATTGTGGTTCATTTTCTCCTGATACCCTTGACAAAATTTAAAAAAATTGTGTTGAAAGAAAAATTTTGGGAAAAAAAGTTAAATGTTAATTTTTTCCTTCCACATTGCTTCAATTCTTGTGAAGTACCTAAAGGGTTAATAAACTTCTTGAATGTGGCTTTGAACACGTTGAGGGGTGCAGTTTTTAGAATGGTGTCACTTTTGGGTATTTTCTGTCATATTGACCCCTCAAATTCACTTCAAATGTGAGGTGGTCCCTAAAAAAATGGTTTTGTAAATTTTGTTGGAAAAATTAGAAATTGCTGGTCAACTTTTAACACTTATAACTTCGTAACAAAAAAAAATTTGGTTCCAAAATTGTGCTGATGTAAAGTAGACATGTGGGAAATGTTATTTATTAACTTATTTTTGTGACATATCTCTCTGATTTAATGGCATAAAAATTAAAAGTTTGAAAATTGCAAAATTTTCAAAATTTTTGCCATATTTCCATTTTTTTCATAAAAAAACGCAAGTTATATTGAAGAAATTTTACCACTATCATGAAGTACAATATGTCACGAGAAAACAATCTCAGAATCGCCAAGATCCGTAGAAGCGTTCCAGAGTTATAACCTCATAAAGAGACAGTGGTCAGAATTGTAAAAATTGGCCTGGTCTTTAACCTACAAAATGGCTTGGTCATTAAGGGGTTAAGTAAGAATGAGACCACTGGACACTTTAAAAGGAGGCTGGTGCTTGGCATCATTGTTTCTCTTCTGTTAACCATGGTTATCTCTAAAGAAACACGTGCAGTCATCATTGCAATGCACAAAAATGGCCTAACAGGGAAGAGTATCGCAGCTAGAAAGATTGCACCTCAGTCAACAATCTATCGCATCATCAAGAACTTCAAGGAGAGAGGTTCCATTGTTGCCAAAAAGGCTCCAGGGCGCCCAAGAAAGACCAGCAAGTGCCAGGACCGTCTCTTAAAAGTGTTTCAGCTGCGGCATCGGGCTACCAGCAGTGCAGAGCTTGCTCAGGAATGGCAGCAGGCAGGTGTGAGTGCATCTGCACGCACTGTGAGGCGGAGACTCTTGGAGCAAGGCCTGGTCTCAAGGAGGGCAGCAAAGAAGCCACTTCTCTCCAGAAAAAACATCATGGACAGACTGATATTCTGCAAAAGTTACAGGCAGTGGACTGCTGAGGACTGGGGTAAAGTTATTTTCTCTGATGAATCCCCTTTTCGATTGTTTGGGACATCAGGAAAATGCCTCATTTGGAGAAGACAAGGTGAGCGTTACCACCAGTCTTGTCTCATGCCAACTGTTAAGCATCCGGAAACCATTCATGTGTGGGGTTGCTTCTCAGCCATGGGAATCGGCTCTCCACAGTCTTGCCTAAAAACACAGCCATGAATAAAGAATGGTACCAGAATGTCCTCCAAGAGCAACTTCTCCCAACCCTCCAAGAGCAGTTTGGCGATCAACAATGCCTTTTCCAGCATGATGGAGCACCTTGCCATAAAGCAAAGGTGATAACTAAATGGCTCAGGGAACAAAACATAGAGATTTTGGGTCCATGGCCTGGAAACTCCCCAGATCTTAATCCTATTGAGAACTTGTGGTCAATCATCAAGAGACGGGTGGACAAACAAAAACCTAAAAATTCTGACAAAATGAAAGCATTGATTGTGCAAGAATGGACTGCTGTCAGTCAGGATTTGGTCCAGAAGTTGATTGAGAGCATGCCAGGGAGAATTTGCAGAGGTCCTGAAGAAGAAGGGTCAACACTGCAAATATTGACTTGCTGCATTAACTCATTCTAACTGTCAATATAAGCTTTTGTTACTCATATGTTTGCAATTATATTTCTGTCTGTGATAAAAACATCTGTCAAACACACATAAAAACCAGAGGGCAGCAGATTATGTGAAAATATAATATTTGTGTCATTCTCAAAACTTTTGGGTAAGGACTGTACATCCTGGTCTTTTTCAGAAAGACAACAGATGTTGTTGGGATCATGCCATGTTGGAAAACTACACGGTCACCAAGGGAGAAATGGCAGCATCTTCTCTTTCAGTATAGAACAGTACTTCTGTGAATTCATGATACCATCAATGAGATGTAGCTCTCCGACACCAGCAGCTCATGCAGCCCCACATAAGGTTTGTCGCTTACGGTCATCCCTCTGCAATTGCTCTCATGAAGTCTTCACTTTATGGTAGACTTAGATACTGTAACAGTTCCTGGAGAGTGTTCTTTATTTCGATGGAAGTTGTGAAGGAGTTTTTCTTCACCATGGAAAGGATTCTGCAATCATCCGTCCCTGTTATCTTCAGTGGAGATCCCAAGCTCGCCAATGCTCTCCTAACATTTCTGCCATCTCTCTGATGGATTTCTTCTTTTTTTCAGCCTAATGATGGTCTATTTATCTTCTATTGAGGGCTCCTGTGACTGCATGTTGTGGGTTCACAGCAACAGCTTCCAAATGCAAATGCCACAACTAGAATCAACTCCAGACCTTTTACCTGCTTAATTGCTGGTGGATTAACGAGGGAATAGCCCATGCAGCCCATTAAAAAGCAAATTATCCAATTACCTTTGATCCCTTTAAAAAGAGGCAGCTACATATTAAACAGCTGTAATTCCTAAACCCTTACTCCAATTAGGATGTGAATATACTGAAATTAAAGCGGAACATCTGCACTTTAAGCCTGTATTGATTATAAAACTGTATGTTCAACATGTTTTGGTAAATGGCTAAAATGCCAAAACTTGTTTCAGAGTCCAAATATTTCTGAACCTAACTGTAAATAGATGGATGGACAGATATATAGAAAGATAGAGATAGATAATATATACAGATGGATAGATACATAATAGATAGATAGATAGATAGATAGATAGATAATAGATAGATAAAATAGTAGATAAAATATAGATAGATAATAGATAGATAGATGGTAGATAGATAGATAATAGATAGATAGATAGATAGATAGATAGATAGATAGATAGATAGATAGATAGATAGATAGATAGATAAATAGATAGATAGATAATAGATAGATAGATAATAGATAGATAAAATTATAGATAGATAATAGATAGATGATAGATAGATAGATAGATAGATAATGAGATAGATAGATAGATAGATAGATAATAGATAGATAGATAATAGATAGATAAAATATAGATAGATAGATAGATAGATAGATGATGATAGATGATGATAGATAGTAGATAGATAGATAGAATAGATAGATAGAAATAGATAGATAGATAGATAGATAGATAATAGATAGATAGATAATAGATAGATAAAATATAGATAGATAATAGTAGATAGATAGATCGATGATAGATGATAGATAGATAGATAGATAGATAGATAGATAGATAGATAGATAGATAGATAGATAGATAGATAGTAGATAAATAGATAAATATGAGAACACAACTTTTGGAGAGCTGCTTACATTATTGGACTTGATAGATCGTTCTTGTTCGTTTGGAGCTATATTTCCCAAGCAGTGACTAATTAGTATAACCTGACACAGAACTTAAGAATGTGAACGATCCTATCTTGAAAT
This sequence comes from Oophaga sylvatica, assembly GCA_033576555.1. Classification (NCBI taxonomy): domain Eukaryota; kingdom Metazoa; phylum Chordata; class Amphibia; order Anura; family Dendrobatidae; genus Oophaga; species Oophaga sylvatica. The sequence goes on along the minus strand of JARQOD010000006.1, from coordinate 15,909,746 downwards.
ACTCTGTACTTCTCAAATCAGTCTGTGGGATTTAATCTTTTTTATGTTTTAGCATTGGTGTCATAACTGTTTTTTCTCAGTGTTCAATCCCTTAGTATATATATATATTCAATTCTTGCTGCAAATCCTGATCTGAACCCTACAGTGCAGGGCTGTAATATGTCGATGACAGAGAGGCTCTAATGTGAGTGTAGGAAAAATTCACAGAACTGAAATTTCATTAAAAGTATAAACCCTGAAGATATTTACCCTGAACAGTAATGTGTTATCTTTTACGCTGCTCAGAAAAGTTGCGTCCCTGTTTGTGGTCGTTCTCTGCCATCGCTGGTTTGATTCATTCCTAAGTGAGCGGTGGAATCTCTCGGCGACGCTGTACGAGGCCGTTATTTCTGTCCTAGTTATATATCTGATGCCTTCCCCAGATGGCCCCGCAGACGCTGCGCGCGGATGTAACGGCGCACAGGTGGAGCGCGCTTTATTCATTGGTGTATGGGATGTCTGTACAGGGGAGGGCATGGGGATGAATATGCATTAGCACACACCTGATCTACAGAATTAATGCCCATGTTATAAATTAAGTAAATAATGTTACCATACAGTGCAGTGAGATAATGCTGCCATGCTGCAGGAATAACTAATGACAGCATACATGGGCATAGTGACATAGGTTGAAATAAGACACGATCAAGTCCAACCTATAAAGGTCTTCACTATTACACAGGAACGCTCGGGGGGCTCGTAGGACTTTAGTCTAAAGCTTATGGGGGGCTTCAATCCACCATATTGTGCAAATAATTAAAATTGCTATAAATTACAGACACTGAAACTAAAGCATTGTCCCATACAGATGAGTGAATTCATTGTAACAATTCCAATTTGTTACAAAATTTCCCTGCCAAAAACTTGAATTAATCAGAATCCAAATTTTTGGGGATTTGATCAACATGATTCTCTGCAAATCCCCTTTTTGCGTTACATAGTCAAAGATAAATCTTACATTTCTGATTGCTTATAGCTGCCACTAGGGGGAGCTCACTTCATACATTTTTTTAAAGAGAATCTATCGCCAGATTTTTTTCTATGTAATCTGAGAGCAGCATGATGTAGAGGCACAGACCCTGATTCCTGCGATGTTACTTACTGCTCTGCATGCTGTTATCTGGCTACAATCTCTGTTTTCTCTGCTGCAGAGCTAGCAGAGCTCAGAATGCTGAGTCCTGTATAACCACGCCCACACCACTGATTGGCACTGCCACTGTACATTGATAGAAAGCTGCCAATCAGTGCTGGAGGTGTGGTTGGACCAGGAAGCATGAGACACTTAGTCCTGTAGTGATAATCTCCTGTTGATTAAATACTGATTGTATTGAAACAGCAACACACAGCCTAGTAAGTGACACATCGCTGGAATCAGGATCTCAGCCTCTAAATCATGCTGCTCATAGATTATATAGCAAAACTCTCCTGACAGATTCCTTTTAAATATTTCATAGAATGCAATAACAAAAACGTGATCTGCTGCCTCTAGTGGTGACACACAGTATTAAATATGGAAAAAGAATAATCAGGGGAACTATGCTCCAACTAGCAATTATGATAAAATTAACCATATTTTTTAGAGAAATCTGCTGATTTTTAGCGTATAATAAAAACAGATTAGGGAACTTTCTAATAAACATAAAAAAATGCAACCCTTCATTTCATATGGAAAAAAATATTATTTTCATGGTGCCTAATTTTAGAACCAGCGAGCTCCTTTGTATGAAAAATACAACCGCTGCAATATTTAAATTACATTTCTTTTGATTTTTTTCCCAGGCTTTTCTCTCTGCGATGATAATACATAACATATTATGTGATAAGACGTTGTTTGCAATACCTCAGACAAGTATTTGTATTTATTTCCAAAAAATAAATTAAAAACATTTTTTTATTCTGTTTATTAATGTTTCCCTTGCTTTTAAAATGTCTAAAATATTCACCTTCCCCAGATAATTCTAAAGAGTATTTAATTTTTTTTTTAACCATAGAAAACAGAGAATATCTTTTCAGTCCAAATGTATCTGCAGCTGAAAGAATAATCAGACGTGTGTAGAGGCTGCGTTCCATTTGCATCGGGAATAGATCTTCTGAAGCGGCTGTTCCTCGCAAAATGTTATTAATCCAATATAATGAGGTTAATTTTATTTTACAAGAAAATAAAAAGGTTTCTGGGAACCTATAATTTTAAAATAGTATTTTTGGAAAGAATACATTTATGGTTATTGTGATTACATTTGTTTCTTAGACTCTAATTAAAAGATTAAATATGTGTATGACCGGAGTTCTTTACGTGCCGATGATGTGACAATACTCAAAAAATGTCCCCGCATCAGTAGGGATGAGCGGATCCATGGAAGTTCAGGTTTTGGTAACCAACCCAAACTTTATTGCAAAGTTCGGGTATCAGAACACTACCCAAACTCGCCACAGAACCAAACCCCATTAAAAAAAACTCTCTCTCCCTCTCTCTTTCCCTCCCTTTCTCTCCTTCTCCCTGTCTCTCCCTTTGTCCCTCCCTCCCTCTCTCTCTCCCTCCGTCTTTCCCTCTCCCTCCTTTTCTCCCTCTCCCTTTCTCTCCCTCCATACCGCCCTCCCTCTGTCTCTCCCCCTCTCTCTCCTTCTCTCCCTCTCTCCCTCTCTCTCTCTTGCTCCCTCCCTCCTTCTCTCCATCTCTCTCCCTCTTTCTCTCTCCTCCTCTCTCCATCTCTCTCCCTCTGTCTCTCCCTCTCTCTTGCTCCCTCCCTCTTCCTCTTTCTCCCTCCTCTCCCTCTCTCCCTCACTCCCTCCCTCCCTCCTTCTCTCCATCTCTCTCCCTCTGTCTCTCTCCCTCCTTCTCTCTCTCCTCCTCTCTCCATCTCTCTCCCTCTGTCTCTCCCTCTCTCTCGCTCCCTCCCTCTTCCTCTTTCTCCCTCCCTCTCTCTCCTCCTCTTGCTCCCTCCCTCTCTCCTTCTCTCTTTCTCTCTCTCCTCTACTCTCTCCCTACCTCCCTCTCTCCCTCTCTCTCTGCCTCTCTATCTCTCCTCTTCTTTCTCCCTCCCTCCCTCTCTCCCTCCCACTCTCTCTCCCTCTCTCCCTCTCTCTCTCCTCCTCTTGCTCCCTCCTCCTTCCGCTCCTCCCTCTCTCTGCCTCTCTCTATCTCTCCTCTTCTTTCTCCCTCGCTCTCTCCCTCCCTCTCTTTTTCTCTCTCTCCCTCCCCCTTCCTCTCTCTCCATCCCTCTCTCTCGCTCTCTCTCTTTCTCTCTCTCCCCCCTCTACTCTCTCCCTACCTCCCTCTCTCTCTCCAAACCCCCATACCACACTCAGTGCACCTCTCCACCTGCTTGTTTTCCATCTATCTCAGCCCTTCTTTGGCTCCTGTAAAGAAAGAGCTGTCAATCAAAGAAGAAACGAAGAAAGCGAGAGATGGAAAATCATGTAGTTGGGATGGTGCACTGACCCGCTTGGCCACACCAAGGGTGCACGGAGCAGATGTGCTTTGTTTGTGCAGTTATTTCCTGCCGACAGACTCTCTTTAAATAATCTGTTACATATTCTTAAAATGGTTAATATGGATTATGGGCTTAAAGGGGTTGTCCCGATTTGCACAAAAATCTGCAGTCACCCTATGTGACTGCAGACTTGTGAATCCTCAAAGCGGGAGCGGGCGGTCGTATGACTGCAGGTGTGTGCTATCAATGCTCTCAGCAACATTCTGACTAGACGTGCTCGGCCTCGTTCAATACAAGTGAATAGAGCGCAGCTGCACATGTCTAGTTGGAGTGTGGCTGGAAATATGCATATTTTACAGTTGTGGTCACATCATCGCCCGTTCCCGGTGCCGGAGAATCTTGACCGTGCGCAATGAGTTGTGAGGATTCACATACAGAAACTGCAGACGTTTGTGCCAAACGTAGACAACCCCTTTAAGGATGGTGACAAGGTTGGTGAAGGTTTTAACTAAGGGGCCAGGAATTGCACTAGCAATGCCCGAAAAAGTAACATCACTTCAAGTGTGGCTTTTGCCTACTCACCAGATACGGGTACTGGAGTACACTGGTTGTACTCCCTCTTCTTCTGATCGTGATGCTCTCACTGGTCAGACCTCTATCATTCATGATTGATCTCCCTATGATGTCTTTGGCTCCAACAGTTACCCAATAATATCTAGTGGATCTAACCAGTACTAATATCTTACTGGTGGGATCCAACCGCAAAGAACTCTGCTGATCAGCAGAAGGAAGGGGGATTGAGCTGCTGTAAGCTGCAGTACCATGCACAGCCACAACCTAATGTATGGCGCTGTAAACAATGAAAGATAACCTTAGTCACTGGCGTACTGATCACTAGGGGTCCTGATACTGATCATTCCGGGTGCGGGTGCCGGTGAACCCTTTTTATAGCACGTATACTTATAATGGGTATTGGGATGACTTGTCTTGGTCTTTAGAGGTAGTTTCTGGCATTGTGCAGCTACCCGTCCCTTAAAATCAACATGATTGCTATTCCACTTTAGCAGTGTCCTTTTCTCTGTAAGTCTCTGTGATGTTTGTTCTTTTCTTTGCTGCACAGACTCTTCTAGGAAACAGACAAGAAATCCCAGTAAAAGGCCAATAAATGTCTGCCTGTCATTCAGCTCCATCAGCCCAGATCTCTGCCCGTCACACATGAAAGACAAGATCCTCAAACTTTCTCTGAAGCTTCTCTCCTTCCTTCTATCAATGTCACGATTCGTGACCATTAAAATAGGCCGAGTGTCAGTGTCACACGTTACTTATTCCTCACATACCCTGATAATCTCCGGCTACAATAGGAAACATTTCTCTCTGTAAGATAATGATACGCGCCATTCTCAGGCTGATACTTTGCTGCTAAGACTATAATGGGGTTTTATTCTCCCCGGACTCCGACTTTATTCATAAGATCTCAAAATCTGTGCCAAGAAATATTTTTAAAAGGTATGTCAAGATTTTCTCAAGATTAATTTCATAATAACTAGATAGAAAGATGATGGATAGATAGATAGATTTTACGGTACATGGCTCCATCCATTCTCCCATTGATGCGGTGAAGTAGTCCTGTGCCCTTAGCAGAGAAACACCCCAAAACATAACATTTCCACCTCCATGCTTGACAGTGGGGATGGTGTTTTTAGGGTCATAGGCAGCATTTCTCTTCCGCCAAACACGTGGAGTTGAGTTAATGCCAAAGACTTCAATTTTTGTCTCCTCTGACAACAGCACCTTCTCCCAATCACTCACAGAATCATCCAGGTGTCATTGGGAAACTTCAGACGGGCTGCACATGTGCCTTCTTGAGCAGCGGGACCTTGCGGCACTGCAGGATTTTAAACCTTTATAGCGTAATGTGATGCAAATGATTTTCTTGGAGACTGTGGTCCCAGCTGCCTTGAGATCATTAACAAGTTCCCCCCATGTAGATTTAGGCTGATCTCTCACCTTCCTCATGATCAAGGGATACCCACGAGGTGAGATTTTGCATGGTGCCCCTGATCGATGTTCGATTGACAGTCATTTTGCATTTCTTCCATTTTCTTACTATTGCACCAACAGTTGTCTCCTTCTCACCCAGCGTCTTACTTATGGTTTTATAGCCCATTCCAGCTTTGTGCAGGTCTATGATCTTGTCTCTGACATGCTTATAAAGCTCTTTGGTCTTGCCCATGTTGTAGAGGTTAGAGTCTGACTGATTAATTGAGTCTGTGGACAGGAGTCTTTTATAAAGGTGACTATGTAAGACAGCTGTCTTTAATGCAGGTAACGAGTTGATTAGGAGCGTCTAACTGGTCTGTAGGAGCCAGAACTCTTAATGGTTGGTAGGGGATCAAATACTTATTTCTCACTGCAAGATGCAAATAAATTTATATAATTTATACAATGTGATTTTCTGGATTTTATTTTTGATATTCTATCTCCAATGTTAAAATTAACCTACCATTAAAATTATAGACTGTTCATGTCTTTGTCAGTGGGCAAACTTACAAAATCAGCAAGGGATCAAATATTATTCCCCCCACTGTAGATAATAGATAGAAGTAGATAGATAGATATGATAGATAGATAGATAGATAGATAGATAGATAGATAGATAGATAGAGTAGATAATAAAAGACCCCCCAGTCCCGTGCACTGATCATCTCACAGCTTTATATAAAAGTTCTCTTGAAATCTAAGTAACTTCTTGGCAAAAAACAAACAATCTTTATTGATAGAGAGAAAAACAAACTGTTCTGAGGACCCAGTTGCTAATGTTGTTACATGGTGTCAAAATGAATAAATTTTGTTTAACAATGGCAATCTGTTGTTTGCAAAGGGGATTTGCTGAATGATGAGAGCTGGGACTCGGCACATTCCTTCCGTTGTAAATTGATAAAACACATTGTGAGCTGCTCATGAACCAAACCAGATTATGTTGATATGAAGGCGGCTTATATAGCAACCTCTGTATTGTTAGGAGAATAACATGAAAATACGACATAATGTTCATAGATGACGCATCTGCTTCTGATGCCGCCGGCTCTGCCAGGACCTTAAAGTCATTCTTCACTTTGGACAAACCAAAGATTGAAACTTCCACTCACAATAATACAATGTGAAGCGTCTCCCTCCTGGGACCTCCAGTGATTGGCCATAATCTTTAGGGAAGCCTGGTAGTAAGTGTTCAATTCGTCATGCAACGCCCCCATAGGAGAAATGGAGCATTACACATTGTTTACTCACATTAATGGATCGTCTGTGTAATACAGAACAAGACACATCCTCCAGAGCGAAATGATCTTTGTAAATGCTCCCACTCCGACCAAGAGATGGAGGTTCAAAAACAGAGAAACCCCCTCTATTATTGTGGAATTCCCTAATAGGGTGTTCAGTAACAAGTTATCTGAATTACACAGAGGGGTTTAAAGACAATGAGTGGAGTAGTAGTGTGTGTACAGCCTATGCTATGTCCTCTCCTATTTGGTTTCACCTTCTTATACCTCCATGTTATGTTTCGGTAACTGAGGAGAAATAGCAAAAAACAGCAAAAGCGGTAATACACCAGAGAGGCTGGAACCTATTGGATTGCAGTAACCTGAACTAACCACACAACTAGAGGTAGCCGTGGAGCGTTCCTACGTTGATCCTAGATGCCTCGTCACAGCCTGAGAGATAACTACCCCTAAAGGCAGAAAGATGAAAGTTATCTGCCCCGGAGCAGATCCCCAAAGAAAATAGGAAGCCCCCAAACATGTAATGGCGGTTAGACAAGATGAAAGCACGGACACAGACAGAAAATAGAATGAGCAAACGCTGGGGCCCAATCTGTCTAGACAAAAAAGTACAGGAAAGAATTCTGACTGCAATCCAACAAAAAGCCTAACAAAAATACCAACACTTCTGATTGCCAAAAAACCTGAGATCACACGATCTCATCCACCTAAATCAGATCTCTGGTGTAACAAAACGCTATTCAGCAAATAAAAAGTAACAAAGGAGCAAAGCAAAAGTGCAGACACAAACGGATCACAATTGCAGCGCCAGACCCCCAAAAGGGGACAGGCTGAAGTCCACTGCAGGCAGCAAACCAGCAGAGAAAATCAAACAGGGAAAAAAAAAAACAGCAAACACTTATCTGAGGGAGAGCAGGAAACTAGCAGAGCTTCAAGCAAGACCAGAAGGAACAATTGATAACCGGCAAGGCTGCTGGGAACTGAGGCCACTTATATCCTATCATTTAGCGCCAGCTGAAGGCCATCCAGTAATCAGTTCATTACCCTCAGCAACCACCAGAGGGAGCCCCAGCTCAGAAGCCGCCTCCAGCATACTCACAACACCTCCCCTATTTTCCAGTATGTTGTTTGGTGAGTGTATTTTGTATGATTGTAGTTTTCATTTGTCCCTGTCCGTCTTCCCTTGTTTGTCTGGTTAGTGTAATCCTATACACTTCAGCCTCACACATCCCTGGGTGAGGGAAGGAACTGATAAGGGTTAATATAGGAGCATAGCAAGGCATGAGATCCCGGTGTCTCCACCTTCAGGAGTAATCCGGTGAACAGGGACAGACTAGGATGACCCTAGTTCAAGGACTTTGGTCGGCGCCCACAATCCCTAGTCACTACATTGCAGCAAACTAGCAAAAATTATGCAGCTGCCACTCATGTTTAGCTCACAGAGCATTGTCTACACTTGATACAATTGTAGTCACTTCTCAGCTGAGAGCGGGTCTAGCCATGGACAGGATCGTTTCCTATGATATCTTGAAAAGTGAGAAATTCAAACTAAAGTTCAATTCATCATTTGTGTTCTTTAACCCTTTCACAACGCAGCCCATTTTCGGTTTTATGTATTTGTTTTTTTTTCCTCTTCTTCTTCCCAGAGCCATACCTTTTTTTTTAATGTTTCTGTTCAAATAGTAGTATGGGGGCTTGGTTTACATGGGAAAAGTTGTACTTTTGAGTGATATCATTCGTTTTGCCATATAATGTACTGGAGAACGAGAAAAAAATGCCAAGTGTGGTGAAATTGCAAAAAAAAACGCCTTTCAGATATTGTTTTTTTGAGAATTGTTTTTATGGTGTACATTATGTGGTACAAATGACATCACAATTACATTCTTCTCATCAGTACGATTACAGTACAATTACAGCAATATCTAAAATGCATTTTTTTATTATCTTAGTGGTAAAAAGTTAAGGTTTGAAAAAGAACATTTTTTAGGTTGCACTACCATTTTCCGAGACCCGTAATATTTCAGTCGATGGAGCTGTCTGAGGGCTTATTTTTTGTGACGTGATACATTGTTTTTGTTGATATTATTTATCAACATTTTTTGATCGCTTGTTATTGCGTTTTTTGGATATTTCAGTGACCAAAAAACGTATTTTTGGCATTTTGCATTTTCATCTGATTGTGGTGTTTACTAATCAGGTTAATTATTTTTATATTTTGATTGATCGGACTTTTCTGAACGCAGAGATATCACATATGAATTTATTTTTTATTATCTTTATTTTTACTGGGGCAAAAAAGGGTGATGTGAATGTATTTTTTATTTTTTTCAATATTTTTTTAAAACTTTTTTTTATATTTCACTGTATTTATTAGTCCCCTTAGGGGACTTTAATCTACAATTGCACCACTTGTGATTGTTATAGGGAGGTCCTGGCTGTAACACAGCCATTACCTGCCATGTGAGCCCACTCCATACACCCGCTACGAAGGCAGATGCCAGTAAGGAGTTAAAGCCACTTTTCTTTTTTTGTCTTGTGGTATTCTGTTACTTTTTTAGGCGCCAAATTCTTCAAAACGATGCATGCGGTTCATGATTTTTTTTCAAAACGTAAAAACAAAGTCTTTATTCCTGTCTTTAAACTTTTTTGCAAAATGGCACAAAAAAAATTGCTCCAAAATACCTGATGTCCATAAAAATCACTCGGTGGGGCCAGAATACATTTGCAATAACTTTGCAACTTTTCAAAAAAAGTTGATGAATCAGGCAAAAGAAAATAGCTGTAAATTCTGAACTTCGCCCAGAGTAGCAAACTAATAAAAAACAAACATAAAAAAAGACTTAAAAAAAGAACAATGGAAAGGTGAATATGGCACAAAAAAAGGCGCAAAGCACTGAAACCGGGTCTGAAACCGGTGAATCCCCGCAGCGCACGGAGTGACTGCAGACTCATGGGTTTGGACCGGGCAACCCCCTTAACGTGAGTGCTTGTGTATGTACACACAATGTGGAGCCGATTTCCAGCCTCCGGTGAGCATTTCCCTCCACGTGTTCTACGACATACGATTCATAAATCCAGATCTGAACAATTGATTTTTTTATAGAGAATTCAAGGATACGTTGAAGGTCGTTATCACGCTGAAATATCCATTAGCCGTTATGGGGGCATTGTGCTGCCAATGGTCCTAACAATTGATTCTGCGCCTTTATTTATGTTTCTTCCGAATCGTAAGTGAAGGTTAGATCTGCGCTATGTGTTTGTGCCTCCTTAATGAGCTGTTTCCGCAATCATCTACATGTCATAATGTAATTCTCCAATTCAATAGATACGTAGCACAATTGTCACCCACAAATGGCTGGGATCTAGCCAAGGAGTTGTTGTGATCAGGCTAGTGATGAGCGAGTATATTCGTTGTTCGGGTTTTCCCGCGCAGGCTCGGGTGATCTCCGAGTATTTGGAAGTGCTCGGAGATTTAGTTTCTGTTGCCGTAGCTGCATGATTTGCGGCTATTTGACAGCCTGAATACATGTGGGGATTCCTTAACAAACAGGCAATCCTCACATGTATTCAAGCTGTCCAGCAGCCACAAATCATGCAGCTGCGGCAACAGAAACTAAATCTCCGAGCACTTCCAAATACTCGGAGATCACCCAAGCATGCTCGGGAAAACCCAAGCAACGAGTATACTTGCTCATCACTAATCAGGGCTTGTGACCAGCAAAAACCTTAAATTGTTCTTGTTCTAAATGAATGTTGAGATGATTCCCTTAACTGTACATAATGAAACTTGTATTGTGCCAACTACTTCTCATATAGGTGGAGTGGAGAGCCCATTCATCCATGGCGGCCCACCAGATATTTTCTCCTGTTCTCCTGTGGACCAGTCCGAGCCTGAACACAGTGTAATGCCTCATTTTTCTGGAAATTAAACACGTAATGGGGTACAACTTCTCTGTCTCCAAACTTCCAGACTAGACAGAGTCTCTGACTCTGGGCGATGTGCTCATGATTGATTGACAGTTTGGTCCACCGATATAGAAGACCCACTGACCCACACTGCATGCTCTCCGATGCTGCAAGCAGAGACAGCTTTGCCGTTGCGTCATCGTGGGAGTGCATGGACACTGAACTAGCTGGAGCCGGCGATACAGCCAATTTCACAGCAGTGTTTGCGGTGTCCTGTAGCAAAGAGCTTGTAAGTGCTGCACTCCTTGCCTAGGAAACCTGCCACCTCTGATAGACTATGGCGTCGGCCCGTCACCTAAGCAATAGAATTAAAAATCCTTCAGTTCTCATGAAGAGGTTGAAATAAATTACTAAGTTGCTTGCTTTTATAGATGAGAATAACCCTTTAAAGGGGTATTCTTGCCTAAATAAATAATCACATTTTTCTTAGATAGGTGTAAGATCATTGTGGATCCCTTTAATGAGACCACTACCTATCACCAGAATGGAAAACTTGTATCCCCCATTCTCCCTTGATCAGAAGGAGTTAAAGAGAATCTATCAGTGGTGTTTGGCTATATTATATGAGAGCAGCATGATGTAGAGGCCGAGACCCTGATTCCAGCGATATTTCACTTAATAGGCTGTGTGCTTTAGTTTAAAAAAAATCAGTGTTTTATCAGCAGGAGATTATCACTAGGTGCCTCCTGGTCCAACCACACCCCCAGCACTGATTGGCAGCGTTCTGTCAACAAACATTGTAAGCAGAGACCTGCCAATCAGTGTTTGTGGCGGAGTTATACAGAGCTCAGCATTCTGAGCTCTGCTAGATCTGCAGCAGAGAAAACTGTGATTCTATCAAAACTGCTGCACCCAGTAAACTAAGTGACACATCACTGGAATCAGGGTCTCTGTCCCTACATCATACAGCTGTCACATTACATAGCAAAAAACCTGCTGACAGAGTCCTTTTAAATAAAGCAGCTAGGTGCATACATGACCTGAAATACCACTAATTGTGATCTTGTGAGAACAGAGGATATAAGGGAAAATTGATAATTGGAGGGATGCACAGAAATTTTACCAACAAGTATTTTATTTCGGGGGAGGTGAACAGGTTACAGTTTTATAGAAAAAATGGACACCCCCTTATCAATTTTAATGACTTGATAACTTTGTATTATCTTTTTGTCATTACAGAACCTTTTCTTTAGTAAATTGTAAAAAGAAAAAAAAAAACTAATTAAATCCAGTAGAATCCAATAAAATGTCCTGGGGGGCTGGAGGATGAACACTTTTTATAAGCACTGAGGAGATAGGAGGGAATGGGAAACAGTATCAGATGTGGGAGATTAGCCGGAGAATGACTGCGGGGCTAATACAGACACTTTGTGTGGTCAGAAGAGCAGATCGGAGACCTGATGACTTTGAAAGAAGCATCGCTGCGTCTGACGTTTATCTAATTTTGAGGGAGAGATGGATTGGGAGGAACAGGAAGGCTTCGCTGATTCTGACATCGTTATTACGTTCAGCCAAGGTCAACACCGTGAATTATTGATGGAGACAGCATTTCTGGCTTCAATAAAGTAATTATTAGATGTAAGCTGTTGATAATTGCTGCAGTATCTGCCCATTACTTTTTATACAAAATAGGTTATAAGATCGATCCGAGCTGATGGAGTGCCGGAGTCACGGAGGGCCGGAGTCACGGAGGGCCGGAGTCACGGAGGGCCGGAGTCACGGAGGGCCGGAGTCATGGACGGCCGGAGTCACGGAGGGCCGGAGTCATGGAGCTGAGACCTAACGTCAGTGGTGGAGATAAGCGGCTCAGGCTCCTCATAACTATTGTGATCTTAATTGGTTTGATGGTACATATACATACAATTAATTCTTCCTGGATTCTATAATATAGACCTTGTGGCCCCTATGGGGCCCGTAGAAAAAAATGCCTCCTTACAGTCACTGTGTCAGTGGAAAGATTCAGTTTGTTTCCAATAGTCACATATGCAAGATTGTATAAAATCCCATAGGTCAACCCCACCCCCCTACAAAGTACTAAAAGAGGGCTCCCTCCTACTATACCATTTATTTCAGAGGTCACTATAAAGTTACTTGTCCCCTGTGTTATGCATCAGCATTTAGGCAGAGTTGTGAGAATATATAGAAAGCGCTGCATACTACTTAAAGCTTTCATTGTCCATTTTCTATTCTAGTGTATTGCTACTGCTCCTCCCCAGCTCTTCCTCTGTTGCTGGCTCCGCCCCCGCAGAGCCTTTACTTTCTCCTCAGTGAAAATAAATTCCTTCATTTCTGTGCCATTGACATAAAGAATTGTCTTGTAAATTATACCCAACTACTACAAGTTGATCTACACAATGCTCATACTCCTTTCCAAGCAGCAGTTGCACTGTTTTTTATCATAAGGTAATGTATACTTCCTCCAATACTGACATGCTTATAATTGCTTGGAAAATACACTTGGGGGTGAAGAGAGAGAGGACCCCACTGACCATAAGAGCTTACACTCTACAGGAGATGAACCGCATGACCATAAGAGCTTACACTCTACAGGAGAGAGAGGACCCCACTGACCATAAGAGCTTAACCCGAGGCTCTGACCAAAGAGGAGAGAGGACCCCACTGACCATAAGAGCTCACACTCTACAGGAGAGAGAGGACCCACTGACCATAAGAGCTTACACTCTACAGGAGAGAGAGGACCCCTGACCATAAGAGCTTACACTCTACAGGAGAGAGAGGACCCCACTGACCATAAGAGCTTACACTCTACAGGAGAGAGAGGACCCCACTAGACCATAAGAGCTACACTCTACAGGAGGAAAATAGAGGACCCCACTGACCATAAGAGCTTACACTCTACAGGAGAGAGAGAGGACCCCACTGACCATAAGAGCTTACACTCACAGGAGAGAGAGGACCCACTGACCATAAGAGCTTACACTCTACAGGAGAGAGAGAGACCCACTGACCATAAGAGCTTACACTCTACAGGAGAGAGAGGACCCCACTGACCATAAGAGCTCACACTCTACAGGAGAGAGAGGACCCACTGACCATAAGAGCTTACACTCTACAGGAGAGGACCCAGCTGACCATAAGAGCTTACACTCTACAGGAGAGAGAGGACCCACTGACCATAAGAGCTCACACTCTACAGGAGAGAGAGGACCCACTGACCATAAGAGCTTACACTCTACAGGAGAGAGAGGACCCACGACCATAAGAGTCCACTCTACGGAGAGAGAGGCCCACTGACATAAGACCTAACTCTACAGTGAGAGAGAGGACTCCAGCTGACCATAAAGCTTACACTCTAATGAGGAGAGGATCACTACCATAAGGCATCACTCTACAGAAGAGGGCCCCCTGACCATAAAGCTTACACTTACAGGAGAGAGAACCACTGACCAAAGAGCTACATTACAGCAGAGAGAGACCCCACGACCATAAGAGCTACCTCTACAGAAGATGAGAGAGGACTCCCACCTAACCATTAGATTCACACTACAGGAGAGAGGTACCCCGGATGCCATAAGAGCTACATTCTAAAAGAAAGGGACTCCACTGACCATAAAGCTTACATCTACAGGAGAGGACCCACGACCAAGATCTTACACTCTACAGGAGAGAGAGGACTCCCTAAACCATAAGAGCTTACATTCAAAAGGAGACCCACTGACCATAAGAATTACACTCTACGAGAGAGAGGACCCAACTGACCTAAGAGTTACACTACAAGAGGACCCTGTTCCAAGAGTTGCTTTTTATCATAAGGAAGAACCCCAACTGACTGCATAAGCGAAAATACACTGGTAAGAGAGAGAGGACCCCACTGACCATAAGAGCTTACACTCTACAGGAGAGGACCCATGACCATAAGAGCTTACACTCTACAGAGAGAGAGGCCCCACTGACCATAAGAGCTTACACTCTACAAGAGGAGACCTCTGACCATAAGAGCTTACACTCTACAGAGAGAGGCCCATTGACCATAAGAGCTTACACTCTACAGGAGAGAGACCCCTGACCATAAGAGCTTACACTCTACAGAGAGAGAGGACCCCACTGACCATAAGAGCTACACTCTACAGGAGAGAGAGGACCCCACTGACCATAAGAGCTTACACTCTACAGGAGAGGACCCACTGACCATAAGAGCTTACACTCTACAGGGAGAGAGGACCCCACTGACCATAAGAGCTCACACTCTACAGGAGAGAGAGGACCCCACTGACCATAAGAGCTCACACTCTACAGGAGAGAGAGGATTCCATTGACCATAAGAGCTTACACTCTACAGGAGAGGACCCAGCTGACCATAAGAGCTTACACTCTACAGGAGAGAGAGGACCCCACTGACCATAAGAGCTCACACTTTACAGGAGAGAGAGACCCCACTGACCATAAGAGCTCACACTCTACAGGAGAGAGAGGACTCCACTGACCATAAGAGCTTACACTCTACAGGAGAGAGAGGACCCCACTGACCATAAGAGCTCACACTCTACAGGAGAGAGAGGACTCCACTGACCATAAGAGCTTACACTCTACAGGAGAGGACCCAGCTGACCATAAGAGCTTACACTCTACAGGAGAGAGAGGACCCCACTGACCATAAGAGCTCACACTCTACAGGAGAGAGAGGACCCCACTGACCATAAGAGCTTACACTTTACAGGAGAGAGAGGACCCCACTGACCATAAGAGCTCACACTCTACAGGAGAGAGAGGACTCCACTGACCATAAGAGCTTACACTCTACAGGAGAGAGAGGACCCAGCTGACCATAAGAGCTTACACTCTACAGGAGAGAGAGGACCCCACTGACCATAAGAGCTCACACTCTACAGGAGAGAGAGGACCCCACTGACCATAAGAGCTTACACTCTACAGGAGAGAGAGGACCCCGCTGACCATAAGAGCTTACACTCTACAAGAGAGAGAGAGGACCCCACTGACCATAAGAGCTTACACTCTACAGGAGAGAGAGAGAACCCCACTGACCACAAGAGCTTACACTCTACAGGAGAGAGAGAGGACCCCACTGACCATAAGAGCTTACACTCTACAGGAGAGAGAGGACCATGCTGACCATAAGAGCTTACACTCTACAGGAGAGACACACACTTACCTAGTTATTCTGGAGATGGAAAGGACTCTGCTGTTCAAACTTTGCTCTACAGGGAACCAGTGATCTGTGACGGCCCCAATACTGACCGCCACTCTACAAAGTGTAATAATCCACTAGATGTCATAGCCTCAGGGCATTATGGTGAAACCTCGCACAGCCACGCAGAAAGACATTTAGCCACCTTTTGCTTTGATGACTGCTTTGCACACTCTAGGCATTCTCTTGATGAGCTTCAAGAGGTAGTCACCGGAAATGATCTTCCAACAATCTTGAAGGAGTTCCCAGAGATGCTTAGCACTTGTTGGTCCTTTTGCCTTCACTCTGCGGACCAGCTCATCCCAAACCATCTCGATTGGGTTCAGGTCTGGTGACTGTGGAGACCAGGTCATCTGGTGTAGCACCCCATCACTCTCCTTCTTTTTGTCAAATAGCCCTTACACAGCCTGGAGGTGTGTTTTGGGTCATTGTCCTGTTGAAAAATAAATGATGGTCCAACTAAACGCAAACCAGATGGAATAGCATGCTGCTGCAAGATGCTGTGGTAGCCATGCTGGGTCAGTATGCCTTCAATTTTGAGTAAATCCCCCACAGTGTCACCAGCAAAGCACCCCCACACCATCACACCTCCTCCTCCATGCTTCACGGTGGGAACCAGGCATGTAGAGTCCATCCGTTCACCTTTTCTGCGTCGCACAATGGCACGGTGGTTGGAACCAAAGATCTCAAATTTGGACTCATCAGACCAAAGCACAGATTTCCACTGGTCTAATGTCCATTCCTTGTGTTCTTTAGCCCAAACAAGTCTCTTCTGCTTATTGCCTGTGTGTCGACCCGCCACCACAATTGTGGGTTACCAGGGCAATGGGGTACTCAGAGCCGAGCCCATGGAAGTCTATGGGGTTTGTCACAGGTAGCTGTGGCTCGGTCTGTGGCCCTGGCGGTCTGGCGTATGTTGGGGGAATATTTACAGGGGATAGTTATATTTACAGTTCGTGACGCCACCTGTAGTCTCTGGTAATTTGTACCAGCGCTGCTGTAGATCTCTGAGGGGATGGTGAGGCAGCTAGATGTCGGGTCCCCTACAGGTGGGACTGGTCCCTCAAAGTCTATGGGATTTGTGAAGTCGAGTGCAGATAAAGAACACAGTCTCACACGGTCAGCGTCTTTCCATACCTTTACTTGTAAGATGTTCAGGCAGGTCCCAGGGAGGCTGATCCAAGGAGAGTGTATCTTGAGACAGCAGCTGGACAAGTTAGGGGCCTCCTTTAACTCCAATAAAACGAGTACAACCAGCCTGAAGCGTAGTTCCCTCAAATCTCCAGCTAATCTTTAGCTGTACCTGCCCAGTCAGCTTAGTGTTAGGGGCCTTCCTGTGAAGGAGCTGAATTCTTATTTTGTCCTGCAGAACTCCAAAGTCTTCACTCCCCCTGACCCCAGTTACGTACTGACTTAAGGGGCTTGTCTGCCGCGACCTAGGGTCCGGTAGATTCCTGGTTTTCTTATCACTGTGCTTGAAACAACAGTGACCCTTCGGTCCCCAGTGACCGGGTGCAAGGTGCTGGACTTCTTCAATCCGTAAGCACTAATCCTATAAATCCACTTGCCTTTCGCCTTGTCCACGCTGGTAACATAAGCACTCAAACTAGCCAAGGGTCGAGCAGTCACTTCTTTCTTTTCCTTTCTACGAAGTTAGCCACAGATGCTCAGTTATCACAGGCAGGAGCACGTCTCTGAACCTGATACCGTCCTTTAGACAGGGATGCTGAAGACTTTCTGTACTAAAACTTCTTCTTTCCTTCAGTGTATGCTGAGGAGGTGATACAGCTCTGACTAGACTAAGGTGTATCCAGACACCTATACCAGACTCCACGATATGAACTGGTGATAAAGCAGGCTAGACTCCTTCCTCCCTCCAGACGTCTTCTCTCTCAGTAGTCTAGACACT
The DNA here is from genome assembly GCA_033576555.1 of Oophaga sylvatica. NCBI lineage: Eukaryota > Metazoa > Chordata > Amphibia > Anura > Dendrobatidae > Oophaga > Oophaga sylvatica. The sequence goes on along the minus strand of JARQOD010000006.1, from coordinate 15,891,956 downwards.
CACTCCACACGTCCTCACTGTCCGAAGACAGGAACTAGACTAACTAAATCACTCTAACACATACCTTGACCACTCCCTCTAGAGTATACTCCACTACCCTAAGGGTGTGTCTAGTATATGTCGAGTGAATGAATATTTAGCATTAAACTGCTGTCTCGCCACACACTCTCCAGGGTACTGCGTGTGCCTAACACCAGGGCTACACATTCCCCCATGGTAAAAGACAGCACTCCCGGGCTGTAAAAATACAAAAGAGACATTTTGTTTATGCAATAAAACATTAAACAATAACTTCTTCCCATCCGGGAGGTGAGGAAATCTTGAACGTTGCAAACTTTATAGAAAAATACAAATATTAAATAGCATTCAATAAATATACAAGATACTTGTGAAGGACCCGCACCAAACCTTCAACGTGGGTCCTGGGTGGGCTGCAGGACATCCAATTGCAGACCTCACTCAGTGCCACACCACACGGGTTTTGTTTTCAGAGGTAGTCGTGACTGGTTTATGTAAAACCAAGAGAAAGCACCGAAGCGCAACTATGTACAAGTAAGTTCTGGGTTAGCATAGTCCTTAACCTCCAAGTCCAATGTAAAACCTAAGACATATTATATAATATCAAAGTGCATAAACTTTTTCTGGTTACTATTTACCATTTATCATTTATCATTTACCCAGCTGGGCATTCTACAGTAGAAATATATATATTCACTATATAATTTGTGCAAAACTTTATAAAACATTTCAAATTTTTTTACTTTTGGGTAGACCCGATAGAGATCTCACCACTTTTTCTTTACTATCTATTCATTTTCTGCAAATACACTTTCCAATACATTTTCCACCCCGGGGGCTGGAACAACGCAATGGGCCCTAGATCCCAAGACTAGCAAATCATGTGCTGCGATCAGGGTCTGGGTCGCCACAGTTCTGGTGCGAACCTCTAGGGGCGCAACGGGTACACTCTCTCCACATGACACCGATTGCGTCTCAATCACGGTTAGCGATATGGACCGCGTTAGGGATTGCGGTCGAGACTGTGTCGCATGTTGCGATGAAGAGGTGACTTTAATTCGCGATGAACTCTGGGTCGCTAGTTGCGATGACTTTGCAGGGGGCGATGCTGGGGCACGGCCGGATGCTGCTTGAGCTAGTAACGGGGACGCTGCGGTAATGGTGACGGTACCTGCGTCTGGGACGGGGTCACGGACGATGGTGACGTTAAGGGCATACCATCCCTTCATTCCCCAATGCCGCGTATATGTGACGATATCTCCATTCGCTAAGTCCCTCCCGGGATGGCCTTGCGGCAGGTGGGATTCTACGTCACGCCTGCTGACAAAGACCGCCGGGTAGAGGCCCGGTTCACGGATAAAGCCCCAGCCCTTCCGGAGCTGGAACTCAGTCACACACCCCTGCCGCCGCGGTTCCCTCAGAGTACCTTTATCTCGCCGGACAGTCTCCTTGTCGGCGATCAGCTCGGCAAATTGTCGCTGACGGTTCCTCTGAGTTTCCCGCTCTTCCTCCTGCTGGCGCCTCTTCTTCTCCTCACGACTCTGCCATTCTTGTTCCCACTGGGCGGTGTAGGCGACGTCATCCAGGCGCGCCATTTCGTCCCAGTCCACGTCTGGTAGTGACGGACAAGACCCCTCCGGTGTCCCTGCCGGGGACCGATCATCTGCTGCGGCCTCTTGGCCGGGCGGGCGTTCCGGGATTGGCTGTACCTCCTCAACCTCCTTCGCTTCCACCGCTTCACCGGTGGGATCGGGATCGGTACTTTCGGGGGCAGCCTCCGGTTGCTCCTTCGCCTTGGGCAGCAGACTCTTCGGTATCTGGAATCGTGGGGGTTCGTTGAGGGGAGAGATCACCGTGTCCCACAGCCTCCGCTGTTCCAGGGTACGCCGGCGTCTCTCGATTTCTTCAAAGCCAGGTTGGTCCTGGACCATCTTCTTCAGGCGTGCATTTTCTTCTCTTGTCTCTAGCAACGCCTGTTGCAGGTGCAGGATCACAGATAACTCCGGTGTTGGTGGCAGCTTGGCTGGGGCACGGGGCCTGCCTTCCTCCGCTTCCCTGCTCGGCTGCACACGTCCTGCCTCCATCATGTTCCAGAAGATCTTCTCCTCTTTCTGCGGAGACATCCGGTCTCTTCCGTGGAGGTGGGGTTTGCGTCTCCTCCTCCTCGCAGGGAAGGTGAAGAGGAGGCGGACCTCCTTTGCTGTAGGGCAGGACCGCATGTTGTAATAGCACTTTGAGAGGGCAGGCATTTTCTTCGCGCCACAGGGGGGTAGACGCCCACGAAGGTACGCCCACCTTCTTCTCCAGCGCCTGAGGGCGCGAATATGGCGACAAAAATGGCGATTTTGGCGCCAAAAGTGCAAACAGTCCTTTCTCACAAAAACAATTCCTTAGGCACACAGGGCTCGCAATTTCGCGAGTTTCGCATCCTGTTCGTGACGCCAAATTTTTGTGTCGACCCGCCACCACAATTGTGGGTTACCAGGGCAATGGGGTACTCAGAGCCGAGCCCATGGAAGTCTATGGGGTTTGTCACAGGTAGCTGTGGCTCGGTCTGTGGCCCTGGCGGTCTGGCGTATGTTGGGGGAATATTTACAGGGGATAGTTATATTTACAGTTCGTGACGCCACCTGTAGTCTCTGGTAATTTGTACCAGCGCTGCTGTAGATCTCTGAGGGGATGGTGAGGCAGCTAGATGTCGGGTCCCCTACAGGTGGGACTGGTCCCTCAAAGTCTATGGGATTTGTGAAGTCGAGTGCAGATAAAGAACACAGTCTCACACGGTCAGCGTCTTTCCATACCTTTACTTGTAAGATGTTCAGGCAGGTCCCAGGGAGGCTGATCCAAGGAGAGTGTATCTTGAGACAGCAGCTGGACAAGTTAGGGGCCTCCTTTAACTCCAATAAAACGAGTACAACCAGCCTGAAGCGTAGTTCCCTCAAATCTCCAGCTAATCTTTAGCTGTACCTGCCCAGTCAGCTTAGTGTTAGGGGCCTTCCTGTGAAGGAGCTGAATTCTTATTTTGTCCTGCAGAACTCCAAAGTCTTCACTCCCCCTGACCCCAGTTACGTACTGACTATAAGGGGCTTGTCTGCCGCGACCTAGGGTCCGGTAGATTCCTGGTTTTCTTATCACTGTGCTTGAAACAACAGTGACCCTTCGGTCCCCAGTGACCGGGTGCAAGGTGCTGGACTTCTTCAATCCGTAAGCACTAATCCTATAAATCCACTTGCCTTTCGCCTTGTCCACGCTGGTAACATAAGCACTCAAACTAGCCAAGGGTCGAGCAGTCACTTCTTTCTTTTCCTTTCTACGAAGTTAGCCACAGATGCTCAGTTATCACAGGCAGGAGCACGTCTCTGAACCTGATACCGTCCTTTAGACAGGGATGCTGAAGACTTTCTGTACTAAAACTTCTTCTTTCCTTCAGTGTATGCTGAGGAGGTGATACAGCTCTGACTAGACTAAGGTGTATCCAGACACCTATACCAGACTCCACGATATGAACTGGTGATAAAGCAGGCTAGACTCCTTCCTCCCTCCAGACGTCTTCTCTCTCAGTAGTCTAGACACTCACTCCACACGTCCTCACTGTCCGAAGACAGGAACTAGACTAACTAAATCACTCTAACACATACCTTGACCACTCCCTCTAGAGTATACTCCACTACCCTAAGGGTGTGTCTAGTATATGTCGAGTGAATGAATATTTAGCATTAAACTGCTGTCTCGCCACACACTCTCCAGGGTACTGCGTGTGCCTAACACCAGGGCTACACACCTGTCCTTAGAAGTTGTTTCCTAGCAGCTATTTTACCATGAAGGCCTGCTGCACAGTCTCCTCTTAACAGTTGTTGTAGAGATGTGTCTGCTGCTAGAACTCTGTGTGGCATTAACCTGGTCTCTAATCTGAGCTGCTCTAAACCTGCGATTTCTGAGGCTGGTGACTCGGATAAACTTATCCTCAGAAGCAGAGGTGACTCTTGGTCTTTCCTGGGGCGGTCCTCATGTGAGCCAGTTTCTTTGTAGCGCTTGATGGTTTTTGCAACTGCACTTGGGGACACTTTCAAAGTTTTCCCAATTTTTCGGACTGACTGACCTTCATTTCTTAAAGTAATGATGGCCACTCGTTTTTCTTTACTTAGCTGCTTTTTTCTTGCCATAATACAAATTCTAACAGTCTATTCAGTAGGACTATCAGCTGTGTATCCACCAGACTTCTGCACAACACAACTGATGGTCCCAACCCCATTTATAAGGCCAGAAATCCCACTTATTAAACCTGACAGGGCACACCTGTGAAGTGAAAACCATTCCCGGTGACTACCTCTTGAAGCTCATCAAGAGACTGCCAAGAGTGTGCAAAGCAGTCATCAAAGCAAAAGGTGGCTACTTTGAAGAACCTAGAATATAAGACATAATTTCAGTTGCTACACACTTTTTTGTAAAGTGTAATGTATAATTCCACATGTGTTAATTCATAGTTTTGATGCCTTCAGTGTGAATGTACAATTTTCATAGTCATGAAAATACAGAAAAATCTTTGAATGAGGTGTGTCGAAACTTTTGGTCTGTACTGTATATATATATATACACATATATATATATATATATATATATATATATATATCCATTTTCAGAGAATATTAAGAATTTTTGTTCATACAGTGATCAGCTTTGCTCTGTTGGTGCCACTCAGACTCTGTTTGTAACAAATTGACCTAGATCGAGGGGTAAACAGACCCTCGTGTATGGGAAGTACCCAAAAGGTCCATCTCTCGCTCCGTACAACACCAGGAGCTCTGCCTTTCAAATTCTTTCTTCTGTGACTTGGAAAAAACATGCAGAAGGTTTTTAGGGTCCATGGCTGGTACATTGGGGTGTGACTTATACTTTGGGGTCCTTTTGGCTGGCACTACATGATAAAAACAGTATGGAAACACACTTGGGTTGGCACTGTATGGTGGGAAGAATATGGGGGTAGTGTATGGAGGGCGACATACCGCTCCTCTGCTGTAGACTGTTACTGATCTTATTCACTCTGTGAACACAGTGAAGAGGTTCTGCAGCAGCTGTTATGCATTATTTTAGGGGTATAATAAGGAATGGAGGCCGAGTAGGGTCTTAAGTTTATATATAATAGGTAAAAGTGACGAGCTTCACTTTTATACTTTTCATCTTGTTTAAGAAGAACAAGAACGTTCCTCAGATTACGTCTTCTTTTTCATGAATCAACTTTCTATATGAAGACGTACACGCCGTGCCCTTCAGATTAGTCCTTCTGCCTCCTAAGTGTCACAGGTGATGTACAGGGGTCATTTATTAGTATGATGTATTCTGCAGTACCAGTCACATGCCTGGCGTCAGCCGAAATCCTCAGGAATAATTCCCCTAACCGCCATAATATCACCTCACTAGAGCCAATCAGTGCGTATAGGCGACCATTTACCAAGTACTTGAATCTAATATTTTATGGTCTGTTGCCTTAAAGAATCATAAATCTGAGAAGCGACGGGAGTTGTGTTCTGGATGTAGCCCATCCAATAAAATAGGATAATGCAATCATTCTCCTCATTACCGGAGATCGGGTTCTTCACGGCTTCGTTCCTCAAAGCCGCATCTCGCTTCCATGCAAAGGTCATTCCTATGTGTTCAGTGGAAGCAGAAGGTGTCACCATTCGGAATCGCCCGTTAAGTGAGGAGAACACTCGTGGACATGCAAATTATCCTCCGATCCTTCATTCACAAGACTCCACATCTGTCATGTCGGTGCAGACCACGGCTTAAAGGTCAAAGCAAGTCGGGGGTTTTCTTCCCTTGATGCTCAGTACTGCTCAACACCTTCAAGAAAAATTACAAAGAATTTGCCAAAAATAAAGAGTCACCCTGGAAAATGATAATAAAATATAATAACAATAATAATAATAATCAGTGATAAAATACTAATAGAAAAAAAAATGAATGGTAAAATAATAATAATTACAATAAATGTCATTAACATATAAAGAAACACTAAATATCATAACATCCGATGTTGTTGTTCTTCTAATGACGACTAACTCTGTTGCTCGGCGCCATAATAATAATAATAGCAATAATAATAATGAGTGCTAAAATACTAATAGAAATAAAAAAATGGTAAAACAATAATAATTAGTACAATAAACATTATTATTATGGCTTTGAGCAACACAGAGAGTCACCAGTAGAAGAAAACAGGATTATCGGAAGTTATTATATTTAGTATTTCTTTATATATTTATAATGATAAATAAATACAATTGTAAAATAATACAACTAATAACAATAATGAAATAAAACAAAAGTAATAATAATTTCATCAGATAATAATAATAATAATAAGTGATAAAATACTAATATAAAAAAGTTAAATAGTAACTATAATGAAAATTATTATTATCATTATGGCTTCGAGAAACAGAGAGAGTCACCTTTAAGAAAACAACAACCTTCTTCTTCTTCTCTCTTCTTTTATTATTATTTTAAATATTTCTTTATATAATAATAATAATAATAATAACAAAATAGTAAAATGTTACAACTAATAATAATATTAATGATAAAAACAAAAGTAATAATTCATCAGATAACTGTTACTCACTTCTCCTTGATCCAGCATGTGTGCTTCATCCGACTCCTGCTAACGGCTATTTTGATTGACAGTGTTTTGTTCAAAGGATTATATAATAATTTATTTTTGTGTCGTTTATTGTGCCCCCAAAACATCATAAATGACCTTTGTGGGGTGTATGTATTTTTGTTTTATCTTATTTCCCTTGTAACTGGGGCTGGTTTATTAGGCCCAGTTACAGGGGAAATGCAGTCTCCTACGACCCAGCAGCTCCTGCTTTCTCCCTATACACAGCGATCACAAGACTGCTGTGTAAGGAGGAGGAAGCACTGTCAGTGCTTCTTATTATTACATACACAGCATTTGATTAGCGCTATGTATACAGCGATACACAAGGCACAGAAGTAATAAACCATCTGTACCTTTTCTATGGGGATGATCGGTGTCCGTATGCAGTGATATTTCAGAATGTCACTAAATGGTAGGAGCTGAACCGTCCAGATGTTTAAAGCCTATGGCCAGGGCGGAAGTGGTTAATAAAAGAAAAAGCCATGAAAACAACAATTAAATTCTAAAACAATGGTAAAAATAATATCACATAATAATAATAATAAACCCCTTACAGCTAGTAGTGTACATATACGGTCACCTCTAATTTCAACTCTTTCTGATGGATGAATTATAGGAGCTGGGCTCGTACACTATGTGTATATTATATTGTGGGCTTATGGGGGTGTAATAGTTCTGGACAGCTTCCAATATTAGTGTCCAATATTTCATTGAAATAGGAGGTTTAACACAAAAACCTAATTTAAACGATAGGTCATTTTTTTGATGATAGCTTCCCTTTAAGCCTTTAAAATGGAAGATGAGGTTTCCTAATGTTAAAGGGTTATTCCCATCTCGACCTTTCATGAGTAAAAAAATAAAACACCAACCCCTTTGCGTTGTAGCAACAGAGAGGGACTGAGGTCAGTTGTTTCCTTAACTCCCATTCATTTCTATGGTACTGATGACACTTGGATATTTCAATAGATCCAACTCTGTGAGTTAGGTGGAACCTAAATTACTTGTGTTAAAAAAGAGGAACCAAGAACATTTTTGCCCAAGGAGCTCAACCAAAACTTAAATGGATTATCCGGCTTTAGGCTATAAGTCTGAAGGCACGCTACGTGACTGCAGACTTGTGAATCTTCACATTTTGTGCCCTGAGGAGTCTTCTGATTTGCCAACATGCAGTCACATTCCAACTAGACTTTCACAGTCTCACTCAATGCATGTGTATTGAGCAAGGCTGGACACTTCTAGTCGGAGTGTGAATGAAAGTATGCAAATTGCATACTTACAGTCACATGACTGCCTGATCCAGTGCGTAGGCTGTGAGGATTGACAAGTCTGCAGGCACATAAAGTGACTGGAAACTTGGAGCCTAAGGCCCTTTAATTTGGCACTACCTTTGGGAATATCCTTTAGGCTTCATATGTAAAGTCACATGAT
>JARQOD010000006.1:15825823-15883749 GCA_033576555.1 Oophaga sylvatica | reverse complement strand
GAGGACCCCACTGACCATAAGAGCTTACACTTTACAGGAGAGAGAGGACCCCACTGACCATAAGAGCTCACACTCTACAGGAGAGAGAGGACTCCACTGACCATAAGAGCTTACACTCTACAGGAAGAGAGGACCCCACTGACCATAAGAGCTCACACTCTACAGGAGAGAGAGGACTCCACTGACCATAAGAGCTTACACTCTACAGAGAGGACCCAGCTGACCATAAGAGCTTACACTCTACAGGAGAGAGAGGACTCCACTGACCATAAGAGCTTACACTCTACAGGAGAGAGAGGACCCCACTGACCATAAGAGCTCACACTCTACAGGAGAGAGAGGACTCCACTGACCATAAGAGCTTACACTCTACAGGAGAGGACCCAGCTGACCATAAGAGCTTACACTCTACAGGAGAGAGAGGACCCCACTGACCATAAGAGCTCACACTCTACAGGAGAGAGAGGACCCCACTGACCATAAAGCTTACACTTTACAGGAGAGAGAGGACCCCACTGACCATAAGAGCTCACACTCTACAGGAGACAGAGGACTCCACTGACCATAAGAGCTTACACTCTACAGGAGAGAGAGGACCCAGCTGACCATAAGAGCTTACACTCTATAGGAGAGAGAGGACCCCACTGACCATAAGAGCTCACACTCTACAGGAGAGAGAGGACCCCACTGACCATAAGAGCTCACACTCTACAGGAGAGAGAGGACTCCATTGACCATAAGAGCTTACACTCTACAGGAGAGGACCCAGCTGACCATAAGAGCTTACACTCTACAGGAGAGAGAGGACCCCACTGACCATAAGAGCTCACACTTTACAGGAGAGAGAGGACCCCACTGACCATAAGAGCTCACACTCTACAGGAGAGAGAGGACTCCACTGACCATAAGAGCTTACACTCTACAGGAGAGGACCCAGCTGACCATAAGAGCTTACACTCTACAGGAGAGAGAGGACCCCACTGACCATAAGAGCTCACACTCTACAGGAGAGAGAGGACCCCACTGACCATAAGAGCTTACACTTTACAGGAGAGAGAGGACCCCACTGACCATAAGAGCTCACACTCTACAGGAGAGAGAGGACTCCACTGACCATAAGAGCTTACACTCTACAGGAGAGAGAGGACCCAGCTGACCATAAGAGCTTACACTCTACAGGAGAGAGAGGACCCCACTGACCATAAGAGCTCACACTCTACAGGAGAGAGAGGACCCCACTGACCATAAGAGCTTACACTCTACAGGAGAGAGAGGACCCCGCTGACCATAAGAGCTTACACTCTACAAGAGAGAGAGAGGACCCCACTGACCATAAGAGCTTACACTCTACAGGAGAGAGAGAGAACCCCACTGACCACAAGAGCTTACACTCTACAGGAGAGAGAGAGGACCCCACTGACCATAAGAGCTTACACTCTACAGGAGAGAGAGGACCATGCTGACCATAAGAGCTTACACTCTACAGGAGAGACACACACTTACCTAGTTATTCTGGAGATGGAAAGGACTCTGCTGTTCAAACTTTGCTCTACAGGGAACCAGTGATCTGTGACGGCCCCAATACTGACCGCCACTCTACAAAGTGTAATAATCCACTAGATGTCATAGCCTCAGGGCATTATGGTGAAACCTCGCACAGCCACGCAGAAAGACATTTAGCCACCTTTTGCTTTGATGACTGCTTTGCACACTCTAGGCATTCTCTTGATGAGCTTCAAGAGGTAGTCACCAGAAATGATCTTCCAACAATCTTGAAGGAGTTCCCAGAGATGCTTAGCACTTGTTGGTCCTTTTGCCTTCACTCTGCGGACCAGCTCATCCCAAACCATCTCGATTGGGTTCAGGTCTGGTGACTGTGGAGACCAGGTCATCTGGTGTAGCACCCCATCACTCTCCTTCTTTTGTCAAATAGCCCTTACACAGCCTGGAGGTGTTTTGGGGTCATTGTCCTGTTGAAAAATAAATGATGGTCCAACTAAACGCAAACCGGATGGAATAGCATGCTGCTGCAAGATGCTGTGGTAGCCATGCTGGGTCAGTATGCCTTCAATTTTGAGTAAATCCCCCACAGTGTCACCAGCAAAGCACCCCCACACCATCACACCTCCTCCTCCATGCTTCACGGTGGGAACCAGGCATGTAGAGTCCATCCGTTCACCTTTTCTGCGTCGCACAATGGCACGGTGGTTGGAACCAAAGATCTCAAATTTGGACTCATCAGACCAAAGCACAGATTTCCACTGGTCTAATGTCCATTCCTTGTGTTCTTTAGCCCAAACAAGTCTCTTCTGCTTATTTGCCTGTCCTAGAAGTTGTTTCCTAGCAGCTATTTTACCATGAAGGCCTGCTGCACAGTCTCCTCTTAACAGTTGTTGTAGAGATGTGTCTGCTGCTAGAACTCTGTGTGGCATTAACCTGGTCTCTAATCTGAGCTGCTCTAAACCTGCGATTTCTGAGGCTGGTGACTCGGATAAACTTATCCTCAGAAGCAGAGGTGACTCTTGGTCTTCCTTTCCTGGGGCGGTCCTCATGTGAGCCAGTTTCTTTGTAGCGCTTGATGGTTTTTGCAACTGCACTTGGGGACACTTTCAAAGTTTTCCCAATTTTTCGGACTGACTGACCTTCATTTCTTAAAGTAATGATGGCCACTCGTTTTTCTTTAATTAGCTGCTTTTTTCTTGCCATAATACAAATTCTAACAGTCTATTCAGTAGGACTATCAGCTGTGTATCCACCAGACTTCTGCACAACACAACTGATGGTCCCAACCCCATTTATAAGGCCAGAAATCCCACTTATTAAACCTGACAGGCACACCTGTGAAGTGAAAACCATTCCCGGTGACTACCTCTTGAAGCTCATCAAGAGACTGCCAAGAGTGTGCAAAGCAGTCATCAAAGCAAAAGGTGGCTACTTTGAAGAACCTAGAATATAAGACATAATTTCAGTTGCTACACACTTTTTTGTAAAGTGTAATGTATAATTCCACATGTGTTAATTCATAGTTTTGATGCCTTCAGTGTGAATTACAATTTTCATAGTCATGAAAATACAGAAAAATCTTTGAATGAGAAGGTGTGTCGAAACTTTTGGTCTGTACTGTATATATATATATATATATATATAAAATATATATATATATACAGTCAGACCAAAAGTTTGACACACCTTCTCATTTCAAGTCTAATATATATCCATTTTCAGAGAAATATTAAGAATTTTTGTTCATACAGTGATCAGCTTTGCTCTGTTGGTGCCACTCAGACTCTGTTTGTAACAAATTGACCTAGATCAGGGGTAAACAGACCCTCGTGTATGGGAAGTACCCAAAAGGTCCATCTCTCGCTCCGTACAACACCAGGAGCTCTGCCTTTCAAATTCTTTCTTCTGTGACTTGGAAAAAACATGCAGAAGGTTTTTAGGGTCCATGGCTGGTACATTGGGGTGTGACTTATACTTTGGGGTCCTTTTGGCTGGCACTACATGATAAAAACAGTATGGAAACACACTTGGGTTGGCACTGTATGGTGGGAAGAATATGGGGGTAGTGTATGGAGGGCGACATACCGCTCCTCTGCTGTAGACTGTTACTGATCTTATTCACTCTGTGAACACAGTGAAGAGGTTCTGCAGCAGCTGTTATGCATTATTTTAGGGTATAATAAGGAATGGAGGCCGAGTAGGGTCTTAAGTTTATATATAATAGGTAAAAGTGACGAGCTTCACTTTTATACTTTTCATCTTGTTTAAGAAGAACAAGAACGTTCCTCAGATTACTCTTCTTTTTCATGAATCAACTTTCTATATGAAGACGTACACGCCGTGCCCTTCAGATTAGTCCTTCTGCCTCCTAAGTGTCACAGGTGATGTACAGGGGTCATTTATTAGTATGATGTATTCTGCAGTACCGGGCACATGCCTGGCGTCAGCCAAAATCCTCAGGAATAATTCCCCCTAACCGCCATAATATCACCTCACTAGAGCCAATCAGTGCGTATAGGCGACCATTTACCAAGTACTTGAATCTAATATTTTATGGTCTGTTGCCTTAAAGAATCATAAATCTGAGAAGCGACGGGAGTTGTGTTCTGGATGTAGCCCATCCAATAAAATAGGATAATGCAATCATTCTCCTCATTACCGGAGATCGGGTTCTTCACGGCTTCGTTCCTCAAAGCCGCATCTCGCTTCCATGCAAAGGTCATTCCTATGTGTTCAGTGGAAGCAGAAGGTGTCACCATTCGGAATCGCCCGTTAAGTGAGGAGAACACTCGTGGACATGCAAATTATCCTCCGATCCTTCATTCACAAGACTCCACATCTGTCATGTCGGTGCAGACCACGGCTTAAAGGTCAAAGCAAGTCGGGGGTTTTCTTCCCTTGATGCTCAGTATGCTCAACACCTTCAAGAAAAATTACAAAGAATTTGCCAAAAATAAAGCGTCACCCTGGAAAATGATAATAAAATATAATAACAATAATAATAATAATCAGTGATAAAATACTAATAGAAAAAAAAATGAATGGTAAAATAATAATAATTACAATAAATGTCATTAACATATAAAGAAACACTAAATATCATAACATCCGATGTTGTTGTTCTTCTAATGACGACTAACTCTGTTGCTCGGCGCCATAATAATAATAATAGCAATAATAATAATGAGTGCTAAAATACTAATAGAAATAAAAAAATGGTAAAACAATAATAATTAGTACAATAAACATTATTATTATGGCTTTGAGCAACACAGAGAGTCACCAGTAGAAGAAAACAGGATTATCGGAAGTTATTATATTTAGTATTTCTTATATATTTATAATGATAAATAAATACAATTGTAAAATAATACAACTAATAACAATAATGAAATAAAACAAAAATAATAATAATTTCATCAGATAATAATAATAATAATAATAAGTGATAAAATACTAATATAAAAAAGTTAAATAGTAACTATAATGAAAATTATTATTATCATTATGGCTTCGAGAAACAGAGAGAGTCACCTTTAAGAAAACAACAACCTTCTTCTTCTTCTTCTTCTTCTTATTATTATTATTATTTTAAATATTTCTTTATATAATAATAATAATAATAACAAAATAGTAAAATTTTACAACTAATAATAATATTAATGATATAAAACAAAAGTAATAATTCATCAGATAACTGTTACTCACTTCTCCTTGATCCAGCATGTGTGCTGCATCCGACTCCTGCTAACGGCTATTTTGATTGACAGTGTTTTGTTCAAAGGATTATATAATAATTTATTTTTGTGTCGTTTATTGTGCCCCCAAAACATCATAAATGACCTTTGTGGGGTGTATGTATTTTTGTTTTATCTTATTTCCCTTGTAACTGGGGCTGGTTTATTAGGCCCAGTTACAGGGGAAATGCAGTCTCCTACGACCCAGCAGCTCCTGCTTTCTCCCTATACACAGCGATCACAAGACTGCTGTGTAAGGAGGAGGAAGCACTGTCAGTGCTTCTTATTATTACATACACAGCATTTGATTAGCGCTATGTATACAGCGATACACAAGGCACAGAAGTAATAAACCATCTGTACCTTTTCTATGGGGATGATCGGTGTCCGTATGCAGTGATATTTCAGAATGTCACTAAATGGTAGGAGCTGAACCGTCCAGATGTTTAAAGCCTATGGCCAGGGCGGAAGTGGTTAATAAAAGAAAAAGCCATGAAAACAACAATTAAATTCTAAAACAATGGTAAAAATAATATCACATAATAATAATAATAAACCCCTTACAGCTAGTAGTGTACATATACGGTCACCTCTAATTTCAACTCTTTCTGATGGATGAATTATAGGAGCATGGGCTCGTACACTATGTGTATATTATATTGTGGGCTTATGGGGGTGTAATAGTTCTGGACAGCTTCCAATATTAGTGTCCAATATTTCATTGAAATAGGAGGTTTAACACAAAAACCTAATTTAAACGATAGGTCATTTTTTTGATGATAGCTTCCCTTTAAGCCTTTAAAATGGAAGATGAGGTTTCCTAATGTTAAAGGGTTATTCCCATCTCGACCTTTCATGAGTAAAAAAATAAAACACCAACCCCTTTGCGTTGTAGCAACAGAGAGGGACTGAGGTCAGTTGTTTCCTTAACTCCCATTCATTTCTATGGTACTGATGACACTTGGATATTTCAATAGATCCAACTCTGTGAGTTAGGTGGAACCTAAATTACTTGTGTTAAAAAGAGGAACCAAGAACATTTTTGCCCAAGGAGCTCAACCAAAACTTAAATGGATTATCCGGCTTTAGGCTATAAGTCTGAAGGCACGCTACGTGACTGCAGACTTGTGAATCTTCACATTTTGTGCCCTGAGGAGTCTTCTGATTTGCCAACATGCAGTCACATTCCAACTAGACTTTCACAGTCTCACTCAATGCATGTGTATTGAGCAAGGCTGGACACTTCTAGTCGGAGTGTGAATGAAAGTATGCAAATTGCATACTTACAGTCACATGACTGCCTGATCCAGTGCGTAGGCTGTGAGGATTGACAAGTCTGCAGGCACATAAAGTGACTGGAAACTTGGAGCCTAAGGCCCTTTAATTTGGCACTACCTTTGGGAATATCCTTTAGGCTTCATATGTAAAGTCACATGATGGCAATTAAAGTGGTGTCTGGGTCATCCAGCAATATTTTTTTTTGAATGGGGATCCTTTTCTAACCTTAATCCTACAGTTTAGGAATATTCCCAGGGTACAATATAGATTTTGTGTAGGAGTGACTTATTGCAGATCCATACAGTCTGTAATGTGAACACATATATACAGTATATTCTTAGATTGTAAGCGCTATCTTACAATGTTTGCATGGACGGTTGTCCTAGTTCTATATTTCATTGTGTTGCCCCTCCCCCGCCCAACCCCCAGAAATTACTATATACCTTTCTGTGTCCGGCCTCCCAGTGGTTGTGATAGGAGTTGCAGGCTGCTCAGGGGTTGTGATAGGAGTTGCAGACTGCTCAGGGGTTGTGATAGGTGTTGCAGGCTGCTCAGGGGTTATGATAGGAGTTGCAGGCTGCTCAGGGGTTGTGATAGGTGTTGCAGGCTGCTCAGGGGTTGTGATAGGAGTTGCAGGCTGCTCAGGGGTTGTGATAGGAGTTGCAGGCTGCTCAGGGGTTGTGATAGGTGTTGCAGGCTGCTCAGGGGTTGTGATAGGAGTTGCAGGCTGCTCAGGGGTTGTGATAGGAGTTGCAGGCTGCTCAGGGGTTGTGATAGGAGTTGCAGACTGCTCAGGGGTTGTGATAGGAGTTGCAGACTGCTCAGGGGTTGTGATAGGTGTTGCAGGCTGCTCAGGGGTTATGATAGGAGTTGCAGGCTGCTCAGGGGTTGTGATAGGTGTTGCAGGCTGCTCAGGGGTTGTGATAGGAGTTGCAGGCTGCTCAGGGGTTGTGATAGGAGTTGCAGGCTGCTCAGGGGTTGTGATAGGAGTTGCAGGCTGCTCAGGGGTTGTGATAGGTGTTGCAGGCTGCTCAGGGGTTGTGATAGGTGTTGCAGGCTGCTCAGGGGTTGTGATAGGTGTTGCAGGCTGCTCAGGGGTTGTGATAGGAGTTGCAGGCTGCTCAGGGGTTGTGATAGGAGTTGCAGACTGCTCAGGGGTTGTGATAGGAGTTGCAGACTGCTCAGGGGTTGTGATAGGTGTTGCAGGCTGCTCAGGGGTTGTGATAGGTGTTGCAGGCTGCTCAGGGGTTGTGATAGGTGTTGCAGGCTGCTCAGGGGTTGTGATAGGAGTTGCAGGCTGCTCAGGGTTGTGATAGGAGTTGCAAGCTGCTCAGGGGTTGTGATAGGAGTTGCAGGCTGCTCGGGGGTTGTCTTGAGAATGTATTGAATTTGTATTGTGGGAAATGAAGAAGAGTAAAGGTGGACACATCTGTATAACGGGAAGGTTTGCTCCAGTTTAACTATTTATTGCTACATTTACATTTTCCTGTTTACATCGCCTGTAAAAACTCAGCTTGGAAAATGAAACTTTTTGACCTGAGCTGTTGTTTGCATTAATGGAAGGAGTCACTGGGGAAATTATGTGCTTCTTGAATCGTACATTGCCTTCAACAGCCATGTGCAGTGGAAAGACCCACTGGAGAGCTTATTTAGTGTGAAATGAGTCCTGGGTGTAAAGAGGGAATTCTGGAGCAGCATTCACATCTGTTTTAAAATGCTCATTTTTTTTTACATATCCTAATTACAAAAATTTGGCTTCAAAATGGAATAACGATGTAAACATTTCATACGTGCTGGATGATAAGCAAACATTATCTTACTAATAATTATCAGATTATCTTTATGAGCCACGTGGGGAGTAAAGTGTTAATGACCAATCTGGAACTAGATGATTCCTCTCCGGTATATTTATCTAGTTTTCACATCATGGCGGCGACTTTGGAGAACTGTCTCCATTAGGAGCCATAGAAGGAAAATATTTTGTTACATATGGGTATGAGAAATATATGCTGTTTGTATATATATCTATATATATAGATATATATTTAATTTGCTTATTTTATTTAAGTATTTCTGATTATTTTGGAATAATTCATTTTAGTGATGCCATAAGATTCATGGTTCAACTATTGATTCATGGTACTCATGGTTCGACCCTTGATCCATTGGACTCATGGTTCAACCCTTGATCCTTGGGACTCATGGTTCGTCCCTTGATCCGTGTGACTAATGGTTTGACTCTTGATCTGTGGGACTCATTGTTCTACTCAAGATTCATGCAACTCATGATTCGATCTTTGATCCATGAGATTTATGGTTTGACTTTTGATCCATGGGACTCATGGTTAGACCCTTGATCTATGAGACTCATGATTTGACTCTTGATCCATGAGACTCATGGTTAGACCCTTGATTCATGGGACTAATGGTTCGACTCTTGATCCATGGGACTCATGGTTAGACCCTTGATCCATGAGACTCATGGTTAAACCCTTTATCCATGGGACTCATGGCTCGACTCTTGATCCATGGGAATCATGGTTAGACCCTTTATCTATGAGACTCATGGTTAAACCCTTTATCCATGGGACTTATGGTTCGACTCTTGATCCATGGGAATCATGGTTAGACCCTTTATCCATGAGATTTATGATTAAACCCTTGATTCATGGAACTAATGGTTGACAGTTGATCCATGAGACTAATGGTTAAACTCTTTATCCATGGGACTCATAGTTCAATTTGATGTCCTAGTGCAAAATAGCAGAAAAGGAGTCCTAAATATTGACCCCACAACTTCTTATGAATTACCAACTGCCCTACTGATGTCTTTTGATGCTCTGTCAGTTCATTTACAGTGGGTTATTTTAAAACGCCAGCTATGGATTTTGGGTGAATATTGGCTCTCATGAAGGAGATTAGTCATATATGGAGTCTTAGTGGAAATGTACTATGTGGGAAAAAAACATATGAATGCTAATTTTCTTTCCCATAAAAAAGAAACTTAAATTTCACTAATGTGACCCACAGGAGGTACTCGATAAGCCAATGTATGATCCTTTAATGAGCCTTGCAGCATGGCCAGGGATATCATTGAAATATATTATGAAATACATATAAAGTAAAAAAAACCTAGCTTTTTTCAGCAGACAGTATTTTCAACGCATTGAATACCAATTTTACATTATGATATAATACATCCCCCCAAAAAAGTATTTAAAAACAAATAAAAGGTGTAAAAGTGGGCAGCACGGTGGCTCAGTGGTTAGCACTGTTACTTTGCAGCTCTGGTGTCCTGGATTCAAATCCCACCAAGGACAACAACTGCATGTTCATTTGTATTTCAACCCAAATTAGCTCTTCTTGGAAGGCGTTATGACAGTTTCTTCTCCCTGCATTTCTCCCTGTATTTGAGGCGATTCACCCCTTTCTCCCTCCCAAAAAAAGAAATATTACAATATCAAAAAGATATAAATAAACAATCTAAAAAATGCATGAAAAAGTAAAGCTCTGCTCTTTCTATGCTGACTCCAATAGGTGATCTTTAGTGATGCACAAACGTGCTTGGATAAGCTGTTATCTGAGCATGCTTGGGTGCTAAACCGAGTGTCTTTGGCGTGCTAGAAAAATATGTTCGAGGTCCCGTGGATGCATGTCTGGTGGCTGTTTGACAGGGATTGCCTGTTTGTTAGGTAATAACCACGAGATATGTACCGTATTTTTCGGAATATAAGACGCACAGGACCATAAGACGCACCCCAAATTTTCAGAAGGAAAATAGGGAAAAAAATGTGTCAAATGGGGGTCCGTCTTACAGTCCGAATTCAGCTTACCATCGAAGGGATCAGCACAGGTAGAGGAGTGGTCACAGGGGTCGTTCGGTGGTCCAGGCTGGTGCGGTGGTGGTGCTCTGTGTTGCAGGGGTGCTCTGTGCGGTGGCTGTGCTCTGTGGGGTGGCTGTGCTCTGTGGGGTGGCTGTGCACTGTGGGGTGGCTGTGCTCTGTGGGGTTGCTGTGCTCTGTGGGGTGGCTGTGCTCTGTGGCGGTCCCGATGCAGCCTCCCTCTGCTCTGTGGTGCAGTGGTGTCTGGGCTCTGTAGTGTAGCGGCAGCGGGGCTCTGTGCTGCGTGGGGGGCTTCGCCGGCATTTCGTCATAGCCGGAAAGCCCCCCGCAGCTCCGCTGCTGCGACGCGGTGGCCTCCTGAAAGATGGCCGGTAGGGGCTCCGGAAAGATGGCCGCTGGAGGCGGCGCATGCTCAGATTCATATCTCGGCTGCGATATCTTGTCCTGAGATCTCGGGAGACGAGATCTTGGGAAGAGATCTCGCAGCCGAGATCTGAATCTGAGCATACGCCGCCTCCAGCAGCCATCTTTTTGGAGGCCCCTGCCGGCCAACTTTCAGGAGGCCACTGAGTCACAGCAGCGAAGCTGTGGGGGGCTTTCCGGCATTGACGAAATGCTGGCGGAGCCCCCCACGCAGCACAGAGCCCCGCTGCCACCACAGTACAGAGCCCGGACACCACCGCACCGTAGAGCAGAGGGAGGCTGCATCAGGACCGCCGCCACCGGATTTGTGAGTATGTTGTGACCATAAGATGCACCCCCATTGTCCCCCAAAATTTTTGGGGAAAAAAGTGCGTCTTATAGTCCGAAAAATACGGTAGTTGCGGGAACATGTTAATCGAGCACGCCGAACATACTCGGTCAGCATCCAAGCACCTTATCCAAGCACGTTCTCTCATCACTAGTGGTCTGTAAGCGGCAATCTCCCCTGTATGAGCGCATATGGATCACTATGAATGATTACAACGGCCCACTGGACTCCTAAGCAGAGAAAAAACACAGAATACAAATCCAAATTATACTGACTCTTTTCTCCCAAGCCTATATACCATTCTGTTCCTTCATATCTACCAAAATGACTTATTCCTTCCAAAGACCTTATGTAGGACTAGGCGGCACTCATTGTGTGTGCAGGGAAAGGGATTTCCTACGGTAAATAGGAAAGGGTTCTTTACAGTTAGAGCAGTCAGACTGTGGAATGCCGAACACAAGAGGTAGTAATGGCAAATAATATAACAGCATTTAAAAAAAGGCTTTTCTTACAACAGATATCATTGTGGTTTGGTTATAAATAATCTAGGGATAGAGAACATATAATTGATGGAGAAAGGTTGAACTTAGCGGATCTCTGTTTTTTTTCAACCTATGTAACTATAGGACGGAGACCACAAATTGGACTCTATGTTCAATGTCACATGTTCCCATTTAGGTTATTTTTTTTGGCTACTGACAGAAACTTTGACAAGTTGATGTAACTTTGTATGGAGCTACTAGTTTTGTAGGATTCCAAGTTTAGCTCTTGTGCACAATGGAGGAGCAGAGATGTCAGGAACGCTGATCGCTCCTCTCCGGGGTTGTCATCCTTTCATAATTTTCTGGACAGTCTTTGAAAACAGGGGACTTTTCTGTAAGAAAAAAAAAAAAAGACTGTACCTGCTAATATTTTTGAAGCCGGTGCAAGTTAAGAACTTTTCACAGTCCGGGATGAATTCCGCTAACGTTGCTCTTACGAAAACATTTTGGCCCTTGGACATATATTAAGGATTAATTTTAATATTTCAATTCGAACATATTAGCTGCTTTTTTGATGTGCAGACAAAAAAAAAAGAAATAATCAGGCTGTCATCCCTGGTTGTGCTTTAAATGAGTGATTTAGGAATAAAAATGTAGCCATATAATTATGTTTTATTCAGATTAAATGGAGTCAAATAGCTTTTTTTTTTCTTTTGAAGTAGTAAATTGCAATTTTTCACCTTGAGAACGTCACTTGGACATCCTCCCGTATCTCCCCAAACCCTCCTCTCCGCTGACCTGCAGCCATTTCAGATTATTGTGAACAGATTAAACTTTTTTTTAACTTTTTTATCTCCAAATGTAAAATCAGAACAACCGCTAACAGAGAATAAATATTAAGACAACAGATAACGCGCGTCAGCGCCTGGGGGGGATATTTTAGTTTTAGTCTTTGCCTAAAAAAAGATCATTGTTTCCTTTGTGTCACTCGCGGCAGAATAAGACAAGATCCGCGTTTGAAAAGTAATTTGCTGTTGACCAAGATAAGGGCCGCAATGTCTTGTAATAATCCTCATGTAAAATGAGGACAATACTGGGGATTCTTGTGTTTCAGAAAAGAAAGAGCCATGTCTCATAAAATGTCCAGAAATGCTCAAATATGACATGGGTAACGGGCGTACAACCCCCATTTAACAGCCCTTACCCCCGCAAATGAGTATCATGACCCCAGGTGTTTCATTACTGCAGTATTATTTGGCATTGGTCGTATGTGGATTAGTTTGTATTATATGGCAATATTATTCTGCAGTTTGTAATATGTAGACTGGTTTGCACTATTATTTAGCACTATATGTCGGCATTATTTAGACTGCATCATGGTAAATTATTTCCCTGAGAAGCAGCCGTGTCCACTTTATTACTGGTGCACCGCTTCGCTTACATATTTATATTATATGCTATAGATGTTCTGCGTTTATGGCGCCATTTTCACTGGTAATACATTAATTTCATCTCCTTGTGACCTGCGCCAAATGTTTCTTTAGAAAGTGCCATCTGTTGTCAGGCGTCTGAGTGATGCGTCCATGATTTCCATGACTGTAATCCATCCATCTTCTTCCTGGTCACCTTCGCCCTCTTTTCCCTTCAATTCTTTCGACATATCTGTCTTTTCCAATGAGCTGTCTCTTCTCACGATGTCTGTAGTCAGATATAAACTTCTCCCATCATAGACAATTCACCATGGGTTTGTTAGTTTATCCTTTCTGCACCACGGAGAAATAATTTCCAGACGTCGCGAAGAACAAAAAAAGCAAGATAAAAACTGCAAAATATGTTATTATAGTCTGTAAAAATACACAAAGGCCACTGTCTAAAATAAATGTATCGACCCGCCACCACAATTGTGGGTTTCCAGGGCAATGGGGTACTCAGAGCCGAGCCCGTAGAAGTCTATGGGATTGTCACAGGTAGCGGTGGCTCGGTCTGTGGCCCTGGCGGTCAGGCGTATGTTGGGGGGTATATTTACAGGGGATCTATATATACAGTTCGTGACGCCACCTGTAGTCTTCTGGTAATTTGTACCAGCGCTGCTGTAGATCTCTGAGGGGATGGTGAGGCAGCTAGATGTCGGGTCCCCTACAGGTGGGACTCTTCCCTCAGGTCGGTAATTAAAGCAGGGTTGTGCAGGCATGCAAGTAAATAACTCAGTCTCACACAGTCAGCGTCTTTCCATACCTTTACTTGTAAGATGGTAAGGCAGGTCCCAGGGAGGCTGATCCAAGGAGAATGTATTTCGAGATAGCAGCTGGACAAGTTAGGGGCCTCCTTTACTTTCACAACGATGAGTTCAACCAGCATGAAGCGTAGTTCCCTCTATAACTCCAGCTATTCCAAAGCTGTACTGCCCAGTCAGTTTTTGTGGTCGGAGCCTTCCTGTGAGAGAGCTGAATTCCTATCTTGCTGATCAGGCTCAAAGTCTTCACTCTCCCTGACCCCAGTTACGTACCGACTATTTAGGGGCTGCTTTCCGCTACCTAAGGTCCGGTAAGCCTCTGGGTTTCCTACCACCATGCATGAAGCTATGGTGATGCTTCGGTCTCCAGTGACCGGTAACAACGTGCAGGACTTCTCCAATCCTATTGCACTCAGAATTTCTACCACTGTGCCTTTCGCCTTGTCCGCGCTGGTAGCATAAGCATTTCTCACTTCACAGGTTAATAAAGTCAGTCCCTTACTTAATTCCTTTCTTGAGCTTGTTGCCAGACTCTCAGTAATCTTCTAGGCAGGAGCACGTCTCTGAACCTTCACTGTCCTTGGGACAGGAGACTGAAGTATATCTGCAACTCACTCCTCTCTCCTCCTGCACAAACTTCACACTGTCTGCTCTGTCTGAAGACAGGAAACTGACTGAATGACTAACTACTGATGCATGTGACTAGACTTTATATACCTGTGGGCGTGTCTAAGTGTGTGCTGAAATGAATGTTCATTGAGCATTAAACTGCTATCTCTCCACACATCCTCCAGGGTACTGCGTGTGCCTTCACACCAGGGCTACACATTCCCCCATGGTAAATGACAGCACTCCCGGGCTGTGAAATACAAAGAGACAATTTTGTTTATGCATTAAACATCAACATTAAACATTAATTCGTCCCATCCGGGAGGTAAGGATGTCTTGAACGTTGCGAACAAAACATTATATATAGAAAAGTACAAATATTAAATAACATTTTCATATAAATAGACAATATGCTTGTGAAGGACCCGCACCAAACCTTCAACGTGGGTCCTGGGTGGGCTGCAGGACATCCGAATGCAGACCTCACTCAGTGCCACACCACACGGGTTTTGTATTCAGAGGTAGTTGTGCTGGTTTTATGTAAAACCAAGATTAGGCACCGAAGCGCAACTATTTACAGATAAGTTCTGGGCTGGCACAGTCCTCAACCTCGAAGTCCATTGTAAAACAAAGACACATTATATTAAATCACATCACAATAAAGTGCAAAAACTTTTTATCTGATTACCCAGCCGGGCATTCTATTTTTGGCAATATATATATACGTTATATACACATTTAACTTGTGCAAAAATTGGCAAACATTCTTAAACTTTTTACAACATTACTTATGGTAGACCCCTATCTGGATCTTACCGGTTTTTCTTTTACTGTTTAATTATTTCAAATACATTTTCCACCCCGGGGGCTGGAACAATGCGATGGTCCCTAGATCCCATAACTAACAAGTCGTGTGCTGCTATTAGGGTCTGGGTCACCACAGTTCTCGTGCGAACCTCTAGGGGCGCAACGGGTACTTTCTCCTTGCGAGACACCGATTGCGTTTCAATTTGCGTTACAGTTAGCGATATTGATCGTGTCATAGATTGCGATGGGAACTGGGTCGCAAGTTGCGATGCAGAAGGATGACTAGATGACGAAGAGTATGTAGACGTTGCTTCCATTTGCGAGGAGCTTGCAGGGGGCGATGCTGGGGCACGGCCGAATGCTGTTTGAGCTGGAGACGGGGACGCTGCGGTAATGGTGACGTTACCTGCGTCGGGGACGGGGTCACGGACGATGGTGACGTTAAGGGCATACCATCCCTTCATTCCCCAGTGCCGTGTGTATGTAACAATGTCTCCATTAACTAAGTCCCTCCCGGGATGACCTTGCGGTAGGTGGGATTCTACATCACGTCTGCTGACAAAGACCCCTGGGTAGAGGCCCGGTTCTCTTATGAAGCCCCAGCCCTTCCGGAGCTGGAACTCTGTCACACACCCCTGCCGCCGCGGTTCCCTCAGGGTACCTTTTTCTCGACGGACACTTTCCTTGTCCGCGATCAGCTCTGCATGTTGCCGCTGTCGATTCCGCTGAGCTTCCCGCTCTTCCTCCTGCTGGCGTTGCTGCTTCTCCTCACGACGCTGCCACTCACATTCCCACTGGGCGGTATAGGCGACGTCATCCAGGCGCGCCATCTCGTCCCAGTCCACGTCTGGTAACGACGGACAGGACCCCTCCGGTGTCCCTACCGGGGATCGATCATCCGCTGCGGCCTCCTGGCCGGGCGGGCGTTCCGGAACTGGCGGTACCTCCTCAACCTCCTTCGCCTCCACCGCTTCACCGGTGGGATCAGGATTGGTACTTTCGGGGGCAGCCTCCGGTTGCTCCTTTGCCTTGGGCAGCAGAAGTTTTGGTAACTCCAGACGTAGGGGATCATCGAAGGGGGAGAACACCGCGTCCCACAGCCGCCGCTGCTCCAGGGTACGCCGGCGTCTCTCGATCTCTTCAAATCCAGGTTGTGGCAAAATCATCTTTCTTAGTCGTGCATTTTCCTCCTTAACTTCCAGCAATGCTTGCTGCAGGTGCAGGACCACGGATGACTCCGGTGCTGGTGGCAGCTTGGCTGGGGCATGGGGCCTGCCTTCCTCCGCTTCCCTGCTCGGCTGCACACGTCCTGCTTCCATGATGTTCCAGAAGATTCTTTCTTCTTCCTCCAGAGACGTCCGGTCTCTTCCGTGGAGGCGGAGTTTGCGTCTCCTCCTCCTCGCAGGGAAGGTGAAGAGGAGGCGGACCTCCTTTGCTGTAGGGCAGGATCGCATGTTGTAATAGCACTTTGAGAGGGCCGGCATTTTCTTCGCGCCACTGGGGGGTACACGCCCACGAAGGTACGCCCACCTTCTTCTCCAGCGCCTGAGGGCGCGAATATGGCGACAAAGATGGCGATTTTTGGCGCCAAAAGTGCAAACAGTCCTTTTCACAAAAACAACTCCATAGGCACACAGGGCTCGCAATTTTGCGAGTTTCGCATCCTGTTCGTGACGCCAAGTTGTATCGACCCGCCACCACAATTGTGGGTTTCCAGGGCAATGGGGTACTCAGAGCCGAGCCCGTAGAAGTCTATGGGATTGTCACAGGTAGCGGTGGCTCGGTCTGTGGCCCTGGCGGTCAGGCGTATGTTGGGGGGTATATTTACAGGGGATCTATATATACAGTTCGTGACGCCACCTGTAGTCTTCTGGTAATTTGTACCAGCGCTGCTGTAGATCTCTGAGGGGATGGTGAGGCAGCTAGATGTCGGGTCCCCTACAGGTGGGACTCTTCCCTCAGGTCGGTAATTAAAGCAGGGTTGTGCAGGCATGCAAGTAAATAACTCAGTCTCACACGGTCAGCGTCTTTCCATACCTTTACTTGTAAGATGGTAAGGCAGGTCCCAGGGAGGCTGATCCAAGGAGAATGTATTTCGAGATAGCAGCTGGACAAGTTAGGGGCCTCCTTTACTTTCACAACGATGAGTTCAACCAGCATGAAGCGTAGTTCCCTCTATAACTCCAGCTATTCCAAAGCTGTACTGCCCAGTCAGTTTTTGTGGTCGGAGCCTTCCTGTGAGAGAGCTGAATTCCTATCTTGCTGATCAGGCTCAAAGTCTTCACTCTCCCTGACCCCAGTTACGTACCGACTATTTAGGGGCTGCTTTCCGCTACCTAAGGTCCGGTAAGCCTCTGGGTTTCCTACCACCATGCATGAAGCTATGGTGATGCTTCGGTCTCCAGTGACCGGTAACAACGTGCAGGACTTCTCCAATCCTATTGCACTCAGAATTTCTACCACTGTGCCTTTCGCCTTGTCCGCGCTGGTAGCATAAGCATTTCTCACTTCACAGGTTAATAAAGTCAGTCCCTTACTTAATTCCTTTCTTGAGCTTGTTGCCAGACTCTCAGTAATCTTCTAGGCAGGAGCACGTCTCTGAACCTTCACTGTCCTTGGGACAGGAGACTGAAGTATATCTGCAACTCACTTCTCTCTCCTCCTGCACAAACTTCACACTGTCTGCTCTGTCTGAAGACAGGAAACTGACTGAATGACTAACTACTGATGCATTGACTAGACTTTATATACCTGTGGGCGTGTCTAAGTGTGTGCTGAAATGAATGTTCATTGAGCATTAAACTGCTATCTCTCCACACATCCTCCAGGGTACTGCGTGTGCCTTCACACCAGGGCTACACATAAAGGCAACATGTAGAAGTACAAAACATATGTAGCCGGGTAAATAGATATCACATAGATAAATAGATCATATATAGTTATCACATAGGTGGAAAGATCAATAGATATTACATAGACAGATAATAGATAGAAAGGTTCTGTGTAAGCACCACGACACATGGGCTGATGAAGGGAACCAGCACCAGAAGAAACGCTATTAACCTGCGGGAGAAAATTAACTGCAGCGTTACGGTTTCAGTTGCGATGATAGATAGATAATAGATAGATAATAGATAGATAGATAGATAATAGATAGATAGATAATAGATAATATATAGATAATAAATAGATAGATAATAGATAGATAGATAGATAGATAGATAGATAGAAAATAGATAGATAATAGATAAAAGATAGAAAATAGATAGATAGGTCGATAGATAAATAATAGATAGATAACTGATAGAAAATAGATAGGTAGATAATATCCAAAAAATAGGCAGCACTCCACAGACATATAGATAAGTGGATATTTATTGAACCCACATCTTATGGCAACGTTTCGGCTCCATGAGCCTTCCTCAAGGATTTGCACCCTATAGTTATAATTTCTGTGCTGCTCCAGTCTTTTCTTTAAATAGGTAGATAATAGATATACTGATTTTACAAACAACAGAGAGCCATGACATTACATCATTTACAAACAAGTATCTGTAATAACAGGTGTATCCGATCACTGTTCTCCTCCTTCATCTTTTCCCTTTCTGCCTTTTTCCTTAATTCTGCTATTTCTGGTTGACTTCCGCTCTTACACGTCCTGAGACCCCTCTGAACAGTCATTACGGCTTGCTGGTACTGTGAAACGCAGCAGAAAATTTGCATAAAAAATGCATTAAAAAACGCGGCAAAAACGTAATGTGTGAACACATCCTAAGGGCTCGTGCACATGGTGGTACGTTCAGCGCGAGTGCGATCTAACAAAACATCAGATCACACTCGGACCAATGTTAGTCTATGAGGCCGTGTACATTTCTTCTGATTTCGCAGCATGCTTGAGTTGGATTGCACTCTGCCATGCAAGTGAATGAGTTTGTGAAAAACTTCAGACTGCACATGGATGACATCTGAGTGCAGTCCGATTTTCATGGACTCACAGAATAGAGAAGGTGGAGACATTTTTTTCTCTCCATCTTTTCGTCTTCCGAGAGATCAAACCCTGATCAGCATCCGGTCACATTGTGATTAGCATACTCTGACTGATTCTCTCAGATGAGAAAAAATATGTGTGTGTGACAGCCATACCTAAACGGAATGTGTCAGGCAATATATGCTGCCCAGATCTCAGACAGCATGAATTGCACCTTAGCTGAATGCTCGCAGCCAGGTACATTGTTCTCTGAAATGCTTTAGCGCTCCAGCAGGTGATTGACAGGTCCCTCCCTCGCATTTATATAGAGACCTGTCAATCACCTGCACCAGCGCTGGGAAGAGCCGGACTAGTCTTCTTTCCAGCTAACCCTTCAAAGTACCGTATACTGCCGGAGTGTTTCGGGGAATAATATACTTGGCAGATTTATTCTTTCATTGTTTGTGCAGAAATAAAGGGAACCTGTCAGGTCCCCAGAACCACCAGCAAACAAAAATATATAAACAAATCATCGGCGATAAATCCCAAATATAATATGATGAGCCGCGATCGGCCAAGACGTCTCTGTGTAAGACCACATTTCTGTGCCGAGTGCTTTGTCAGTGACAGTCGCCGGATGACTCACCCTGCCGAGATCAGGGCGCTCCATACACAACACACCCCGGTATTTATTGAGGTGGAAAAGGCATTATTATTTTCTTGCTGTCGTTCTCATAAATGACTATTAATTACTAATACTGGTGAGTAGTGTTGAGCATTCTGATACCGCAAGTATCGGGTATCGGCCGATATTCGCGTTATCGGAATTCCGATACTTAATTCCGATACTTTTTCCATATCGTATACCGGAATCGGAAGTTCCCATAATTCTTTGATAGGCAATGTGATTTTAGTCAGCCAATGAGGAATCCTACGAAGTGTGGGCACATCCTGTAATGCTGCGGTCATCTTAACTAATGGCATGGCTGTGATTGGCTGCTGAAATGATGTCAGAATGCACTATAAAAGGCGCCGCCGCCATTTTAGCGTCACTGTGCTGTGAACTCAGATAGGGACAGAACGCTACTCTGCTGACTCTGAGGGACAGTTAGAGATTGCGATTTAGTGTAGTGTGCTTTAGGCAGGCTAGCACCAACCGCTGTGTAAAGCTTCCTTTTGCCTGCAGTGTTGTTTTAACAGCTCTGCAAGGTGTGTGTGAGTGCAGGTGACGCTGCAGTTTGCTCTGCATCCAACGCTGTCTGTAGGCATCTGCACGTGTCACTCACAGACTCTTTTTTTTTTCTTCAGTGTAATTATTGCAGCTCCATGCAATTTAACTATTAGTGTGACGTGCTTCCATCCGTATCCAATACATTGGTTGCAAACACTATAGAAGTAGACAAAGGAGTAGCCTTTCACAGATTGTGGACAGTTGTGTTTCAGTGTTCACTTCAGTCTGTGTTTTTTATTTTTGGAGTGCATATCACGCTCCAGTTACTTGTTCAAGCACTGCTGCTTGTACTCTGCTGAGCGTGTCTCAGTGGCTCATCCTTTTCATTTTTCTCCAATTGGTTCTGCTACATTCCATTTAAAATAAATATAATCTATTAGTGTGACGCGCTTCCATCCGTATACAATACATTGGTTGCAAACACTATAGAAGTAGACAAAGGAGTAGCCTTTCACAGATTGTGGACAGTTGTGTTTCAGTGTTCACTTCAGTCTGTGTTTTTTATTTTTGGAGTGCATATCACGCTCCAGTTACTTGTTCAAGCACTGCTGCTTGTACTCTGCTGAGCGTGTCTCAGTGGCTCATCCTTTTCATTTTTCTCCAACTGGTGCTTCTCCATTATATTTGAAAAAAATCTAATCTATTACTGTGACGCGCTTCCATCCGTATACAATACATTGGTTGCAAACACTATAGAAGTAGACAAAGGAGTAGCCTTTCACAGATTGTGAATAGTTGTGTTTCAGTGTTCACTGCAGTCTGTGAGGTATTTTTTTTTTTTTTTTTTTAAATGCAGATCACGCTCCATTTACTTCTTCAACCACCGCTGCGTGTACTCTGCTGAGTGTCTGTCACTGGCTCATCCTTGTCATTTTTCTAAAATTGGTGCTGCTTTATTCTATTTAAAATAATTCAAATCTATTACAGTGACGTGCTTCCATCCGTATACAATACATTGGTTGCAAACAATATAGAAGTACACAAACGGGCCTTTCACAGCTACTGAACATGGGTTTTTAATTTTTAACTAAAATATGTATTTTTTCAAATGACACAAATATAAGTAATGTTGAAGAGGAATAGTCCTACATCCATTGTTTGCACAATATTACAGGTGTACATCATGTCCCTTAATCAACAATGTATTATTATATTTACTTGTATGCTTTTATTTAAAAGCCAAGAACACAGAAGGATAACCTTCGCACTGCAGCTGTTGTCAAAGTTCAACCCACATTATGCACTTCCAACATTGCAGCATTTGAGGCATGATGTGAGTTGGATTTGTCAAAGTTATGGAGTGAGAAGGTTCACCATCAGTACCCTATAGCATAAGTATGCTTTTGTTTAGCATTTGTGTTAGACATGTGGATATCTGCCATAATATGTCACAATTATTTAGTTACAGATTTGTTACCAACACTAATCATTGAATGGTTTTAAATTTGACGTTTCACTTGTTTACAGCTTAGAAATAAGGGTGTAGCCTGATATCTATGTGTAGCACTAGCCACTTTAACATGTCATGTTTTTTTCAACATGTGTAGCTAGGTAGCAGTAATTTTTGCCGGACACACAGCAGGGGAACAGCAGGCGTTACTGAACCCCACAAACACATCATCGATTGTTTTGATCTGTGCATCCAACACTTCTGAGCCCAGGGTCAAGGAGGGTGTAGCCTGAGGCCTAGTATGAGATGTTTGAACTTTAATTTGAACTTTAATTTGGAGTTAGCAGCATTAATTTTTGTCAGACACGCAGCAGGGGAACAGCAGGCGTTACTGAACCCCACTATCACTATAGCTTGTGTATTGGTCTGTGGACACGACACTTCTGAGCAGCAACTGGCAGTGTTGTAGCCCAGGGAGTATAGCTCAGGTGGTAGAAAGATGAACATAACAGGAGACATGGAAAACGTTGCCAACCAGTTAGTTAATCTGAAACCGGACAGGCAAATTCAGGCGAGATCCATGCCTAGTTAATTTTCAGAAAAGTAAGCCGTTCTACATTATCGGAGGATAGTCGCATGCAACGGTCTGTTAGTACACCACCTGCAGCAGTAAAGACGCGCTCCGATAATACACTGGCAGCAGGGCAAGCCAGCACCTCCAATGCATACTGGCTAAGCTCTGGCCATGTATCCAGCTTAGAGACACAAAACTTGAATGGGGAAGAGCCATCTGGGAGTACACTGAGAGGGCAAGACATGTAGTCTGTCACCATCTTACGGAAATGTTGCCTCCTGCTGACTGGAGCCGTCTCGGATGGTGTAGACATTGGTGGCGCTGCCACAAAACTTCGACACATTTGGAACATACTGTTCTTGCCCTGTGCAGAGGCGCTGCTTGTGCTCCCTCTTGTTGCAGAGCTGTCTCCACTGCCTCGACGCACAGAGCTGCTTTGTAAAGCAGTAGCAGCAGCGCTCTCGGCTGGAATGGAGAACATTATGGATTGCACCAGTGTGTCTTGGTACTTCCGCATTTTACACTCCCGGTTCAACGGTGTGATGAGGCTTTGTAAGTTGTCCCGGTAGCGAGGGTCTAGGAGGGTGTACACCCAATAATCAGACGTGGTGTGAATGTGTTCGATGCGGCGGTCGTTTCTCAGCCACTGCAGCATGAAATCAACCATGTGCTGCAGACTCCCAACTGGCCAAGAAACGTTGTCCCCTGCAAGAGGCGTCATCTCTGCCTGCTGTGCATCACCCCACCCTTGGTCTACATACTGACTAGAGCATTGTCTACCTCCCTCTGGAGCGATGTCTTCCTCCTCCATTGACTCCTCCTCATCCTCCTCACAAAGTCCTTCAAATACATATAAATTTACAAAATTTAAAACTCAAAATTTAAAAACTTTGTATCATAATTCTGTAACATCAGTTTATGGAAACACAATAGCATTACAAAAGGATAGACAAAAAATGTACATTATGTGCTTTGTAAATACATTAAAAGTTTGTAATGGTTATGAAAATATAGACAGCGACTCTGGAGGTTCAATTGTTGATACAGTCCTCCAGCCCTTTGTGAGGAACCACGTTGCGCTGACTGTCCAGAAGGTGATGGAATTTGTGACTCCTCATCCTCCACCTCTTCCAAAACCTCATGCCTTAGTGCTTGCAGTGTTTTTTGAAGCAGGCAGATAAGGGGGACAGTCAGGCTGACTAGTGCATCATCTGCACTCGCCATCCGCGTTGACTCATCAAACGCACGCAAAACGTGGCAGATATCCTTCATAGAGTTATTCGCCACTCATTACACTGGCAGTGGCTGCCCATTCATTATAGGATCCAATTCTAATTACTGGTTCTCACCCACAAAGCTCTCCACAGCGCAGCACCCCCCTACATCTCCTCCCTTATTTATATTTATCGGCCTAACCGACTGCTGCACTCTGCAAACGACCTTCGACTAACCTCTGCACTAATCCGTACCTCCCACTCCCAACTCCAAGACTTCTCCCGCGCTGCGCCAATCCTCTGGAATGCTCTACCCCAAGAAATTAGGACTATCCGCAGTTTGGATGGTTTCAGGCGCTCCCTCAAAACACATTTGTTCACAGTGGCCTATCACATTCACTAATCAAAGTCATTCTATGTGTAATTCTGTGTGTGTAGCCCATTCACTATCTCCATGCATCCCTCACTCCCTTAAAATGGCTGGACCATCATTGTAAAAACACCATTGTATATAAACACCTGTACTTTGTATCTCCCCACCTCATTGTAGATTGTAAGCTTTCACCAGCAGGGGCGGCTGATTTTGCTTTAATTATTGTATTGTTAACGTTGTTACTTATGACTTGTGTTTTGAAACTGTTAAACTGTAAAGCACTGCGGAATATTATGGCGCTATATAAATAAATAATATTATTATTCTTATTATAGAGGCCCACTCAGTAGTGGTGAAGTGTGAACGGCGCAAATTGCGAGTTGACTGCGCCTGATGCAGCTGATACTCCATTACTGTTGGCTGCTGCTCACACAACCGCTCCAACATATGTAACGAGGAATTCCACCTGGTGGGTACGTCACATATGATGCGATGTTCATGAAGGTGAAATCTGCGTTGCAGAGCTGCAATCAGCGATCTGGCCATGCTGGAACGTCGCAAGTGAGCGCACTCTAGGCGGACCTTGTGCAGCAGTGCATCAAGATCCGGATAGTCCCTCAAAAAACTCTGCACGACCAAGTTGAGCACATATGACAGACATGGTATGTGAGTGAGGTTGCCAAGGCCCAGAGCTGACACCAGATTTCGGCCATTGTCACACACTACCAAGCCTGCCTGTAGATTCTCTTCCAAAAACCACACGTCGCTCTCCTGCTTTATGGCATTACAGAGCTCCTGCGCTGTGTGGCTAAGATTCCCCATGGAAATTAATTTCAGGACGGCCTGTTGACATTTGGACACGGCTGTGCTCATATCGGTCGCAACAGGTAAACGTTCACGGGTCCATGTGGAGGTAGACCGTGACGGCTCCTGCAGCGATGATTCTGAGGAACTGGAGTAGGAGGAGGAATCAATGTGTACAGACTTGATTCCTGCAATCCTTGGAGTTGGCAGAACACGTACAGCGCCACTCGCAAGATCAGTACCCGGCTGCACAACATTGACCCAATGGGCAGTGAGGGAAAGGTATTGTCCCTGGCCATGGGTGTTAGAACCCTCTTGTTAGGTTTTGTTTCAGTTTGCTGGTCACATGACCTTTTTTCCCTATTTAGTCTGGCTCCGCCCTTCTGGCTTTGCTTGACTTCATTGTATTATCTACTGTTAAGCTAGCCGGGTGCTTAGGTGCCTTAATCTGTGAGTTTTGCTTGATGTTAGGATCACAAAGTATTTATTTTTCTGTTTAATTATCCATGCTACAATTTATGTTAGGAGGTGTCCACCTTTTCTCCCAGTCCCTAGATCTTGTAGGGATTACTCCCTCGCAACTATAGGTCTTCGTTCACACTAGATGAGGACTTTAGCGGGTCTGGTCGCAGGATCAGGTTCCCCGTTACATCGTAGGGATTCAGCTTAGTTGTATTGTAGGGACAGAATTCCCTTCTTTCCTTACTGGTTGTAGCAGATCATAACAATGGGTAGTGGTCCACGCATCGGTGGTCAGGTGGACCTTGCTACTGAGGGCTTTTAGTAGCGCATGTTTAATTTTTCCCTCAACATGCTTTTGCAGACCAGGGACGGCTTGCCTGCTGAAATGAAATCGGCTTGGCACATTGTATTGTGGGACTGACAATGATATTCAGTTACGGAAACTGTCTGTCTCCACCAGCCTGAATCACAGCATTTCAAGGGACAGGAGTTTTGCAATGCCAGCATTCAGAGCCTGTGCTCGTGCATGGTTTGCGGAGTATGGCCGTCTTTTATCCCATGCCTGTGCTACCGATGGCTGTTTTGTGGCCTGGGAGTGTGAGGATGACAGGGAACTTGCTGCTGTGTGTGGAATAACAGTTTGTCTCTGGACAACAGTGGCCGAGGTTCTTCCATGGCGATCCTGTGAGGAAGCAGAACCAGCTGTGTGTGAGCTCGATGAAGGGGTTCAACACAACCTGAAGATGTAGGTGCTGCTGTAGGTTGGCCTACATCTCCAGTGTGTCTTTGTAACTCAACTACGTGCTTTGTCCGCACATGTTTCCACATATTTGTGGTATTGAGGTGACTGACACTTTTAGCTATTTTTAATTTTTGATTACACAGCTTGCATTTCACATAGCAAATATCATGTGCAAGTGTGTGAAAAAAGGACCACGCAGTGCAAGTCCTGGGAGCGCACGTTTTGACTTTTGGAAGACAACTGCTCCGAACAGGTGCCAAACTGGAGGCTACAGGCAACCGAGTCTGCAGCCTAACTCTCCCTCCTGTTTGTACCGTTGGGGCAATGTCTTCCTCTATCTTCCTTCTATCACTAACCATTTCTCTAGGCCTCTCCCAGCTTTCAACCAAAGTACTGGTTCTCAGCCACAAAGCTATCCACAGTGCAGCACCCCTCCTACATCTCCTCCCTCATTTCTATCTATCGGCCTAACCGACTGCTGCGCTCTGCAAACGACTTTCGACTAACCTCTGCACTAATACGTACCTCCCACTCCCGACTCCAAGACTTCTCCTGCTCTACGCCAATCCTCTGGAATGCTGTACCCCAAGAAATTAGGACTATCCACAATTTGCATGGTTTCAGGCGCTCCCTCAAAACACATTTGTTCAGAGCGGCCTATCACATTCACTAATCAAAGTCATTCTATGTATTCTGTGTAACTGTGTGTGTGTCTCTAGCCCATTCACTATCTCCATCCCTCAGTCCCTTAAGATGGCTGGAACATCATTGTAAATGCACCATTGTATATAAACACCTATACTTTGTATCTCCCCCATCTCATTGTACATTGTAAGCTGTCACGAGCAGGGGCGACTTATTTAGCTTAAATTATTGTATTGTTAACGTTACTTATGACTTGTGTTCTGAAACTGCTAAACTGTAAAGCGCTGCGGAATATGATGGCGCTATATAAATAAATATTATTATTATTCCTCTGAGCTGCTCCCACCACCTTCCTGTTCCTCATGCCATGTTGGGTCTTGGACCTCATCATCTCCACTACCCTCTTCCAACACCTGCTGTTGGGTGGTCTGGCCAGCACCATGCTCAACAGAAACTGGCACCTGGGTCTCATCATCATCAGATGCGTTCTGCGGTGTGCTGACCATCGGCACTGTCTCACCCGCCTCTTCAGATTCAGAGAGACACAGCTGTTGCGCATCACTGCATACTCCCTCTTCACATTACAGAATGCTGCTTGGCTGGGCCCCTGTTTGCAAGCCAATAGATTCTGAGAACAGAAGCAGTCACTCAGCTGGCTCCTGTACAGAACTCTCTGACTGCCTGGGCAATTTGCCAGGCGGTGAAGAGACAGATGGTTGCCCAACAGTGCTGTGGTCCTGAGAGGAGGTGGAAGCAATTGAAGTCGATGCATTGGCTGACATCCAAACAACAACGGCTTCAATTTGTTCTTCCCGCAGCAGGGGGGTACTCCGAGCTCCTACAAAAGTGCGCATAAAGGAACGCTCACGGGGAAAACTGGTGGATGCTGTGTCACTGGGGGCCGCAGCAGCCACAGAATCCCCACGTCCTCTCCCTGAAGAAACTCCACGACCACGTGCCTTACTCCCTGCCTTCTTGTAATTTAAATCTTTTGTGACAGCAAGAACGGAAGGATGAAAAATTCATACTTTGACAGATTACAAGTACAGGATTCTCTGTCACAAATAAGAATATGATGAAGAAGATGAAGCAGAATATGAATAAGAATAATAGTTTAATAAGAAGAATATGAGTAATGTTAACAAAGATGAATAGCAAGAAGTTTAAGAAGAAGATAAAGAAGGTGAAGATGAAGAATAATTTGATGAAAAAGATGATGCTGCAGAAGATTATGAAGGAGAAAGTGTGTGAAAAGTTAAAAAGGTGAAGATGAAGAGCATGGAAGTTGTGTAATATACATATTTTCCAAAATAGAAAAAACGTTTAACAACATTGTCAATTTCTTCGTCAATCCGAACATCTTTAAAAAAAAAAATATTTATGCTATTCCATTTGATTGGGTTAAACATCTATGCCTTTAATGTCTCCTCAACCTTCCCCAATACATTCTACATTACTCTTTCTTGTTTTCCTTCATGTACAATTAACCAACAAGGCAAGAATGGGGTTTTTTTAATTTCGATATTTTGTTCCCATAGACTTACATGGGACTTCCGGTATCGGTATCGGGTATCGCCGATATTTTAATGTTATCGGCGATACCATTCCGATTCCGATACTTTTGGATATCGGAAAGTATCGCTCAACTCTACTGGTGAGAACAATTTATTGAACCGACCCATTAATCATCGATTTCATGACATAATTGTCTCCTTACATCGACCTTCTGCCAGGAAAACTCTTACAAGGTTCAGGTTGTTATTTGGCTGGAACAGAAAATAATAGACTTATTGGGCTCCGGGACTTTTAATGATGTGTCCGCAGTCTGGAATCGTTGAGTAGGTAGATACTGTTCAGACATTTGTCACGAAGTTTGATGACTTACGAATAAATTTAGACTTGTTGCTTTAGTCATTTTTACTTATTTAGAAACATAATGGCCTGATGCTGTTACGCCGCACTCACCCGGTACCGGGACTCCTTGCCCGACGTCACCACTTCCGGTGCCGCGGTCACTCTGGGGTTCCCGTCGGGTGCGCACCTCTCACTCTTGATCCTGTGGCCGCACGGCTATGCCAGCGCGCATGCGCGTCCCTCTCTGCTCTGTCTGCAGCCACGTCATCTCTATGGTCCTGGAGGACCTAACCCAGAAGTCCTTGTGCTCTTGCCCTACATCAGGCTGCCTCTTCCTATGGGAGGTGCCTGATTGTTGTGCTTCCCGGCTAGGCCTGCTTGGTCCTTGCTCGGTCGCTCCCAGTAGTCAGGTGCTCCTTAACACACGCTCAGCTCCTGCCTTGCCTCCTGTCGTGCGTCTTAGCACACCTTCTGCCTTGCATTGTACCTAGGCGTGCTCCTTGCACGTGCCGTGCTTTGCCTTTTACTCTTGCGTGCCTCTCGGAACTTGCTATACGCACTCCTCTCTGTTGTGTCCCTCGTGTATACGTCTTGCACTGTCATGTACTCTGCGTACCTTTCTGTACATCCCTTGCACTATCCTGTACTCTGCGCAAACACGCCTTGCAATATCCTGTCTTCTGTGAGCCGGCCACCTGGTTCCAGCAGTCGTGGTACTCTATCCCCCTGGGCCTGCACCTGACGCTCCCTGTACAGGGGGTGGTTCTCACTAGGTCAGCTCGCTCAGGGTGGGTTGGTATCACGACCCAGAGGGTCCAATCCAAGAGACGTCACAGATACGATCCAAAAATGAAGATAATGATAGGAGACTAAAGATAGGAGCGATCCGAACCAGCAGCGGTGGGACAAATTCGGAGAACCAAGTGTCAGATTTTTTTTTAACCCTTAACAAAATAGCCAATTTGTTAGATTCACCCCCATTGAATGAGTCATCATTAGAGCTACTATTCTACATCACTGTAAAGTCCATGGCAGGGGGAGGAGCGAAGTAGCTAAGTCTTACCTGGGACACTTCCACTCAACTTTCCATTAATCTGCTTGGATACAGCACTCTGAACATCTGGCTTCTTTAGTAATGATCTTTTTGTCTTACCCTCCTTGTGGAGAGTGTCAGTGACTGCCTTCTGGACATCTGTCAGGTCAGCAGTCTTCCCCATGATTGTGGAGCTACTGAAACAGACTAAGGGACCTTTTTAAACGCTTAGGAAGCCTTTGCAGGGTTTTTTTTGTAATTTATTCTAATTTACTGAGATAATGACTTTTGGGTTTTCATTGGCTGTAAGCCATAATCATCAACATCAACAGAAATAAACACGTGAAATAGATCACTCTGTGTGTAATGCCTCTATAGAATATAGGAGTTTCACTTTTTGTATTGAAGAACTGAAATAAATTAACTTTTTGATGATATTCTAATTTTGTGAGAAGCACCTGTAGAGCTTAGAAGGATTCAGCTAGTCAGTTTTTAATCTTGTGATGTCATAGACCTAATGAAAAAGAGAAGAATTAACTGGGTAGAAAGGCAAATTGAGCAATTGTAAGTGCACAGTGCTGTATAATATGATGACTGCAATATATTTAGAGGATAAAAACTTTGGGAAAGAGCTTTTTTAATGACATTTTTGGAAATGTAAAGGTAGTGACTAGGGTTGAGCATTCCGATACTGCAAATATCGGGTATCGGCCGATATTGGCTGTATCGGAATTCCGATTCCGAGTTCCGATATTTTCGTCATATCGGATACCGGAATCGGGATTGTCACTGTCACTGTCAGTGTCCGTCGGTCGGGTCTGTCAGGAGTCAGCGGCACTTACCTGGCAGAAGATCTCCGGCGGTCACGTCCTGGACTGCTTGATGGCCGCAATCTTCTTTCCCCGGCGGTCACATGCAGTTTCTCGCGATAACTGCAGTGACTGCTGGGTAATCCCGGCCGTAAAGCAGTCAGTCCGATGACGTCACCGCCGGGGAAGCAGGTAATCAGCTGTGCTGCGTTGCGATGACAGGCTCTGCCTGTCATTGCGATGTAGCAGAGTTGGATCGTCGTGGGACTGTCGTTATGGACTGCGTCGGACAGGTGGTATACTGTTGGTTTGTTTTTTTTCTTTTTTTACAGGAGATCGATGGCGTCGCAGGAATGAGAGTACAATAAAATTAATGAAAACTGTGTTGTCTCTTTTATTTCATTAAAATACTTTTTTCTTGCTGTGTTTTTTTTTTACACATTTAATAACTTTGGGATTAATAATGGATCGGTGTCTTATTGACACCTCTCCATTATTAACCGGGCTTATTGTCACCGTGCAATCAACGGTGACATTAACCCCTTATTACCCCGCTTGCCACCGCTACAGGGCAAGTGGGAAGAGCCGGGTAAAGTGCCACAATTGGCACATCTTTTGATGCGCCAAATGTGGGGCTGCTGTAGCCTGGTATTATCAGGCTGTTGAGGGCCAAAATCCATGGGCCTTGACAGTCTTTTAATACCAGGCCGCAGCAGTCTGCATTTTACTTGGCTGGTTAACAAAAATAGGGGGACCCCTACGCCGTTTTTTTTCGAGGGGATCCCCTATTTTTGTTAACCAGGCCAAGCTAGCAGACTGCTGTGGCCTGGTATTATCAGGCTGGCAAGGCCATGGATATGGGATCCTTACCAGCCTGAAAAACCAGGCCTCAGCGGTCTGCTTCATCTGGCTGGTTAACAAAAATAGGGGGACCCCACGCCATTTTTTTTCGAGGGGATCCCCTATTTTTGTTAATCAGCCAAGACTATGCAGACTGCTGTGGCCTGGTATTATCAGGCTGGCAAGGTCCATGGATCTTGGCTCCTTACAGCCTGAAAAATCCAGGCCTCAGCGGTCTGCTTCATCTGGCTGGTTAACAAAAATAGGGGGGACCCCACGCCAATTTTTTTCGAGGGGATCCCCTATTTTTGTTAATCAGCCAAGATATGCAGACTGCTGTGGCCTGGTATTATCAGGCTGGCAAGGTCCATGGATCTTGGCTCCTTAACAGCCTGAAAATCCAGGCCTCAGCGGTCTGCTTCATCTGGCTGGTTAACAAAAATAGGGGGGACCCCACGCCAATTTTTTTCGAGGGGATCCCCTATTTTTGTTAATCAGCCAAGATATGCAGACTGCTGTGGCCTGGTATTATCAGGCTGGCAAGGTCCATGGATCTTGGCTCCTTAACAGCCTGAAAATCCAGGCCTCAGCGGTCTGCTTCATCTGGCTGGTTAACAAAAATAGGGGGGACCCCACGCCAATTTTTTTCGAGGGGATCCCCTATTTTTGTTAATCAGCCAAGATATGCAGACTGCTGTGGCCTGGTATTATCAGGCTGGCAAGGTCCATGGATCTTGGCTCCTTAACAGCCTGAAAATCCAGGCCTTAGCGGTCTGCTTCATCTGGCTGGTTAACAAAAATAGGGGGGACCCCACGCCAATTTTTTTCGAGGGGATCCCCTATTTTTGTTAATCAGCCAAGATATGCAGACTGCTGTGGCCTAGTATTATCAGGCTGGCAAGGTCCATGGATCTTGGCTCCTTAACAGCCTGAAAATCCAGGCCTCAGCGGTCTGCTTCATCTGGCTGGTTAACAAAAATAGGGGGGACCCCACGCCATTTTTTTTTCGAAGGGAACCCTATTTTTGTTAATCAGTTCCCTCTGACGTCACTGATTGTGTCCCTGGCTGACCTGAAGTGAAAGTGGAAAGCAATCAATTAAGCTTTCCACTTAAGGGCCCGTCTCACATAGCGATATCGCTACCGAGATCGCTGCTGAGTCACTAGTTTTGTGACGCAGCAGCGAGCTCACCAGCGATATCGCTGTGTGTGACATTCAGCGACGATCAGCCCCCCTGCCGGGTATCAGGACCTTTTTTTGATCGCTGGTTTCCCGCTGACAGGCACACATCGCTGCGTGTGACAGGCGGGAGACCAGCGATCCGCTGGTAACCAAGGTACACAGCGGGTTTCCAGGCGCGGGGCTGTGCCTAGAAACCCGCTGTGTACCTTGGATACCAGCGCCCTGATGCAGGGAGCTGGTATCCAAGGTACACAGCGGGTTTCCAAGCGCTGCGCGGTGCCTGGAAACTCGCTGTGTACCTTGGTTACCAGCGGATCGCTGGTCTCCCGCCTGTCACACGCAGCGATGCGTGCCTGTCAGCGGGAGACCAGCGATCAAAAAAAGGTCCTGACATTTCTGCGACGATCAGCGATACCCGGCAGGGGGGCTGATCGTCGCTGAATGTCACACACAGCGATATCGCTGGTGAGCTCGCTGCTGCGTCACAAAACTAGTGACTCAGCAGCGATCTCGGTAGCGATATCGCTATGTGAGACGGGCCCTTAAGCGATGTTACCCGCAGTGTCGCTGTCCCAGATCGCTGCCTGAGCTGCCTGTTTGGCAGCTCAGCAGCGATCATGTAGCGATACACCAGCGATCCTGACAAGTGCATATCGTTGTCGGGATCGCTGGTGTATCGTTATGTGACACCCAGCCTTTACTCTCCTGTCAGGCAGGAGAGGAACTCATTCATTTGGGGTTTACTGTGAGGCTGCAGCATTAGCTGCGGTCCCTGCAGTAAACATTAACCCTTTCTGAAGGATTACACTGTGGGACCTGACTGTGCATGGGATAGGTAAGAATAATTTTGCTTTTTTATTTTATTTTTATTACAGGAAATGGTTTTTGCAGTAAAATAAAAGATGGTCAAAAACATGTGTCTTTATTTCATTAAAATGATTTTTAATTAAAGTGTGTGTGTTTTATTTTTATTTCATGCAATAGGATTAATAATTGATAGTTGTCTAATTGACAGCTCTCAATTATTAACCTGGCTTAAGGTCACCTTTCAATAGCAAGGTGGCTTTAACCCCATATTAACCCATTCGCCACCGCTACAGGGCAATGGGAATAGACGGGCAAAGTGCCAGAAAGGGCGAATCTAATTATAGATTTGTCTTTCCTGGGGTGTCTGGGGGCAGATGTTAGTAGCCGGGGGGGGGGGGCAAAAATAATGGTCCCTCTCTGGGCTATTATTATCTGCCCCCACTCACTGGCTTTGTCTGTCTGGTTGCGAAAATAGGGCGGAAGCCCACGCATTTTTTTCAGCAATTTTACACCTCATATATATATATACATGTCATTGAATTTGTGACACATATATATATATATATTTATATTTGTAGTTCATACACTTCTACATAGTATAATAGCCGCTAATTCAATTGCCGGCTTTTGTGAAAATGCAGAACCCGACATGAAATGACACTTGGTGTACATAGGGTTAACCATGTCTTTTCATGTCCTTTGCTATCTAATTTGCACAAACAATTAAATCAGTCTATGTGTGCAAAATTTCACACCTGTAGGGGTTAATTAAAGGTGTAAATTCGTAGCAAAAAAGTCCGTTTTTTTTACAACGAATTTACACCTTTAATTAACCCCTACAGGTGTGAAATTTTGCACACATAGTCTGATTTAATTGTTTGTGCAAATTAGATAGCAAAGGACATGAAAAGACATGGTTAACCCAATGTACACCAAGTGTCATTTCATGTCGGGTGCTTCTGTCTTTTCACTGAAGCCGGCTTTACCCGGCAATTGAATCAGAGGATATTTTACTATGTAGAAGTGTATAAACTATACATATATGTATATATATATGTCACAATGACATGTATATATATATATATGTATTCTATGTGTGTATATTTAGTGTTTACAAGGAAAGAATGGGGTTTTTTTAGTTGCGATATTTTGTTCCCATAGACTTACATGGGACTTCCGGTATCGGTATCGGGTATCGCCGATATTTTAGTGATATCGGAGATACCATTCCGATTCCGATACTTTAGGATATCGGAAAGTATCGCTCAACTCTAGTAGTGACTAGAAAAAAGGCAAAAAAAACAGCTCGATCTGCACAGAAGCCCGCGATCCCTGCCACAGGACGGCATTAGTTAGACACAGAGAAGGAAAAAGTTGATCCAGCGTCTTCTGATCCACCATTC
This sequence comes from Oophaga sylvatica, assembly GCA_033576555.1. NCBI lineage: Eukaryota > Metazoa > Chordata > Amphibia > Anura > Dendrobatidae > Oophaga > Oophaga sylvatica. The sequence goes on along the minus strand of JARQOD010000006.1, from coordinate 15,849,177 downwards.
AAGGCGGCATGGTAAAATCATGAAGTCTTTATTCCAGAAGAGTTAAAAATCAGTAGAAAAATGAAAAAATACAAAATACAGGAAGCAAACATCCTCTATGGAAGTGGAATAGTAGAGGGGACACAGAAAATTAAGAATACCAGACGCGTTTCGAACACACTTGTGTTCGAAACGCGTCTAGCATTCTCAATTTTCTGTGTCCCCTCTACTATTCCACTTCCATAGAGGATGTTTGTTTCCTGTATTTTGATGATTTTACACACCTCCTGGATCTATGGATCAGAAACCAAATTGTAAAGGTAGACAATGTCTTAGCCGTCTATTCCAATAAAGAAGAACCTGACTTTACCGATCTTGATTTACCCAAGTGAAAGGCTGAACCGGTTGTGGCCCCAGACGGCTTTGCGCTCTTACAGAATTCTTTGGTTTCCTTTACGCATTATCAATATATCATATATTCTGTGCTATAGTAAGCTTGATTACTTTGCTTCTTGGGGAGCACTTTAATAAAGTTCAAAACAGCCATTTGCTTGCCTGTATCTGATGAAAACCTTCAATAATGGCCCAGAACGGTCACAGTGGACTTACTGAATTACCGCTGCGGTCTCATGTTGCTTGGGTATCTTCTTCTTTTTTTTTTTTCTGAAACATTTTGATCCTGTTGGTCGATGATCATGAATATTACAGAATCTAATGAAAGCAGCTCAGAGGGATTAGTGACCTACACCATTAACATTTATTTGCGCCTGTTCCATCTTTCAAGAAATAGAATTGCCACGGAGTATACTTCCCTATAAATAATCGTGAGTGTAAACCCTTGAGAACGGGTTGACGTGGTTGTGCGTTGCCTAGCAATATTCAATTCTAGATTTCTTTTAAAACTCTTTTTTTTCCAAACATTGACCAAATATAATAAACGCACTCCATAACAAGGAAAACCCTGTGACACATCCGCACTTGTCCGTGTACAGTATGATATGTAAGATGCTTCATCATGGCCTAATAGTATTATTTAAACATATTTTTGGTTACTGTTTAACAAAGTTATTTTAACTAAATATTTTTAGAAATTTATAGCAATTATCAAAATAAGAAACTTTGCAATAAATCTTAAAGAGCAATTCGCTTCTTTTCTTCTTTTTTCCTTCTGGACCGATCATTCATTCTTCAAATTCTCAATTTATGGGAAGTAGACACAGTTGACCACCGTCTCCTACTGTCTAGGCTCCAGTCACTAGGTATTAAGGACACTGTTCTCTCCTGGTTCTCCTCCTATCTTTCTGACCGCTCCTTCAGTGTTTCGTTCTCTGGCCCAACATCATCTCCTCTTCCTCTCCTGTCGGTGTACCCCAGGGCTCAGTCCTTGGCCCCCTTCTCTTCTCTCTCTACACAGCCCCAATTGGACAGACCATCAGCAGATTTGGCTTTCAGTACCATCTTTATGCCGATGACACACAACTATACACGTCATCCCCCGACCTTACCCCCGCTGTACTACAGAACGCCACCGACTGTCTGTCCGCAGTCTCCAACATCATGTCTGCTCTCTATCTGAAACTTAACCTCTCCAAAACTGAACTTCTTCTGCTCCCGCCGTCTACTAACCTCCCTAAATCTGACATTTCCCTCTCCGTGGGCGGCACCATAATAACACCCCGGCAGCAGGCTCACTGTCTGGGTGTTATGTTTGACACCAATCTCTCCTTCACCTCCCATATACAATCTCTTGCCCGCTCTTGCCGCCTACACCTAAAGAACATCTCTAGAATCCGCCCTTTTCTCACCATGGAAACAACAAAAACCCTCACTGTCGCCCTGATCCACTACCGCCTGGACTACTGCAACGCTCTATTACTTGGCCTCCCCATTACTCGACTATCCCCTCTCCAGTCCATCCTTAATGCAGCAGCCAGGGTCATCCATCTGGCTAATCGGTACTCGGACGCGTCCGCTCTTCGCCAGTCCTTACACTGGCTGCCCATTCATTATAGGATCCAATTCAAAGTACTGGTTCTCACCCACAAAGCTCTCCACACTGCAGCACCCCCTACATCTCTTCCCTCATTTCTATCTATCGGCCTAACCGACTGCTGCGCTCTGCAAACGACTTTCGACTAACCTCTGCACTAATCCGTACCTCCCACTCCCGACTCCAAGACTTCTCCCGCGCTGCGCCAATCCTCTGGAATGCTCTACCCCAAGAAATTAGGACTATCCACAATTTGCATGGTTTCAGGCGCTCCCTCAAAACACATTTGTTCAGAGCAGCCTATCACATTCACTAATCAAAGTCATTCTATGTGTAAGTGTGTGTGTGTGTAGCCCACTATCTCCATCCAACCCTCACTCCCTCAAGATGGCTGGACCATCATTGTAAATGCACCATTGTATATACACACCTGTACTTTGTTTCTCCCCCACCTCATTGTAGATTGTAAGCTGTCACGAGCAGGGGCGGCTTATTTTGCTTTAATTATTGTATTGTTAACGTTGTTACTTATGACTTGTGTTTTGAAACTGTTAAACTGTAAAGCGCTGTGGAATATGTTGGCGCTATATAAATAAAGATTATTATTATTCCTCCTGTACAATGAGTGATAAAACCTCTATATACAGTAGATAACACTGGATCCATTATACACAACAAGGTGATGTCACAGCTCACCTCCTCCTCCTGTACAATGACTGATAACACCTCTATATACAGTAGATAACACAGGATCCACCATTCACAATAGGTGATGTCACAGCTCACCTCCTCCTGTACAATGACTGATAACTCCTCTATATACAGTAGATAACACAGGATCCACCATTCACAATAGGTGATGTCACAGCTCACGTCCTCCTCCTGTACAATGACTGATAACACCTCTATATACAGTAGATAACACAGGATCCACCATTCACAATAGGTGATGTCACAGCTCACCTCCTCCTCCTGTACAATGACTGATAACACCTCTATATACAGTAGATAACACAGGATCCACCATTCACAATAGGTGATGTCACAGCTCACCTCCTCCTCCTGTACAATGACTGATAACACCTCTATATACAATAGATAACACAGGATCCACCATTCACACTAGGTGATGTCACAGCTCACCACCTCCTCCTGTACAATGACTGATAACACCTCTATATACAGTAGATAACACAGGATGCACCATTCACAGTAGATTATGTCACAGCTCACCTCCTCCTCCTGTACAATGACTGATATCACCTCTATATACAGTAGATGACACAGGATCCACCATTCACAAAAGGTGATGTCATAGCTCACCTCCTCCTCCTGTACAATGACTGATTACACCTCTATATACAGTAGATAACACAGGATCCACCATTCACACTAGGTGATGTCACAGCTCACCTCCTCCTCCTGTACAATGACTAATAACACCTCTATATACAGTAGATAACACAGGATCCACCATTCACAATAGGTGATGTCACAGCTCACCTCCTCCTCCTGTACAATGACTGATAACACCTCTATATACAGTAGATAACTGTCACGCTGTATAGCAGATATATATATGTGATGTCAGTAATCTATATCAAAAGGGCAACATACTATATAACATGCGCATAGATATATGATAACATAGATTTACCTGACAGAATGTCCAGAGGGTCAAAACGGAATCCGTTATACGCTGTCTCCGGCTAGAGGGTGACCGGGGTCTAAGCTGACCCTAAACTGGGGTCCTAACTAATCCCTCAACCTGGAGGTACTGTTAAAGGTACAGAGGTCCAGGCCACCAGCGTAAACCCTGTCTCCTATCAATCCCTGCCAACTGTATTCTAGTCCTAAGAAGGACCCTGAATACCACCAAAGGGAATGAACAGGTAACGGTTAAAGAACAGAAAGACAAACAACAAAGACAAGAAATAAAGTAAATAAAGTCTTACATACAACACTCACACACAGTAGGAACACCTAAGGTCTCAGAGAAAAACTATAAGCTGTAAGAGTAAAAACAACTGAGGAGCTCTTAGCTTAAATATTCTCAGAACCGATCCAGTCTGCTAAACTACATGAATGCTTTCACCGGCGTCTAACACCCAGACTGGCAGAAATATAAAGGAAACTAATTAGAACATAATCAAAAGCAGCCGGGCGAGGCTGCACCTAGCCTTAGCAAAGAGCTAGGAAAAATTAACTCTCTCATTACCAAAAAACAAAGAAACAGCAGCTCAGCTGTGAGAAGTCAGAATGTGCAATCGCGACGATCTTCATGGCGATGCACCCATGACAGTACCCCCCCTTCTACGAGGGGCCTCCGGACCCTCATGACCAGGTCTGTCCGGGTGAGTTGTGTGAAAGGTCCGAACCAATCGATCTGCGTTAACATCAGACGCAGGGACCCACGTCCCCTCCTCAGGACAATACCCCCTCCACTGAACTAAGTACTGAAGGGATCGGCGACTGAGACGTGAGTCAATGATTTTCGACCCATGAATTTCCACGTTATCATTGACCACCACTGAAGGAGGTAGAGGTGACGGTATGACTGGTGCCACATACTTTTTAAGTAATGACTTGTGAAACACATTATGATTTTTAAACGTAGGAGGGAGGTCCAGACGAAATGCCACAGGATTAATTATGGAACTGATCCTGTACGGCCCGATGAATCTGGGACCCAACCTCCAGGAGGAAACTTTACGTTTTATATTCCTGGTAGACAACCAAACCAGATCGTTCACCTTCAGATCTAGACCAGAAACTCTCCTCCTATCAGCCATCCGTTTGTAACGGTTCCCCGTAACCTTCAGTCTTAAGCGATCTGGAACTATCAGTCTCCCTGGAAGTCCCACAGGGGCGTCCCCCTGAGCCCCCAATACCTCCCCCTCAAGCTCAGAGCATACAGCTGACACTACAACTCCCTCCTGAGGAATAGGAACCGGATCATCCGTCTTCCCGGCCCTTGGGAAAGTACGAGATAAGGCATCAGGAAGCAACTTTATTGAGCAGTCATATGCGCGATAAGGAGGAAACTCTTTACACCCCTCCTCTGAGAACATCTCCCCAAAGTCCTCCAGAAAAGGAGACAAAGTCCTAGGCACAACCGCACAGATGACCGTGCTCATGCAGTTATTCTTGCAAAATTCACCCCACTGGCTTATCTTTCTGGATTGCCAATCAATCACTGGGTTATGTTTAGCCAACCAAGGAAGTCCCAACACAATAGGAGTAGGTAGACCCTCCAACACATAACAAGACAATTGCTCTTTATGTATTGCCCCTACTCGAAGATCTATGTTATGAACAGCTTGTACCAAGCTACCTTGACCAAGAGGTCTAGAATCAATAGAGAGTATAGGGACCGGTTTGGCCAATACACTCAGTTGCATACCATGCACCTGGGCAAACCGAGCGTCCACCAAATTAGCCCCGGACCCACTATCAAGAAAAACAGAAATCCTCTCAGTTCTAGTACCAATCACCACCTCCGCAGGCACGAGAAACTGAGAGGGATTTGGGGACGAAATACACACTCCCAGGTTAACTCCTTGGCTCAAAGAGGTCCGGGATGGACACCCCCCAACAAAATGTCCCTCTCTCCCGCAAAAGAAACACCTTCTAGTCTTGCGGCACACCGCCGATTCCCTCCTACAAAATGATGTCCCTCCCAACTGCATGGGTTCCTCAGAACAGACCAGGGGAACCTCAGTATAAGGGACTTTAGTAGTAGGTGGAGTCATCATGGGGGGCGGAGTTACCTCGCGTCTTCCCCGAAGTCGTCTATCAATGCGAATAGCGAGGGCCATAGCAGCCTCCAGTGATGGAGGAGAATCATACTGAGCCAACACATCTTTTAATTTGTCAGACAACCCTTGACAAAACTGGCTCCTAAGAGCTGGGTCATTCCACTGAGTATCTGTTGCCCATCTACGGAACTCAGAAGAATATTCCTCCGCTGGACGATTTCCTTGCCGTATTTTACGTAACCTTGTTTCAGCAAGGGAGACTCGATCCGGATCATCATATACCAGACCCAGGGCAGTAAAAAATCGATCCACTGACTGGAGATCTGGGGAGCCTGGAGGAATAGAGAACGCCCAAGATTGAGGGTCCCCTTGTAAGAGCGAGATAACAATTCCCACCCTCTGCTCTTCACTCCCAGATGACCGAGGCCGCAGCCGAAAGTACAATTTACATGCCTCCCGGAAAGTAAAAAATTTGTCCCGCCCACCAGTGAACCTGTCCGGGAGAGCAACCTTAGGTTCAGATCTGGTTTGCTCCGGGAGGGACAAAACCTTGGACTTAATGTCTGCAAATTCCATGGACAACCCCTGCAACTGCCGGGCCAGCTGGGCTACTGGATCCATGACAGCTGGGGAGAATCTTTAGTTGGGCCGGTGAAAATGTCACGCTGTATAGCAGATATATATATGTGATGTCAGTAATCTATATCAAAAGGGCAACATACTATATAACATGCGCATAGATATATGATAACATAGATTTACCTGACAGAATGTCCAGAGGGTCAAAACGGAATCCGTTATACGCTGTCTCCGGCTAGAGGGTGACCGGGGTCTAAGCTGACCCTAAACTGGGGTCCTAACTAATCCCTCAACCTGGAGGTACTGTTAAAGGTACAGAGGTCCAGGCCACCAGCGTAAACCCTGTCTCCTATCAATCCCTGCCAACTGTATTCTAGTCCTAAGAAGGACCCTGAATACCACCAAAGGGAATGAACAGGTAACGGTTAAAGAACAGAAAGACAAACAACAAAGACAAGAAATAAAGTAAATAAAGTCTTACATACAACACTCACACACAGTAGGAACACCTAAGGTCTCAGAGAAAAACTATAAGCTGTAAGAGTAAAAACAACTGAGGAGCTCTTAGCTTAAATATTCTCAGAACCGATCCAGTCTGCTAAACTACATGAATGCTTTCACCGGCGTCTAACACCCAGACTGGCAGAAATATAAAGGAAACTAATTAGAACATAATCAAAAGCAGCCGGGCGAGGCTGCACCTAGCCTTAGCAAAGAGCTAGGAAAAATTAACTCTCTCATTACCAAAAAACAAAGAAACAGCAGCTCAGCTGTGAGAAGTCAGAATGTGCAATCGCGACGATCTTCATGGCGATGCACCCATGACAATAACACAGGATCCACCATTCACAATAGGTGATGTCACAGCTCACCTCCTCCTCCTGTACAATGACTGATAACTCCTCTATATACAGTAGATAACACAGGATACACCATTCACAATAGTTGATGTCACAGCTCACCTCCTCCTCCTGTTGTTATGATTTGGTAGCTGAGGAGAGCAGGCAAAAACGGCAATACACCAGGGAGGTTGGAATCTACTGGATTGCAGTACCCTGACTAACCACCACAACTAAAGGCAGCTATGGAGCGTTCCTAAGTTGGTCCTAGACGCCTCGTCACAGCCTGAGAGGTTAACTACACCTAAAGATAGAAAGAGGAAAGCTATCTGCCCCGGAGCAGATCCCCAAAGAACATAGGAAGCCCCCAAACATGTAATGGCGGTTAGACAAGAGGAAATACAGACACAGACAGAAAATAGTATGAGCAAACGTTGGGGCCCAATCTTCCTAGAAAGAAAAGGATAGGAAGGACACTTACTGCAATCCAAAAAAACCTAAAAATTACCAACTCTACTAATTGCAAAAACACCTGAGATCACACAACCTCTACCACCTAAATTAGTTCTCTGGTGTAACAAAACTAAGCCGCAGCCACTGAAAAAACTGGAAAAGGCAAATGAACAAATAACAGTGGCTCAGATAAACTGAGAGGAGCACAAGCCCCCGGAGGGGACCTGGCTGACCTCCACAGAAGTGCAGAGAACAATGCAAAAAGCAAGCACAAAAATAAACGCAGAAAATATCTTATCTGATAGCAGAAGATGCAGGCAAGAGTCAGCAAGCTTCAAAGTGAACCAGGAACCACAGTTGAGACAAGAACAATTGATCACCGGCAAACATGATGGAAGGGAACCTCCCTTATATAAGACCAGTCTGTAACTTCTGATTGCCAATCTTCACAATCTTCATTGAATGGTTCAGTACTGTTTGTAACCACCAAAGGGAGCTTCTGCTCAGAATTCATTTCTAACACATTCACAACAGTACCCCCCCCTTGAGGAGGGGTCACCGAACCCTCATTTGGGCAACCAGGTCGGTCAGGATGAGCTCTGTGATACGCACGGATCAGTCTCCTAGCATGGATGTCCGAAGCAAACACCCAAGAATTGTCCTCCTGACCATAACCTCTCCACTTAACCAAATACTGGAGTTTCCGTCTAGAAAAACGAGAATCCAATATTTTCTCAACCACATACTCCAGATTGCCCTCAACCAAAACAGGGTCAGGAGGCACAGTAGCAGGAACCACTGGCTCAACAAACCTCTTCAACAAGGACTTGTGGAACACGTTATGGATCTTAAATGTCCCTGGAAGAAGTAAACGAAAGGAAACAGGATTAAGAATCTCCATGATCTTATAAGGTCCAATGAACCTAGGCTTAATCTTAGGAGATGCAACTCTCAAAGGGATATTTCTTGAGGACAACCAGACCAAGTCCCCCACTTCAAACCGAGGACCATCAGTCCTATGCCGGTTGGCAAACCGCTGGGCCCTCTCCTGAGAGAGGGACAACCTCTCCACTACCTGGTCCCAAATCTGCTGCATACGCTCCACAACAGAGTCAACACCTGGACAGACAGAAGCCTCCGTCTGTCCCGAAGAAAATCGAGGGTGAAACCCAAAATTGCAGAAAAATGGAGACATCAAAGTGGCAGAGCTAGCCCTATTATTAAGAGCAAACTCAGCCAAAGTAAAAAAAAAGAGACCTAGTCATCTTGATCAGCAGACACAAAGCATCTCAGATAAGTCTCCAATGTCTGGTTTGTTCTCTCAGTTTGTCCATTGGTCTGAGAATGAAAAGCCGAGGAGAAAGACAATTGAACACCAAGTTTAGAACAAAAAGTCCTCCAAAATCTGGAAACAAACTGGACTCCTCTGTCAGACACAATGTTCTCAGGAATGCCGTGTAACCGAACCACGTGCTGAAGGAACAAAGGCACCAATTCGGAGGAGGAAGGCAACTTAAGTAATGGCACAAGATGTATCATTTTGGAAAACCTATCACAAATCACCCAGATAACGGTCATTCTCTGAGAAACAGGGAGGTCGGAAATGAAATGCATAGAGATATGGGTCCATGGTCTCTTGGGCACAGGCAATGGCATCAACAAACTACTAGAGCGAGAGCAAGGCTTGGAGCGAGAGCAAGTCCCGCAGGACTGCACAAATTCCCTGACGTCACGAGACAAAGTAGGCCACCAAAAGACCGACTAACCAAGTCTCTGGTAGCAAAAATTCCGGGATGACCGGCCAACGTGGAACAATGAATCTCAGACATCACACTCTTTTTCCACCGGTCTGGGACAAACAATTTCCCAATAGGGCAGCGCTCGGGTTTATCCTCCTGACACCCTTCCAGAGCCAGTCTCAAATTGGGCGAGATGGCGGAAAGAACTACACCCTGTTTCAAAATAACAGCAGGATCAGATAACTCAGGAGAGTCCGCAAGGAAACTCCTAGAAAGGGCATCCGCCTTAACATTCTTAGTGCCAGGAAGAAAGGAAACCACAAAATTAAAACGTGTGAAAAACAAGGCCCACCTGGCCTATCTAGGATTAAGTCACTTGGCTGATTCCAGATAAACCAGATTCTTATGGTCCGTGAGGACCACCACCTGATGTTTGGCTCCCTCCAGCCAATGTCTCCACTCTTCAAAAGCCCACTTCATGGCCAATAACTCCCGATTACCCACGTCATAATTACGTTCAGTTGGAGAAAATTTTCGAGAGAAAAAGGCACAAGGGTTACTTTTAGAGGTCTCTGGATCTCTTTGGGACAAAACAGCACCTGCCCCAATTTCAGAGGCATCAACCTCCACATGAAATGGCAGAGAAACATCAGGCTGCCGTAGAACAGAAGCAGAAGTGAATCTCTGCTTAAGTTCCTGAAACGCAGAGACTGCCTCAGGAGGCCAGTTCACCACATCAGAACCCTTTTTGGTCAAATCAGTCAATGGTTTAACAATAACAGAAATTACCAATAAATTTACGATAAAAATTGGCAAAACCCAAGAATCTCTGAAGAGCCTTTAATGAAGTAGGTTGGACCCAATCACAGATGGCCTGAACCTTGACCGGGTCCATTTCAATAACAGATGGGGACAAAATGAATCCCAGAAATGAGATCCTCTGTACGCCAAAAAGACACTTTGATCCCTTCACATACAGAGCATTCTCTCTCAAAATCTGGAACACAGTCCGAACATGTTTCACATGAGAGTCCCAGTCATTGGAAAAAATCAAGATATCATCCAAATAAACAATCAGAAATTTATCCACAAAATCCCTGAAAATGTCATTCATGAAGGACTGGAAGACGGAAGGAGCATTAGTGAGCCCAAAGGGCATCACTAGGTACTCAAAATGCCCCTCTGGGGTATTAAATGCCGTCTTCCATTCATCCCCGTGCTTAATGCGAATAAGGTTATACGCCCCCTGAGGTCAAGCTTGGTAAACCAAGTAGCACTTTTCACCCTGGAAAACAGGTCAGAAATCAAGGGTAACGGATATTGATATTTCACAGTGATATTGTTCAAGAGACGATAATCAATACACGGCCTTAATGAACCATCCTTTTTGGCCACAAAGAAAAAAACGGCACCCAAGGTGAAGAGAATGGTCTGATATGACCCTTCTCCAATGACTCCTTGATATAAGACCGCATAGCGTCATGTTCAGGTACAGACAAGTTAAAAAGGCGACCTTTAGGGAATTTACTACCAGGCACTAATTCAATAGCGCAGTCATAGCTCCTATTGGGGGGAAGGATGCAGATTTACTTTCGCTAAACACATCAGAAAAATCAGTCAAAAAGTCAGGAACATCCTGAGCCTGGGAAGAGGCAGAAAAAACAGGAGTGTTGGCATTAATACATTGGCAGCCCCAACTGGTTACAGACACAGATTTCCAATCCAAAACAGGATTATGAGACTGTAACCAAGGGAAACCTAGTACAATAATGTCATGCAGATTATACAGCACCAAAAATTTGCAACTCTCCTGATGATCAGGTTCAACCCTCATTATCACCTGAGTAGAGAACTGGGGTTTATTCTCAGCCAAAGGGGTAGAATCAATGCCCAGTAGGGGAATAGACTTCCATAGGGGTATCAAGGGAAACCCACAACGTTTAGCAAAATCAAAATCCATCAGGTTAATAGCTGCTCCCGAATCAACAAAAGCCTGAGCAGAAAATGTGGACAGGTAGCAAATTAGGGTAACAGTCAACAGAAATTTAGTCTGAACACTACCCAAGACAACTGAGTGTGCAAAACGTCTTCCCCGCTTGGGGCAGACTGAAATAGCATGAGAGGCGTCACCACAGTAGAAACATAACCCATTGCATTTTCGAAACTCATGACGCTGTGCCCCAGAAGCCACTCTATCACACTGCATGGGTTCAGAAGCTGGTTCACAAGGCAACACTATTCCACGCATACCTCTACGCTCACGCAAACGTCTGTCAATTTGAATCGCTAATGACATAGAATCATTGAGACCAGAGGGAGCAGGGAAACCCACCATAACATCTTTTACATTCTCTGACAGACCCTTCCGAAAAAGGGCTGCCAAAGCATCATCATTCCATTTGGTCAGGACTGCCCACTTTCGGAATTTCTGACAGTATAACTCAGCGTCCTCAAGCCCCTGATTTAATGCCAACAAGGTTTTTTCAGCTTGATCAGTGACATTAGGTTCATCGTACAATAACCCCAGAGCCAGAAAAAATGCATCAACATTACTCAAAACAGTTTCCCCAGGTGTCAGGGAAAAAGCCCAATCCTGAGGATCGCCGCGCAGGAGAGAGATGACAATTTGAACCTGCTGTGCTGCGTTCCCTGAGGACTTAGGTTTTAAGGCAAAAAACAACTTACAGTTATTTTTTAAATTCAGAAATTTAGCTCGATCCCCCAAAAATAAATCTGGCATGGGGATCCTAGGTTCCACAACCGGCAACCCTGCAAGATAGGTAGCAATACTCCGAACTTCAGTGGCAAGCTGATCCACACGGCCAGACAACTGTGCAAACTCCATTGAGAAAAAAAAAATCCTCAGCACCCAGAGAAAAAGAGGGAAAAAAAATGCAACAAACAGAAAAAAAAATAAAAAATCTCTGACAACTTTTTTTTTTTTTTTACACTATTTTTCCCTTCTGTGAGTACCATATAATTTTCAGTTTTGGCCGGTGATACTGTTATGATTTGGTAGCTGAGGAGAGCAGGCAATACACCAGAGAGGTTGGAATCTACTGGATTGCAGTACCCTGACTAACCACCACAACTAAAGGCAGCCGTGGAGCGTTCCTAAGTTGGTCCTAGACGCCTCGTCACAGCCTGAGAGGTTAACTACACCTAAAGATAGAAAGAGGAAAGCTATCTGCCCCGGAGCAGATCCCCAAAGAACATAGGAAGCCCCCAAACATGTAATGGCGGTTAGACAAGAGGAAATACTGACACAGACAGAAAATAGTATGAGCAAACGTTGGGGCCCAATCTTCCTAGAAAGAAAAGGATAGGAAGGACACTTACTGCAATCCAAAAAACCCTAAAAAATACCAACTCTACTAATTGCAAAAACACCTGAGATCACACGACCTCTACCACCTAAATTAGTTCTCTGGTGTAACAAAACTAAGCCGCAGCCACTGAAAAAACTGGAAAAGGCAAATGAACAAATAACAGTGGCTCAGATAAACTGAGAGGAGCACAAGCCCCCGGAGGGGACCTGGCTGACCTCCACAGAAGTGCAGAGAACAATGCAAAAAGCAAGCACAAAATAAAAGCAGAAAATATCTTATCTGATAGCAGAAGATGCAGGCAAGAGTCAGCAAGCTTCAAAGTGAACCAAGAACCACAGTTGAGACAAGAACAATTGATCACCGGCAAACATGATGGGAGGGAACCTCCCTTATATAAGACCAGTCTGTAACTCCTGATTGCCAATCTTCACAACCATTCAATGATTCACAATCATTGAATGGTTCAGTACTGTTTGTAACCACCAGAGGGAGCTTCTGCTCAGAATTCATTTCTAACACATTCACAACACCTGTACAATGACTGATAACTCCTCTATATACAGTAGATAACACAGGATCCACCATTCACAATAGGTGATGTCACAGCTCACCTCCTCCTCCTGTACAATGACTGATTACACCTCTATATACAGTAGATAACACAGGATCCACCATTCACAATAGGTGATGTCACAGCTCACCTCCTCCTCCTGTACAATGACTGATAACACCTCTATATACAGTAGATAACACAGAATCCACCATTCACAATAGGTGATGTCACAGCTCACCTCCTCCTCCTGTATAATGACTGATAACACCTCTATATACAGTAGATAACACAGGATCCACCATTCACAATAAGTGATGTGACAGGCCACAGAGCTTGATCTGGAAACAGTCTTGTAGAACGTTTGCCAATAACAAAGTGGTTAATTTCCTGCTGATCATTTTTATCCTTAGTGGAAGCCATGCCCTCATGATCAAGGAGAAGGGGGAGGCTTCTGCTGCAGCTAGTTGTTCTTACAGCCACATACAGGACAGCATAGAGAATACTGCTAAATATATATTTATATATATATATATGGGAGAAAATAGGAAAAAAAAGGAGATTAATGGAGGATTGCCTTGAATATTTTTCTGTTCATTGTGGATAAATATGCTTAAGCCTTCTTTTATTGTAAGGATGCGATAGTTTTGCATATAGTTAATCATGGCGCTATAACACTGATTTAATCTAACCCATATACTCTTCACCTACGGATAAACGGGTCGTTACAGTAGCACCGTGCTTTGTGTCATCCTTCTCCCTGCCTGATTATCACCGTCTTTTACACTTACACTCTATATTACATATAGTTTTACCACGACATGGCGGGTTATATATATTTCTGGTTGTCACTGTAAACATTCATCTGGTGCCCCGCTGGGTTTTTCACTTTTTTCCGGGCTCGCTACTTCTCATTGACATTATGTTGCTATATTTTACAATTAGAGTTAGATATAAATATTTGATTTGACGAATGGTTCTTTTAACGAGAATGCTAATCTCATTCTAGTACCCGTCTACCTTAACAGTGAATTTAGATGATGTGTAAATTGAGCTTTTAATGATATATATTTAGTATAATGCTGCAGGCTGTTCAGTCATTACGGTGTACGTATAACGGTATACACATTAGTATATTCTTTCCTTTCAGCAGAAGTAAGTGGTTCCTGTGAGCCACGGTATTACCATGGAGCAGGTGTAGGGCGGAACTGGAGATAACTCCGTTTCCTGGTGTTTGATCACTTAGATTCCACAGTCAGTGCTGACCGCGGCATCTAAGGGGTTGAAAAACCTCATTTGTCCCCTGGGATGATCTGATGTCTCAGTTTTACTGAAGGAATTGAAGACCATTCTAATCCTGGCTGCTTTAAACAACACCTTAAATTTTGCAGTCAATGTTGACCGCGGCATCTAAGGGGTTGGAAAATGGAGGAACTAAGCTTCCCAGGCAGCTGAGGGGCTCATGTGTCTGCCATCTTTTAGCCCTCTGAACCCCTATGTTGGACAAAAGGTTTCATAAGAGATCACTAATTTTATGAAAGACTGCACTGCAGGAGTATTGTGGTGCACTGTATTTGTGAAACACCCTCCTCCCCCCCGAAAAAAAAAAATGTAAAAAATAAAAAGGGGTGTTTCAAACCTATTTATGGAGCCCAAAGTTTAAGAATTGGCATCTGACTTGAGGAAGAGTACTTGACTATTTCCCTAACTTTCATGTCTGTGTATGAAAGGTGATTTTTTTTCCCAAAAACTTACAGCTGTACACCAGAATAGACAGAGTTTTTACAAAGCTGAAAATACCTTTATACCAGTTTTCAGCTGTATACAATTTCGATTTGTTAGGATCTTTTACAATAAGCTGATTACATGCTGGACCCCTGGATGAGACCCATAGCGATCAGCTGTAATCTTTGAAGAAACCTTGTTCATTTTCCCTGCAGCGCCTCCGCAGGTGAAATAAAGCATTACACAGCAGCTCTTTGTAACACCTCCCAGAATTCTAGAAGACTATATGAAATTCTAAACTAGAAATATCCCTTTTCACTGCTCCTCATGGATTGACTGTGGGATGTGACAATCTAACAAACATAAAAATAGTACAATTATGACTGCATGAAAAAATACTGAATATAATAATAGAAGGAGCAGTCCTCCATTCTAGAGAATAATAGATTTTATTTCCTAGAAACATTACCTTCAGATTTGCCTCTGTTTCTCGGTCATGTGAAAGGAAAAGACAAAGCACTTGGGTTTCGCGGACACTGAAATGGTCGTAGCATCACAATGGAGACTTAGCTCCTGCAGCTTCGGATCATAAGAAACGCAAATTGTTCATATTTCAAAAACCATTTGGCGAGAAGCTTCGACCTGCCCTTTGGAAGTAGTGAAGCCGCGGGGATTACGGCTCTGAAGCTACTGTGCTTTTTATAATTTCAGGTGATTTTCTCTTTAGCGCCTCAAGTCCTTATATGAAGCAGTAGTATTATAAAAAAGAATATATAAAATGAACTTGTGTTAGAACTAGACGTACTTCTGGTAGTTAGGGAACCAGACTGGTCATAAAAAGATAATTGTCCACATGTATGATAAGAGTTAGGCTCACCTGTTGAGGTGGTGGAACCTCTAAGCTTCAGGTCTGGAAGGACTCAAGGACCCCGGGCGTTGGTGCGGCAAGCAGAAAGGCATGTGGGCAGCGAGGATGTGGAACACTCAGGAATCTCAGGGCCTAAAATAAGTTTTGGGAGATGATGTCATTCATCCACGCTGGGCAATTTGCAAAACCTGACGTGGAGCACAACAGAGGGCAGTGAACCCAGGGAACAGAAGCGGAGTCCAAGATACCCAGGACATGTGTAAGTAATGATGAGTAAATCTGCCGAATTTTGAATTGAGCAATTCACTAGAATTTGGAGAAGAAAATTGATTCGTATTGGTTGAGTTTTCACTAAGCCATCTTCAGCATCTTCCACCGCCCGGCGTCATCAGCATATGCTGCATTGACTAGTCTGCATTATTTTGACGTCCCGAGCTGGCAGAACAGGAGACATGACCGATGCTGGGCACTGGAAGATGCCGAGAATTGCCAAGTGAATACCATATCTATGGACAGAAAACAGGTTGGAACTGGGAATTCATTTAAAAATAAAATTTGATGCCCCACTTCCTGGGCTTTTTTGATTAACGTAAAATGGCGGCCAATCATTGGCAAATTTGAAGTTTTTGTGAAATTTGAAGCATGTTTAATTAACCTTGAATCAATTCCCTCATCTCTAATGACTATCTATTAATCTTATCATATCATATCTTATGGTTGACCTGAAAATCTAGATAGGAAGTCTGAAAAATGAAATATAGGCCGCAAAAAGTCAAAACTCTGAGGTCTGATCTGAAGGTTTGTGCCACTTCTGCCTATTTAGATTGGCTCCGTTGTGCAGGAAAAAGTTCACCACACGATCACTTGGACATCAGAAAAAGAAGCAACTACAATAATTACCCTAAATTGTAAGTGTCCTTTCATAAAACTTTTGACATGTCATAGTAAGGCTATGTTCACATGTTGCATTACTACTGCGGGTTTTTTTTTTTTTTTAACGCAGCATTTTTAAAGCAAAGTAAAAGTTGCAAACCACTCAGTTGGAAAACTACATTAGCATTTTAAAATTATTTTAGCGTTTTTTCAGCGTTTTTTCAAAAGTAATGAGAAAAAGTGCAAAAACTCAACTAAGTGTTTTTGCAACGTTTTTGGTGAATAAACGAATTCTAATAAAAATATCCTGTACACAAGTAATCTGCACCAAAAAATACGGCAAACAAATCCATAAAAATGCAGCGAAAGCGCTGACAAAAGAGTGGTTTGAATCAGTGTTTTTATTGCCAATTTTTTGGCTCCTGAGACATGTTTTCTATGGGTGAGGATCTGAGTGCGGAGACTACCGGTCACTAAAAATGAGCATAAACACTACTCAATACAGTATTACATGGTAGCTATAAAAATGATTGACTGTCCACTAGATACAAGAAAGGTTTGAGCTTGCAAGATGGGGACATATGGGCTCATAAGAGCGATTCCGGGTTTGGATCCCTTCCATTATGTCCTCATGCCTCAAGTGCATATTGATTGTTATTATCTTGATGGTCAGCGCCTTCGGTAAAGGTCTAAGTCATCGTGTCGCTTGCTTTGTGCTCATGGGTGCAGCGTTTCCATTTTTGCAACATTATCAAATCCAAAAAAGAAATTTGAAGACGTAACGTAGGGTTTTTTGTAGCTGAACATATTGTCCGAGGAGTTGACAGTACGCCGGCGATCGCTTGTGATCCATTTATCATGTCGGAGGGCAGAAGAAAAGACGAAACCTAGGAACCGAATGGCAAGCTGTTTCCCTTCACGTGAGATAAAGGGCATATCTGGGTTTGTTTATAATTAATTGCTAGCGCTTTGCGATCCTGGCACGACGTAAGCTACATTACCAAGAGCAGAAGGTAAAGAGGAAGAAACGGTGATTGCTCAGCAATTTACTCGAGAAAGAGAGGGAAAAGTCATTGTAAATTAATGGTTTGTGAGGCCTTGATGTTGTCTGCCACATTAATAAATCTTCTCCGGATATGAAAAGGGGACTTCATGTCCTCAGGGAATAGCAGGCTGTAAATTTTTAAAGTCTGTTTTTAAAGTCAGCATCATAGAGCATACCGATGAGAGCGGCCTTTGTTTACAGCAAAGATGGTTCCTCTGAGTTTTCCATGGAATGCAACAAAAGGGGTTGTCCTGTCACCAGATTTTGATGACCCATCCTTACGGGTTATCAGTATCAGATTGGTGGTGGTCCGACGCCCGTCACCTCCCCTCGATGAGCTGTGATGATCTTTTAAACTCCTTGAATGCACAGAACAGCTTCTAACCCTTTTTATTAGAGATTTTCCTAAGGATGGGTCATCAATATTGGGTAAGCGCACAACCCCTTTACCATACCTCCCAACCGTCCCGGTTTTGAGCGGGACAGTCCCATTTTGACCCCCCCGGTCAAAATCAAGCGAGGAGCATTAAGTTATTGACCGGTTCCCATGAGTTGTCCTCCACTGGGTAGCCCTGCCATTTAATCAGATATTGTAACTGATTTCTATACAACCTGGAATCTAAAATCCTTTCCACCACAAATCTTCCTGACCATCGACTAGCACTGGGTCAGGGCAACGAAGGAACGTCCAGGAAACGTATTGGGTGTCGCAGCCTTTAGTAGGGATACATGAAAGACGGGGGTGGATTCTCATAGTTTTGGGCATTGAAGACGACAAGCAACGGCACTTATAATTTACTGTTTTTATAGGGTCCAATGTACTTATGTCCCAACTTAGACGATGGAATCCTTAACTTAAGATTTCTGGTGACAGCCAGACCAAGTCTCCTACCTTGAAAGCTGGTCAGGTTTACGAAATTTATCTGCTGCTTTCTTTTACCTTTTCTTGAGCCGATTCCAGATTTTCCTTTAGAAGATCCATATTCTTCTGTAAAGACGTGATTCTTTCAGCCACTGCTGGTAAAGGCGTTTCTATGGGAAATCGTGTAGAATGTTAGGATGATAACCCTAGATTAGAGTAAAAAGGAGACTGTTTAGTGGAGGCACTCTGAGAGTTGTTATACAGAACTCAGCTAATGGAAGTAGATCCACCCAATCATCCTGTAGGTGGCAGATAAAGCAGCGGAGATACTTGCTCCAGGGTTTGATTGGTTCGTTCGGTCTGTCCATTAGTCTGGGGATGAAAAGCAGAAGAAAGGTTTACTTTAATGTCCAATGCTGCACAGAAATTTGCCAAAACCTAGAAGTGAATTGCACCCCTCGATCCGAAATAACCCCACCGGTACTCCATTGTAAGCGAAACACATCTTTAATCATCAAATCTGATGTCTGTTTTGCAGTGGGTAAGCCGACACAAGGGGTAAAATGACTGCCTTTTTTAGACGGTCAACCACCACTAGAATGGTGTTCTTTCCCCTGAAGGTTGGTAACTCCACAATGAAGTCCATAGAAATGGATCCCCACGGGCGGGACGGGGTGGGAAGAGCTGTAACGACCAGTTGGTGAGGAGCGAGGTGTTTTGCATCTTGCACAGAAACCTCACATGAAGTGACATAATTCAAAACATCCTTCCTGCAAGTGGGCCACCAAAAGAAACGAGAAAGAAATTCCTGTGTCTTTAAAAATTCCTCTATGCCCAGCTATCTTGGAATCGTGAATGAGTTGCAATACTCTTAATCTGACTGTTTCAGGAATATACAGACGTTGTCCCTGAATCCACACACCATTCTAAAGACAAGACTTACGTCCCTTGGGGTTGTGCCAAAAAGGAATCCGCATGGTATGCTTCCTTGATGTCCTTAAGTAGGTCTTGATTATGAATTACTCCTAGGAATCTAGAGTCAGAAGAATAGTCTTAGGAGGAGTAATTGGACGTGTCTCTGCTGAGTAAACCTAGAGAGTGCATCAGCCTTTCCATTGCGCGATCCTGGTCTATAAGAGATGATAAAATTAAATTGGTTTAAGAAAAGATTCCAGCGAGCCTGGCGAGGAGTCAGGCACATTTGCCGACCTGATAAACTCAAGGTTACGATTGTCTGTCAGGACGACTATTTGCTGTGCAGCTCCCTGAAGAAGGTGTCTCCATTCTTTGAAGGCGCAATAATGGCCAACAACTCTCTATTGCCCACATCGTAGTTCCTCTCAGCCGAAGACAACTGCTGGGAAAAGAAGGCACAAGGATGCAAGACATTCTTCTCACCTGTTCTCTGAGAGAGTATAGCTCCAACGGCACAGTCTGAAGCATCCACCTCTATTATGAAGGCAAGCTCGGGTTGGGATGTACTAGGATAGGTGCAGTGGTAAATTTATCTTTTAGACGGGAAAAATGCTTCCTGGCTTGGGGAGTCCAGGAAAACCTAGACTCTTTCCGGGTAAGTTGAGTGATAGGTGACACTACCCAGAGAAATTTCTAATGAAACTCTATAGAAGTTGGCAAACCCGATGAAGCGCTGTACCTCCTTCACATTTCTAGGACTTGGCCAATCCTTGATGGCTTTGTTTTTGCTTCCATCCATACTAATTCCTTGTGTAGACAGTACATACCCCAGAAATTGAATTTCGGTCCTAGGAATTCACACTTTTCAAGTTTGATGTAAAGATGATTTTGTCTTAGACGTTCCAAGACCATTCTCACATGTCCATGATGTTCCTCTGTGGAGTTAGAAAAAATTAGATATCATCCAAATAAAATTACCACGAATGTATCTAGGAGATCCCTGAAGATGTCTTCACCAAGTGTTGGAAAGGTGGCTGGGGCGGTACTCAGACCAAAAGGCATAACTAGATATTCAAAGTGTCCATAGCGTGACCTGAATGCAGTCTTCCATTCATCCCCAGGTCTAATACGGACTAAGTTATAGGCCCCACGAAGATCTAGTTTAGAAAAAATTTTGGCATGTCGCACTCTCTCCAATAACTCAGGGATTAAAAGGCAATGGATAACGGTTTCTAATAGTAACCTTATTGAGTTCCCTATATCTACGCATGGTCTCAGAGATCCATCTTTCTTCTTTACAAAGAAGATGGGTGCACCTGCAGGAGATGAAGAGGGCGTATGAAGCCCTTGGCTAGATTTTCATCTATGAATCCTTTAAAGCCTTTAGCTCGGGCCCCGCCAGGGGGTAATCTTACCAAAAGGTATCTCTGCTCCAGGCAATAATTCAATTGGACAATCATATGGACGGTGAGAGGAAGCTGGTCAGCGTTCTTCTTGTCAATAAATCCACATAGTCCTGGTTACAGCTGGTAGTTCAGGGACTGACATGATTCCTTTAGGAACAGAGCAAGCTGAAACTTTTGGACTCATCTGTTTCTCTGGAAAGTGTAATTCCTTGGTCTCCCGTTAAGTAGGATTCTGAGGCCTGCAGCCATGGTAGCCCTAAATAATGGGAAAGGGGGAGAAGAGAAAGCAAAAAAGGACAGTTTCTCTTGATGATCTTTACCCATAAGAACCCTCAAAGGCTCTGTTTCCTGATCCACTGGTCCAGAGGTCAGCAGGGAGCCATCCACAGTTATTCCCATCTGTACTGGAGTAGCCTTCTTCACTGAACGTATTCCTGTTTCAGAGCAAAGGAGACATCCATAAAATTTCCACTTGCCCCTGAGTCGATCATAGCAAGCTAGACACCCAACTGAGTCAACCCAGAGTTTGATGGAAAAAAGCAATGAAATTGTTTTCTTACAAACTCAGCTTGGACACCGCTGAGGAAACTTGAAAAATGGCAGCGTTTACACAGTCAACGTCCTCAGAGGTAACGGAGTTTAAGTCCGAGAAAAATCAAGATCTGTTGCTGCAGATCTCTCTGGAGCCTGAGGCTCGGACCTGACAGATCCCTCTCGCAACACTCACAATGAATGAGTGCTGCAGTAGTCTTACGAGAACGGCTGGGGCAGTTTATAATGAAAGTGCCCTACTTACCACAATAGAAAATGATTCTCCTTAAAACGATGTTCCTTTCGGGCATCACTAACCGTCGTTTGTAAAGAGTCTACCTGCATGGGTTCAGGTTAGGTTCCCGTGAATCCTACTCAAAGGTTCCTTAGCGGGGGGGAAAAGGGGAAAAGGTTTTTACGATTGTTTTTGAACCTCCTCTTGCCCCGTTTATTAACGGTATCAATCGGATGCATATTTTTAAAAACCCCCAAAAACGTGGGGGGTCGGCACGAGCAATTTTTCCCTTTAAACATGGAGATAACCCCTTTCGAAAAATAGATTTTTTGGCGGAACTGTCCCGGGGTATAAAGGGCCCATCTCCTAAATCCAAGGCATATTCAGCTAGGGGGTGCTTCCCCCTTTGGGCCCAAAACTAACATGGGCTTCACTGTTGCCCTCGTTGGGGTCATCAAACACCTCCCCTGGCTAAAAAAAAATCATAAAAGGGGTTCAAAAATCACCTCAGTCTCAATCAGAGGGTTTCCCCCCATTAAAGCCTTTTTGGTAAGCAACATAATTATGAAGAAAACCTTTTGACGTTCGTGGGAAATTGTGAAGCATGTGCAAAAAAAAAAAAAGTTGTTTTATTAATAAATCCCCTGAATTTTCACGTTCACCGCCAAAAAAAGGGGGAATTGGGGGAAACCCAGCCGGGGGGACGGCGGGCGGAAAACCCCCGCCCCCCCTAGAACCTCAATCCGGGGTGAAAACCTGGGGGCTGTCCAAAAACCCTTGCAAATTGTGGGGTTTTTAGGTCCTGTAGATTTGTAAAAGGGTCTTTTTTTTCTGCAATTTTTCAAGGGTTTTTATAGTCATCCGCAAGTTCCCCTTTTGGGGCCTCCAATTTCCAAAAACTTTTAAGAAAAGGTTTTGGAAGAAGAGAAAAAAGAAAAAAAAAAAAATGTTCACCGTGGGGAACCCCGCAGAAAAAAAAAAAATTAAAAGGTCTCCCCGGGGAAGGTTGTGAGAATCACAAACTATCATCACAGAAAGTTCACCAGACATCTGGAAAAGGGTTTTGAGAAGCACAAAAACCCTGTCATCACAGAAGTACAACCGGATCTGAATCCCCAGTAAAGAGACACAGCTTCCAACCAGCGAACAACGTTTTGGCTTCAGAATCTTGTAAAATATGTGTACAGTTCATATGCGTTTTGTTTGGGTGCGATGAAAACCAGGGTCACAGGGGTTTTTTATAGAAAAGTCCTGTATTACTTCATACAAGTTTTCAGAAAAAGTCACACAGTTTCGACACAGAAACAGGAGAACACAGGCCAGGTAATCCAAGCTCGCAATCACTCCCAAACAGATTCAGGTCTTTTTTCTCTGTTTTCCTAAGTATGCAAAAAAGGGGGTTTTTTAAAACAGGGTTCAGGGCCACAAGTGCTTCAGAATTCCTCAGTAGGATAGCTGGGGCAAGGGCCCCAAAGGTTCAGGGGGCAAAACACAGGTTTTTCCGCAGGCTGATTTTGAAGATGATTGTCAGTGTGGTGCTTTTAAAACAAAGGAGAGAATCAGGGCGGGAACATGCAATGGAACTCATTTTGACTGAGGGCAAATACTGCAGCAAAAAAGAAAGTAAAATGGCTGACAACAAACTGAGTTTGGGGAAAAAAAACAAAGAACCTTACAC
>JARQOD010000006.1:15714372-15825723 GCA_033576555.1 Oophaga sylvatica | reverse complement strand
CCCCAAATAGGCTGACCCTGTTTGGCAGCTCAGCACATATTTTGCATACCCACGATCCTGACAAGTGCATATGTTTCGGGTTTCGCTGGTGTATCTTTAAATTGACACCCGCCTTTATCTCCCTGTCAGGCAGGAAGGAAACCCCATTCATTTGGGGTTTACTTTGAGGCTGAAAGCTTTTGCTGCGGCCCCTGCAGTAAACATTAAACCCTTTCGAAGGTTTACACTGGGGGACCTGCCTGTTGCCTTATTTAGTAAAAAAAACCTTTTTTATTTTAAATTACAGGAAAGGTTTTTCAGAAAATAAAGATGGCCCAAAAATGTGTTTTTTATTTCATTAAAATAAATTTTAATTAAAAGGGTGTTTATTTTTATTTAAAAGCAATAGGTTTATAATGAAAGTTTTTCTTTGCCCACCCCTCAATATTAAACCTGGCAAAGGTCACCTTTCAAAGCAAGGGGCTTAAACCCCCCCAAAACCCCCCTTCCCCCGTTACAGGGCAAAGGGAAAGAACGGGCAAAGTGCCAGAAAGGGCGAATCAAATTAAGATTTGTTTTTTCCTGGGGTGATGGGGGCAATGAATTTAGCCGGGGGGGGGGGGGCAAAAAATTAAGGGTCCCTCTCGGGTTTTTTTAAAATCTCCCCCCCCACTCACTGGCTTTGCTGTCTGGTTCGAAAATAGGGCGGAAGCCCACCATTTTTTTCCCCAAATTTTCCCCACCTCCAATATAAAAATAAATTTCATTAATTTGTGACACATATATATATATATATAATTTTTTTTTGTAGTTCATACACTTTTACATGTTTAAATAGCCGGCCTAATTCAATTCCCCGGCTTTTGTGAAAATGCAGAACCCGACATGAAAGACACTTGGTTTTACATTAGGGTTAACCTGTTTTTCATGTCCTTTGCTACCAATTTGCACAAAAAAATTTAAATTTCCGTCTATGGTGCAAAATTTCAACTGTAGGGGTTAATTAAAGGTGTAAATTCGTAGCAAAAAAGTCCTTTTTTTTTTTACAACGAATTTACACCTTTATTTAACCCCTACAGGTGTGAAATTTTGCACCAAAGTCAAATTAATTGTTTGTGCAAATTAGTGGGGCAAAGGACATGAAAAGACATGGTTAACCCAATGTACACCAAGTGTCATTTCTTGTCGGTGCTTCTGTCTTTTCATGAAGCCGGCTTTCCCGGCAATTGAATAAAGGATATTTTTTCTATGTAGAAGGTATAAACTATACTTATATGTAAATATATATGTCACAATGACATGTATATTATTTAAAAGTATTCTATGGTGTATTTTAGTGTTTACAAGGAAAGATGGTGTTTTTTTAGTTGCGATATTTTGTTCCCATAGACTTACATGGGACTTCCGGTATCGGTAATGGGTATCGCCGATATTTTAGTGATATCGGCGATACCATTCGATTCCGATACTTTAGGATATCGGAAAGTATCGCTCAACTCTAGTAGTGACTAGAAAAAAAGGCAAAAAAAAACAGCTCGATCTGCACAGAAGCCCGCGATTCCCTGCCACAGGACGGCATATAGTTAGACCCAGAGAAGGAAAAGTTGATCCAGCGTCTTCTGATCCACCATTCAAGGCGGCATGGTAAAATCATGAGTCTTTATTCCAGAAGAGTTAAAAAATCAGTAGAAAAATGAAAAAATACAAAATACAGGAAGCAAAATCCTCTATGGAAGTGGAATAGTAGAGGGGACACAGAAAATTAAGAATACCAGACGCGTTTCGAACACACTTGTGTTCGAAACGCGTCTAGCAATTCTCAATTTTCTGTGTCCCCTCTACTATTCCACTTCCATAGAGGATGTTTGTTTCCTGTATTTTGATGATTTTACCATGCCTCCTGGATCTATGGATCAGAAACCAAATTGTAAAGGTAGACAATGTCTTAGCCGTTATTCCAATAAAGAAGAACCTGACTTTACCGATCTTGATTTACCCAAGTGAAAGGCTGAACCGGTTGTGGCCCCCAGACGGCTTTGCGCTCTTACAGAATTCTTTGGTTTCTCTTTACGCATTTATCAATATTATCATTATTCTGTGCTATAGTAAGCTTGATTACTTTGCTTCTTGGGGAGCACTTTAATAAATTCAAAACAGCCATTTGCTTGCCTGTATCTGATGAAAACCTTCAATAATGGCCAGAACGGTCACAGTGGACTTACTGAATTACCGCTGCGGTCTCATGTTGCTTGGGTATCTTCTTCTTTTTTTTTTTTCTGAAACATTTTGATCCTGTTGGTCGATGATCATGAATATTACAGAATCTAATGAAAGCAGCTCAGAGGGATTAGTGACCTACACCATTAACATTTATTTGCGCCTGTTCCATCTTTCAAGAAATAGAATTGCCCGGAGTTATACTTCCATAAATAATCGTGAGTGTAAACCCTTGAGAACGGGTTGACGTGGTTGTGCGTTGCCTAGCAATATTCAATTCTAGATTTCTTTTAAAACTCTTTTTTTTTTCCAAACATTGACCAAATATAATAAACGCACTCCATAACAAGGAAAAACCCTGTGACCACATCCGCACTTGTCCGTGTACGTATGAATGTAAGATGCTTCATCATGGCCTAATAGTATTATTTAAACATATTTTTGGTTACTGTTTAACAAAGTTATTTTAACTAAATATTTTTAAGAAATTTATAGCAATTATCAAAATAAGAAACTTTGCAATAATCTTAAAGAGCAATTCGCTTCTTTTCTTCTTTTTTCCTTCTGGAACGATCATTCATTCTTCAAATTCTCAATTTATGGGAAGTAGACACAGTTGACCACCGTCTCCTACTGTCTAGGCTCCAGTCACTAGGTATTAAGGACATGTTCTCTCCTGGTTCTCCTCCTATCTTTCTGACCGCTCCTTCAGTGTTTCGTTCTCTGGCCCAACATCATCTCCTCTTCCTCTCGCTGTCGGGGTACCCCAGGGCTCAGTCCTTGGCCCCCTTCTCTTCTCTCTCTACACAGCCCCAATTGGACAGCCATCAGCAGATTTGGCTTTCAGTACCATCTTTATGCCGATGACACACAACTATACACGTCATCCCCGACCTTACCCCCGCTGTACTACCAGAACGCCACCACGACTGTCTGTCCGCAGTCTCCAACACTCATGTCTGCTCTCTATCTGAAACTTAACCTCTCCAAAACTGAACTTCTTCTGCTCCCGCCGTCACTAACCTCCCTAAATCTGACATTTCCCTCTCGTGGGCCGGCACCATAATAACACCCCGGCAGCAGGCTCACTGTCTGGGTGTTATGTTTGACAACCAATCTCTCCTTCACCTCCCATATACAATCTCTTGCCCGCTCTTGCCGCCTACACCTAAAGAACATCTCTAGAATCCGCCCTTTTCTCACCATGGAAACAAACAAAAAACCCTCACTGTCGCCCTGATCCACTACCGCCTGGACTACTGCAACGCTCTTTACTTGGCCCCCCATTACTCGGACTATCCCTCTCCAGTCCATCCTTATGCAGCAGCCAGGGTTCATCCATCTGGTAATCGGTACTCGGACGCGTCCGCCTCTTCGCCAGTCCTTACACTGGCTGCCCATTCATTTTAGGATCCAATTCAAAGTACTGGTTCTCACCCACAAAGCTCTCCACACTGCAAAGCACCCCCCTACATCTCTTCCCTCATTTCATCTATCTGGCCCTAACCGACTGCTGGGGGCTCTGCAAACGACTTTCGACTAACCTCTGCACTAATCCGTACCTCCCTCCCGACTCCAAGACTTCTCCGCGCTGCGCCAATCCTCTGGGAATGCTCTACCCAAGAAATTAGGATATCCACATTTGCATGGTTTCAGGCGCTCCCTCAAAACACATTTGTTCAGAGCAGCCTATCACATTCCACTAATCAAAGTCATTCTAATGTGTAAGTGTGTGTGTGTGTAGCCCACTATCTCCATCCAACCCTCACTCCCTCAAGATGGCTGGACCATCATTGTAAATGCACCATTGTATATACACACCTGTACTTTGTTTCTCCCCCACCTCATTGTAGATTGTAAGCTGTCACGAGCAGGGGCGGCTTATTTTGCTTTAATTATTGTATTGTTAACGTTGTTACTTATGACTTGTGTTTTGAAACTGTTAAACTGTAAAGCGCTGTGGAATATGTTGGCGCTATTAAATAAAGATTATTATTATTCCTCCTGTACAATGATGATAAAAACCTCTATATACAGTAGATAACACTGGATCCATTATACACAACAAGGTGATGTCACAGCTCACCTCCTCCTCCTGTACAATGACTGATAACACCTCTATATACAGTAGATAACACAGGATCCACCATTCACAATAGGTGATGTCACAGCTCACCTCCTCCTGTACAAAGACTGATAACTCCTCTATATACAGTAGATAACACAAATCCACCATTTCACAAAGGTGATGTCACAGCTCACGTCCTCCTCCTGTACAATGACTGATAACACCTCTATATACAGTAGATAACACAGGATCCACCATTCACAATAGGTGATGTCACAGCTCACCTCCTCCTCCTGTACAATGACTGATAACACCTCTATATTACAGTAGATAACACAGGATCCACCATTCACAATAGGTGATGTCACAGCTCACTCCTCCTCCTGTACAATGACTGATAACACCTCTATATACAATAGATAACACAGGATCCACCATTCACACTAGGTGATGTCACAGCTCACCACCTCCTCCTGTACAATGACTGATAACACCTCTATATACAGTAGATAACACAGGATGCACCATTCACAGTAGTTATGTCACAGCTCACCTCCCTCCTCCTGTACAATGACTGATATCACCTCTATATACAGTAGATGACACAGGATCCACCATTCACAAAAGGTGATGTCATAGCTCACCTCCTCCTCCTGTACCAATGACTGATTACACCTCTATATACAGTAGATAACACAGGATCCACCATTCACACTAGGTGATTGTCACAGCTCACCTCCTCCTCCTGTACAATGACTAATAACACCTCTATATACAGTAGATAACACAGGATCCACCATTCACAATAGGTGATGTCACAGCTCACCTCCTCCTCCTGTACAATGACTGATAACACCTCTATATACAGTAGATAACTGTCATCGCTGTATAGCAGATATATTATGTGATGTCAGTAATCTATATCAAAAGGGCAACATACTATATAACATGCGCATTAGATATATGAACATAGATTTACCTGACAGAATGTCCAGAGGGTCAAAACGGAATCCGTTTATACGCTGTCTCGGCTAGAGGGTGACCGGGTCTAAGCTGACCCTAAACTGGGTCCTAACTAATCCCTCAACCTGGAGGTACTGTTAAAGGTACAGAGGTCCAGGCCACCAGCGTAAACCCTGTCTCCTATCAATCCTGCCAACTGTATTCTAGTCCTAAGAAGGACCCTGAATACCACCAAAGGGAATGAACAGGTAACGGTTAAAGAACAGAAAGACAAACAACAAAGACAAGAAATAAAGTAAATAAAGTCTTACATACAACACTCACACACAGTAGGAACACCTAAGGTTCTCAGAGAAAAACTATAAGCTGTAAGAGTAAAAACAACTGAGGAGCTCTTAGCTTAAATATTCTCAGAACCGATCCAGTCTGCTAAACTACATGAATGCTTTCACCGGCGTCTAACACCCAGACTGGCAGAAATATAAAGGAAACTAATTAGAACATAATCAAAGCAGCCGGGCGAGGCTGCACCTAGCCTTAGCAAAGAGCTAGGAAAAATTAACCTCATTACCAAAAAACAAAAGAAACAGCAGCTCAGCTGAGCAAGTCAGAATGTGCAATCGCGACGATCTTCATGCGATGCACCCATGACAGTACCCCCTTCTAACGAGGGGCCTCGGACCTCATGACCAGGTCTGTCCGGGTGAGTTGTGTGAAAGGTCCGAACCAATCGATCTGCGTTAACATCAACGCAGGACCCACGTCCCCTCCTCAGGACAATACCCCCTCCACTGAACTAAGACTGAAGGGATCGGCGACTGAGACGTGAGTCAATGATTTTCGACCATGAATTCCACGTTATCATTGACCACCACTGAAGGAGGTAGAGGTGACGGTATGACTGGTGCCACATACTTTTTAAGTAATGACTTGTGAAACACATTATGATTTTAAACGTAGGAGGGAGGTCCAGACGAAATGCCACAGGATTAATTATGGAACTGATCCTGTACGGCCCGATGAATCTGGGACCCAACCTCCAGGAGGAAACTTTACGTTTTATATTCCTGGTAGACAACCAAACCAGATCGTTCACCTTCAGATCTGACCAGAAACTCTCCTCCTATCAGCCATCCGTTTGTAACGGTTCCCGTAACCTTCAGTCTTAAGCGATCTGGAACTATCAGTCTCCCTGGAAGTCCCACAGGGGCGTCCCCCTGAGCCCCCAATACCTCCCCCTCAAGCTCAGAGCATACAGCTGACACTACAACTCCCTCCTGAGGAATAGGAACCGGATCATCCGTCTTTCCCGGCCCTTGGGAAAGTACGAGATAAGGCATCAGGAAGCAACTTTATTGAGCAGTCATATGCGCGATAAGGAGGAAACTCTTTACACCCCTCCTCTGAGAACATCTCCCCAAAGTCCTCCAGAAAAGGAGACAAAGTCCTAGGCACAACCGCACAGATGACCGTGCTCATGCAGTTATTCTTGCAAAATTCACCCCACTGGCTTATCTTTCTGGATTGCCAATCAATCACTGGGTTATGTTTAGCCAACCAAGGAAGTCCCAACACAATAGGAGTAGGTAGACCCTCCAACACATAACAAGACAATTGCTCTTTATGTATTGCCCCTACTCGAAGATCTATGTTATGAACAGCTTGTACCAAGCTACCTTGACCAAGAGGTCTAGAATCAATAGAGAGTATAGGGACCGGTTTGGCCAATACACTCAGTTGCATACCATGCACCTGGGCAAACCGAGCGTCCACAAATTAGCCCCGGACCCACTATCAAGAAAAACAGAAATCCTCTCAGTTCTAGTACCAATCACCACCTCCGCAGGCACGAGAAACTGAGAGGGATTTGGGGACGAAATACACACTCCCAGGTTAACTCCTTGGCTCAAAGAGGTCCGGGATGGACAACCCCCCAACAAAATGTCCCTCTCTCCCGCAAAAGAAACACCTTCTAGTCTTGCGGCACACCGCCGATTCCCTCCTACAAAATGATGTCCCTCCCAACTGCATGGGTTCCTCAGAACAGACCAGGGGAACCTCAGTATAAGGGACTTTAGTAGTAGGTGGAGTCATCATGGGGGGCGGAGTTACCTCGCGTCTTCCCCGAAGTCGTCTATCAATGCGAATAGCGAGGGCCATAGCAGCCTCCAGTGATGGAGGAGAATCATACTGAGCCAACACACATCTTTAATTTGTCAGACAACCCTTGACAAAACTGGCTCCTAAGAGCTGGGTCATTCCACTGAGTATCTGTTGCCCATCTACGGAACTCAGAAGAATATTCCTCCGCTGGACGATTTCCTTGCCGTATTTTACGTAACCTTGTTTCAGCAAGGGAGACTCGATCCGGATCATCATATACCAGACCCAGGGCAGTAAAAAATCGATCCACTGACTGGAGATCTGGGGAGCCTGGAGGAATAGAGAACGCCCAAGATTGAGGGTCCCCTTGTAAGAGCGAGATAACAATTCCCACCCTCTGCTCTTCACTCCCAGATGACCGAGGCCGCAGCCGAAAGTACAATTTACATGCCTCCCGGAAAGTAAAAAATTTGTCCCGCCCACCAGTGAACCTGTCCGGGAGAGCAACCTTAGGTTCAGATCTGGTTTGCTCCGGGAGGGACAAAACCTTGGACTTAATGTCTGCAAATTCCATGGACAACCCCTGCAACTGCCGGGCCAGCTGGGCTACTGGATCCATGACAGCTGGGGAGAATCTTTAGTTGGGCCGGTGAAAATGTCACGCTGTATAGCAGATATATATATGTGATGTCAGTAATCTATATCAAAAGGGCAACATACTATATAACATGCGCATAGATATATGATAACATAGATTTACCTGACAGAATGTCCAGAGGGTCAAAACGGAATCCGTTATACGCTGTCTCCGGCTAGAGGGTGACCGGGGTCTAAGCTGACCCTAAACTGGGGTCCTAACTAATCCCTCAACCTGGAGGTACTGTTAAAGGTACAGAGGTCCAGGCCACCAGCGTAAACCCTGTCTCCTATCAATCCCTGCCAACTGTATTCTAGTCCTAAGAAGGACCCTGAATACCACCAAAGGGAATGAACAGGTAACGGTTAATGAACAGAAAGACAAACAACAAAGACAAGAAATAAAGTAAATAAAGTCTTACATACAACACTCACACACAGTAGGAACACCTAAGGTCTCAGAGAAAAACTATAAGCTGTAAGAGTAAAAACAACTGAGGAGCTCTTAGCTTAAATATTCTCAGAACCGATCCAGTCTGCTAAACTACATGAATGCTTTCACCGGCGTCTAACACCCAGACTGGCAGAAATATAAAGGAAACTAATTAGAACATAATCAAAAGCAGCCGGGCGAGGCTGCACCTAGCCTTAGCAAAGAGCTAGGAAAAATTAACTCTCTCATTACCAAAAAACAAAGAAACAGCAGCTCAGCTGTGAGAAGTCAGAATGTGCAATCGCGACGATCTTCATGGCGATGCACCCATGACAATAACACAGGATCCACCATTCACAATAGGTGATGTCACAGCTCACCTCCTCCTCCTGTACAATGACTGATAACTCCTCTATATACAGTAGATAACACAGGATACACCATTCACAATAGTTGATGTCACAGCTCACCTCCTCCTCCTGTTGTTATGATTTGGTAGCTGAGGAGAGCAGGCAAAAACGGCAATAACCAGGGAGGTTGGAATCTACTGGATTGCAGTACCCTGACTAACCACCACAACTAAAGGCAGCTATGGAGCGTTCCTAAGTTGGTCCTAGACGCCTCGTCACAGCCTGAGAGGTTAACTACACCTAAAGATAGAAAGAGGAAAGCTATCTGCCCCGGAGCAGATCCCCAAAGAACATAGGAAGCCCCCAAACATGTAATGGCGGTTAGACAAGAGGAAATACAGACACAGACAGAAAATAGTATGAGCAAACGTTGGGGCCCAATCTTCCTAGAAAGAAAAGGATAGGAAGGACACTTACTGCAATCCAAAAAAACCTAAAAATTACCAACTCTACTAATTGCAAAAACACCTGAGATCACACAACCTCTACCACCTAAATTAGTTCTCTGGTGTAACAAAACTAAGCCGCAGCCACTGAAAAAACTGGAAAAGGCAAATGAACAAATAACAGTGGCTCAGATAAACTGAGAGGAGCACAAGCCCCCGGAGGGGACCTGGCTGACCTCCACAGAAGTGCAGAGAACAATGCAAAAAGCAAGCACAAAAATAAACGCAGAAAATATCTTATCTGATAGCAGAAGATGCAGGCAAGAGTCAGCAAGCTTCAAAGTGAACCAGGAACCACAGTTGAGACAAGAACAATTGATCACCGGCAAACATGATGGAAGGGAACCTCCCTTATATAAGACCAGTCTGTAACTTCTGATTGCCAATCTTCACAATCTTCATTGAATGGTTCAGTACTGTTTGTAACCACCAAAGGGAGCTTCTGCTCAGAATTCATTTCTAACACATTCACAACAGTACCCCCCCCTTGAGGAGGGGTCACCGAACCCTCATTTGGGCAACCAGGTCGGTCAGGATGAGCTCTGTGATACGCACGGATCAGTCTCCTAGCATGGATGTCCGAAGCAAACACCCAAGAATTGTCCTCCTGACCATAACCTCTCCACTTAACCAAATACTGGAGTTTCCGTCTAGAAAAACGAGAATCCAATATTTTCTCAACCACATACTCCAGATTGCCCTCAACCAAAACAGGGTCAGGAGGCACAGTAGCAGGAACCACTGGCTCAACAAACCTCTTCAACAAGGACTTGTGGAACACGTTATGGATCTTAAATGTCCCTGGAAGAAGTAAACGAAAGGAAACAGGATTAAGAATCTCCATGATCTTATAAGGTCCAATGAACCTAGGCTTAATCTTAGGAGATGCAACTCTCAAAGGGATATTTCTTGAGGACAACCAGACCAAGTCCCCCACTTCAAACCGAGGACCATCAGTCCTATGCCGGTTGGCAAACCGCTGGGCCCTCTCCTGAGAGAGGGACAACCTCTCCACTACCTGGTCCCAAATCTGCTGCATACGCTCCACAACAGAGTCAACACCTGGACAGACAGAAGCCTCCGTCTGTCCCGAAGAAAATCGAGGGTGAAACCCAAAATTGCAGAAAAATGGAGACATCAAAGTGGCAGAGCTAGCCCTATTATTAAGAGCAAACTCAGCCAAAGTAAAAAAAAGAGACCTAGTCATCTTGATCAGCAGACACAAAGCATCTCAGATAAGTCTCCAATGTCTGGTTTGTTCTCTCAGTTTGTCCATTGGTCTGAGAATGAAAAGCCGAGGAGAAAGACAATTGAACACCAAGTTTAGAACAAAAAGTCCTCCAAAATCTGGAAACAAACTGGACTCCTCTGTCAGACACAATGTTCTCAGGAATGCCGTGTAACCGAACCACGTGCTGAAGGAACAAAGGCACCAATTCGGAGGAGGAAGGCAACTTAAGTAATGGCACAAGATGTATCATTTTGGAAAACCTATCACAAATCACCCAGATAACGGTCATTCTCTGAGAAACAGGAGGTCGGAAATGAAATGCATAGAGATATGGGTCCATGGTCTCTTGGGCACAGGCAATGGCATCAACAAACTACTAGAGCGAGAGCAAGGCTTGGAGCGAGAGCAAGTCCCGCAGGACTGCACAAATTCCCTGACGTCACGAGACAAAGTAGGCCACCAAAAGACCGACTAACCAAGTCTCTGGTAGCAAAAATTCCGGGATGACCGGCCAACGCGGAACAATGAATCTCAGACATCACACTCTTTTTCCACCGGTCTGGGACAAACAATTTCCCAATAGGGCAGCGCTCGGGTTTATCCTCCTGACACCCTTCCAGAGCCAGTCTCAAATTGGGCGAGATGGCGGAAAGAACTACACCCTGTTTCAAAATAACAGCAGGATCAGATAACTCAGGAGAGTCCGCAAGGAAACTCCTAGAAAGGGCATCCGCCTTAACATTCTTAGTGCCAGGAAGAAAGGAAACCACAAAATTAAAACGTGTGAAAAACAAGGCCCACCTGGCCTATCTAGGATTAAGTCACTTGGCTGATTCCAGATAAACCAGATTCTTATGGTCCGTGAGGACCACCACCTGATGTTTGGCTCCCTCCAGCCAATGTCTCCACTCTTCAAAAGCCCACTTCATGGCCAATAACTCCCGATTACCCACGTCATAATTACGTTCAGTTGGAGAAAATTTTCGAGAGAAAAAGGCACAAGGGTTACTTTTAGAGGTCTCTGGATCTCTTTGGGACAAAACAGCACCTGCCCCAATTTCAGAGGCATCAACCTCCACATGAAATGGCAGAGAAACATCAGGCTGCCGTAGAACAGAAGCAGAAGTGAATCTCTGCTTAAGTTCCTGAAACGCAGAGACTGCCTCAGGAGGCCAGTTCACCACATCAGAACCCTTTTTGGTCAAATCAGTCAATGGTTTAACAATAACAGAAATTACCAATAAATTTACGATAAAAATTGGCAAAACCCAAGAATCTCTGAAGAGCCTTTAATGAAGTAGGTTGGACCCAATCACAGATGGCCTGAACCTTGACCGGGTCCATTTCAATAACAGATGGGGACAAAATGAATCCCAGAAATGAGATCCTCTGTACGCCAAAAAGACACTTTGATCCCTTCACATACAGAGCATTCTCTCTCAAAATCTGGAACACAGTCCGAACATGTTTCACATGAGAGTCCCAGTCATTGGAAAAAATCAAGATATCATCCAAATAAACAATCAGAAATTTATCCACAAAATCCCTGAAAATGTCATTCATGAAGGACTGGAAGACGGAAGGAGCATTAGTGAGCCCAAAGGGCATCACTAGGTACTCAAAATGCCCCTCTGGGGTATTAAATGCCGTCTTCCATTCATCCCCGTGCTTAATGCGAATAAGGTTATACGCCCCCTGAGGTCAAGCTTGGTAAACCAAGTAGCACTTTTCACCCTGGAAAACAGGTCAGAAATCAAGGGTAACGGATATTGATATTTCACAGTGATATTGTTCAAGAGACGATAATCAATACACGGCCTTAATGAACCATCCTTTTTGGCCACAAAGAAAAAAACGGCACCCAAGGTGAGAGAATGGTCTGATATGACCCTTCTCCAATGACTCCTTGATATAAGACCGCATAGCGTCATGTTCAGGTACAGACAAGTTAAAAAGGCGACCTTTAGGGAATTTACTACCAGGCACTAATTCAATAGCGCAGTCATAGCTCCTATTGGGGGGGAAGGATGCAGATTTACTTTCGCTAAACACATCAGAAAAATCAGTCAAAAAGTCAGGAACATCCTGAGCCTGGGAAGAGGCAGAAAAAACAGGAGTGTTGGCATTAATACATTGGCAGCCCCAACTGGTTACAGACACAGATTTCCAATCCAAAACAGGATTATGAGACTGTAACCAAGGGAAACCTAGTACAATAATGTCATGCAGATTATACAGCACCAAAAATTTGCAACTCTCCTGATGATCAGGTTCAACCCTCATTATCACCTGAGTAGAGAACTGGGGTTTATTCTCAGCCAAAGGGGTAGAATCAATGCCCAGTAGGGGAATAGACTTCCATAGGGGTATCAAGGGAAACCCACAACGTTTAGCAAAATCAAAATCCATCAGGTTAATAGCTGCTCCCGAATCAACAAAAGCCTGAGCAGAAAATGTGGACAGGTAGCAAATTAGGGTAACAGTCAACAGAAATTTAGTCTGAACACTACCCAAGACAACTGAGTGTGCAAAACGTCTTCCCCGCTTGGGGCAGACTGAAATAGCATGAGAGGCGTCACCACAGTAGAAACATAACCCATTGCATTTTCGAAACTCATGACGCTGTGCCCCAGAAGCCACTCTATCACACTGCATGGGTTCAGAAGCTGGTTCACAAGGCAACACTATTCCACGCATACCTCTACGCTCACGCAAACGTCTGTCAATTTGAATCGCTAATGACATAGAATCATTGAGACCAGAGGAGCAGGGAAACCCACCATAACATCTTTTACATTCTCTGACAGACCCTTCCGAAAAAGGGCTGCCAAAGCATCATCATTCCATTTGGTCAGGACTGCCCACTTTCGGAATTTCTGACAGTATAACTCAGCGTCCTCAAGCCCCTGATTTAATGCCAACAAGGTTTTTTCAGCTTGATCAGTGACATTAGGTTCATCGTACAATAACCCCAGAGCCAGAAAAAATGCATCAACATTACTCAAAACAGTTTCCCCAGGTGTCAGGGAAAAAGCCCAATCCTGAGGATCGCCGCGCAGGAGAGAGATGACAATTTGAACCTGCTGTGCTGCGTTCCCTGAGGACTTAGGTTTTAAGGCAAAAAACAACTTACAGTTATTTTTTAAATTCAGAAATTTAGCTCGATCCCCCAAAAATAAATCTGGCATGGGGATCCTAGGTTCCACAACCGGCAACCCTGCAAGATAGGTAGCAATACTCCGAACTTCAGTGGCAAGCTGATCCACACGGCCAGACAACTGTGCAAACTCCATTGAGAAAAAAAAAATCCTCAGCACCCAGAGAAAAAGAGGGAAAAAAAATGCAACAAACAGAAAAAAAAATAAAAAATCTCTGACAACTTTTTTTTTTTTTTTTACACTATTTTTCCCTTCTGTGAGTACCATATAATTTTCAGTTTTGGCCGGTGATACTGTTATGATTTGGTAGCTGAGGAGAGCAGGCAAATACACCAGAGAGGTTGGAATCTACTGGATTGCAGTACCCTGACTAACCACCACAACTAAAGGCAGCCGTGGAGCGTTCCTAAGTTGGTCCTAGACGCCTCGTCACAGCCTGAGAGGTTAACTACACCTAAAGATAGAAAGAGGAAAGCTATCTGCCCCGGAGCAGATCCCCAAAGAACATAGGAAGCCCCCAAACATGTAATGGCGGTTAGACAAGAGGAAATACTGACACAGACAGAAAATAGTATGAGCAAACGTTGGGGCCCAATCTTCCTAGAAAGAAAAGGATAGGAAGGACACTTACTGCAATCCAAAAAACCCTAAAAAATACCAACTCTACTAATTGCAAAAACACCTGAGATCACACGACCTCTACCACCTAAATTAGTTCTCTGGTGTAACAAAACTAAGCCGCAGCCACTGAAAAAACTGGAAAAGGCAAATGAACAAATAACAGTGGCTCAGATAAACTGAGAGGAGCACAAGCCCCCGGAGGGGACCTGGCTGACCTCCACAGAAGTGCAGAGAACAATGCAAAAAGCAAGCACAAAAATAAAAGCAGAAAATATCTTATCTGATAGCAGAAGATGCAGGCAAGAGTCAGCAAGCTTCAAAGTGAACCAAGAACCACAGTTGAGACAAGAACAATTGATCACCGGCAAACATGATGGGAGGGAACCTCCCTTATATAAGACCAGTCTGTAACTCCTGATTGCCAATCTTCACAACCATTCAATGATTCACAATCATTGAATGGTTCAGTACTGTTTGTAACCACCAGAGGGAGCTTCTGCTCAGAATTCATTTCTAACACATTCACAACACCTGTACAATGACTGATAACTCCTCTATATACAGTAGATAACACAGGATCCACCATTCACAATAGGTGATGTCACAGCTCACCTCCTCCTCCTGTACAATGACTGATTACACCTCTATATACAGTAGATAACACAGGATCCACCATTCACAATAGGTGATGTCACAGCTCACCTCCTCCTCCTGTACAATGACTGATAACACCTCTATATACAGTAGATAACACAGAATCCACCATTCACAATAGGTGATGTCACAGCTCACCTCCTCCTCCTGTATAATGACTGATAACACCTCTATATACAGTAGATAACACAGGATCCACCATTCACAATAAGTGATGTGACAGGCCACAGAGCTTGATCTGGAAACAGTCTTGTAGAACGTTTGCCAATAACAAAGTGGTTAATTTCCTGCTGATCATTTTTATCCTTAGTGGAAGCCATGCCCTCATGATCAATGAGAAGGGGGAGGCTTCTGCTGCAGCTAGTTGTTCTTACAGCCACATACAGGACAGCATAGAGAATACTGCTAAATATATATTTATATATATATATATATGGGAGAAAATAGGAAAAAAAAGGAGATTAATGGAGGATTGCCTTGAATATTTTTCTGTTCATTGTGGATAAATATGCTTAAGCCTTCTTTTATTGTAAGGATGCGATAGTTTTGCATATAGTTAATCATGGCGCTATAACACTGATTTAATCTAACCCATATACTCTTCACCTACGGATAAACGGGTCGTTACAGTAGCACCGTGCTTTGTGTCATCCTTCTCCCTGCCTGATTATCACCGTCTTTTACACTTACACTCTATATTACATATAGTTTTACCACGACATGGCGGGTTATATATATTTCTGGTTGTCACTGTAAACATTCATCTGGTGCCCCGCTGGGTTTTTCACTTTTTTCCGGGCTCGCTACTTCTCATTGACATTATGTTGCTATATTTTACAATTAGAGTTAGATATAAATATTTGATTTGACGAATGGTTCTTTTAACGAGAATGCTAATCTCATTCTAGTACCCGTCTACCTTAACAGTGAATTTAGATGATGTGTAAATTGAGCTTTTAATGATATATATTTAGTATAATGCTGCAGGCTGTTCAGTCATTACGGTGTACGTATAACGGTATACACATTAGTATATTCTTTCCTTTCAGCAGAAGTAAGTGGTTCCTGTGAGCCACGGTATTACCATGGAGCAGGTGTAGGGCGGAACTGGAGATAACTCCGTTTCCTGGTGTTTGATCACTTAGATTCCACAGTCAGTGCTGACCGCGGCATCTAAGGGGTTGAAAAACCTCATTTGTCCCCTGGGATGATCTGATGTCTCAGTTTTACTGAAGGAATTGAAGACCATTCTAATCCTGGCTGCTTTAAACAACACCTTAAATTTTGCAGTCAATGTTGACCGCGGCATCTAAGGGGTTGGAAAATGGAGGAACTAAGCTTCCCAGGCAGCTGAGGGGCTCATGTGTCTGCCATCTTTGTAGCCCTCTGAACCCCTATGTTGGACAAAAGGTTTCATAAGAGATCACTAATTTTATGAAAGACTGCACTGCAGGAGTATTGTGGTGCACTGTATTTGTGAAACACCCTCCTCCCCCCCGAAAAAAAAAATGTAAAAAATAAAAAGGGGTGTTTCAAACCTATTTATGGAGCCCAAAGTTTAAGAATTGGCATCTGACTTAAGGAAGAGTACTTGACTATTTCCCTAACTTTCATGTCTGTGTATGAAAGGTGATTTTTTTTCCCAAAAACTTACAGCTGTACACCAGAATAGACAGAGTTTTTACAAAGCTGA
The DNA here is from genome assembly GCA_033576555.1 of Oophaga sylvatica. Lineage (NCBI taxonomy): Eukaryota > Metazoa > Chordata > Amphibia > Anura > Dendrobatidae > Oophaga > Oophaga sylvatica. The sequence goes on along the minus strand of JARQOD010000006.1, from coordinate 15,809,111 downwards.
AAATACCTTTATACCAGTTTTCAGCTGTATACAATTTCGATTTGTTAGGATCTTTTACAATAAGCTGATTACATGCTGGACCCCTGGATGAGACCCATAGCGATCAGCTGTAATCTTTGAAGAAACCTTGTTCATTTTCCCTGCAGCGCCTCCGCAGGTGAAATAAAGCATTACACAGCAGCTCTTTGTAACACCTCCCAGAATTCTAGAAGACTATATGAAATTCTAAACTAGAAATATCCCTTTTCACTGCTCCTCATGGATTGACTGTGGGATGTGACAATCTAACAAACATAAAAATAGTACAATTATGACTGCATGAAAAAATACTGAATATAATAATAGAAGGAGCAGTCCTCCATTCTAGAGAATAATAGATTTTATTTCCTAGAAACATTACCTTCAGATTTGCCTCTGTTTCTCGGTCATGTGAAAGGAAAAGACAAAGCACTTGGGTTTCGCGGACACTGAAATGGTCGTAGCATCACAATGGAGACTTAGCTCCTGCAGCTTCGGATCATAAGAAACGCAAATTGTTCATATTTCAAAAACCATTTGGCGAGAAGCTTCGACCTGCCCTTTGGAAGTAGTGAAGCCGCGGGGATTACGGCTCTGAAGCTACTGTGCTTTTTATAATTTCAGGTGATTTTCTCTTTAGCGCCTCAAGTCCTTATATGAAGCAGTAGTATTATAAAAAAGAATATATAAAATGAACTTGTGTTAGAACCAGACGTACTTCTGGTAGTTAGGGAACCAGACTGGTCATAAAAAGATAATTGTCCACATGTATGATAAGAGTTAGGCTCACCTGTTGAGGTGGTGGAACCTCTAAGCTTCAGGTCTGGAAGGACTCAAGGACCCCGGGCGTTGGTGCGGCAAGCAGAAAGGCATGTGGGCAGCGAGGATGTGGAACACTCAGGAATCTCAGGGCCTAAAATAAGTTTTGGGAGATGATGTCATTCATCCACGCTGGGCAATTTGCAAAACCTGACGTGGAGCACAACAGAGGGCAGTGAACCCAGGGAACAGAAGCGGAGTCCAAGATACCCAGGACATGTGTAAGTAATGATGAGTAAATCTGCCGAATTTTGAATTGAGCAATTCACTAGAATTTGGAGAAGAAAATTGATTCGTATTGGTTGAGTTTTCACTAAGCCATCTTCAGCATCTTCCACCGCCCGGCGTCATCAGCATATGCTGCATTGACTAGTCTGCATTATTTTGACGTCCCGAGCTGGCAGAACAGGAGACATGACCGATGCTGGGCACTGGAAGATGCCGAGAATTGCCAAGTGAATACCATATCTATGGACAGAAAACAGGTTGGAACTGGGAATTCATTTAAAAATAAAATTTGATGCCCCACTTCCTGGGCTTTTTTGATTAACGTAAAATGGCGGCCAATCATTGGCAAATTTGAAGTTTTTGTGAAATTTGAAGCATGTTTAATTAACCTTGAATCAATTCCCTCATCTCTAATGACTATCTATTAATCTTATCATATCATATCTTATGGTTGACCTGAAAATCTAGATAGGAAGTCTGAAAAATGAAATATAGGCCGCAAAAAGTCAAAACTCTGAGGTCTGATCTGAAGGTTTGTGCCACTTCTGCCTATTTAGATTGGCTCCGTTGTGCAGGAAAAAGTTCACCACACGATCACTTGGACATCAGAAAAAGAAGCAACTACAATAATTACCCTAAATTGTAAGTGTCCTTTCATAAAACTTTTGACATGTCATAGTAAGGCTATGTTCACATGTTGCATTACTACTGCAGGTTTTTTTTTTTTACGCAGCATTTTTTAAAGCAAAGTAAAAGTTGCAAACACTCAGTTGGAAAACTACATTTAGCATGTTAACTATTTTAGCGTTTTTTTCAGGTTTTTTCAAAAGTAATGAGAAAAAAGTGCAAAAACTCAACTAAGTGTTTTTGCAACGTTTTTGGTGAATAAACGAATTCTAATAAAAATATCCTGTACACAGTAATCTGCACCAAAAAATACGGCAAACAAATGCCATAAAAATGCAGCGAAAGCGCTGACAAAAGAGTGGTTTGAATGCAGTGTTTTTATTGCCAAGTTTTGGCTCCTGAGACATGTTTTCTATCGGTGAGGATCTGAGTGCGGAGACTACCGGTCACTAAAAATGAGCATAAACACTACTCAATACAGTATTACATGGTAGCTATAAAAATGATTGACTGTCCACTAGATACAAGAAAGGTTTGAGTCTTGCAGAGATGGAGGACATATGGGCATCATAAGAGCGATTCCGGGGTTTGGATCCCTTCCATTATGTCCTCATGCCTCAAGCTGCATATTGATTGTTATTATCTTGATGGGTCAGCGCCTTCGGTAAAGGTCCTAAGTCATCGTGTCGCTTGTTTTGTGCTCCTGGGTGCAGCGTTTCCATTTTGCAACATTTATCAAATCCAAAAAAGAAATTTGAAGACGTAACGTTAGGGTTTATGTAGCTGAACATATTGTCCGAGGAGTTGACAGTACGCCGGCGCATCGCTTGTGATCCATTTATCATGTCGGAGGGCAGAAGAAAAGACGAAACCTAGGAACCGAATGGCAAGCTGTTTCCCTTCACGTGAGATAAAGGGCATATCTGGGTTTGTTTATAATTAATGCTAGCGCGTTGCGATCCTGGCACGACGTAAGCTACATTACCAAGAGCAGAAGGTAAAGAGAGAAACGGTGATTGCTCAGCAATTTACTCGAGAAAGAGACGGAAAGTCATTGTAAATTAATGGTTGTGAGGCCTTGATGTTGTCTGCCACATTATATAAATCTTCTCCGAGATATGAAAAGGGGACTTCACTGTCGCTCAGGGAATAGCAGGCTGTAAATTTTTTAAAGTCTGTTTTTAAAGTCAGCATCATAGAGCATACCGATGAGAGCGGCCTTTGTTTACAGCAAAGATGTGTTCTCTGATGTTTTCCATGGAATGCAACATTAAAGGGGTTGTCCTGTCACCAGATTTTGATGACCCATCCTTACGGGTTATCAGTATCAGATTGGTGGTGGTCCGACGCCCGTCACCTCCCCTCGATGAGCTGTGATGATCTTTTTAAACTCCTTGAATGCACAGAACAGCTTCTACTCCTTTTTATTAGAGATTTTCCTAAGGATGGGTCATCAATATTGGGTAAGCGCACAACCCCTTTAAGTATGTAGAACAGTAGACAACTGAACCCAGAGCACATGTTGTGGCTTTTGTCTTTTTAATATTGGGCACTCTTTAATGGTTGGTCTCAAAGACAACTTTTGAAAAATCCTCCAGTAGGCAAATTGATACCATAGAACGGGAACCTGCTTGGCAGCACTGCTTATTGCTGGTGTCCAGCCCGCTCTTAATAATGTGGCACTGCCACCAATCATGGATATGGCTGCCGTGATGAGTTAATCACAAAAAAATGTCTTATTCTGCTCTGTGGTCTCCTCAATTCATCAAGCATATAAACATAAGGTTTGAAAATAATGAAAATTGAATACTCACCTCTATCCACTCAGGATCTCGTCAACCTAGCACCCAGTCCACGCACCTCTCTTAGCTAGGCCTTTTGGGTCCAGTCTCACTCACGGGCACCCTTTCTCACACCCAGGTCCTGTCATGATGTCCCAAGACCTATTGGGCCTGGATGCTCCGAAGACTTTTGGACCAGTGAGTGAAGATCAGAATGACAAGTTGGAAGTTGCATAGTAAGGTGAGTTCCAAGAAAGATGACTGTAATCTAATTTTCGCAACACCCAGTCAACGCACCATTCTCTGCTTGGCCGTTACTGGTCCACTCTTCACTCATTGGCTGCCCCTCTTCTTCACACCAAGGGTCAGGTCCTTGGTCATGACATTGCAAGGCTATTTGGAGCTGGATGTTCTGAAGACCCTATGGGCCTATGAGTGAGATTGGAGTGACCATGGAAGATGCGTGGCAAATGAGATTTACGTAGAGGTGACTATAATTTTTATTTTTTCGCAGCACCGACCACGCTCCTTTCTTGGCCGTTCTGTTTTTTTCTTTGGCAGAACTGCATAATCGACTATGTTGGGAGCTCTTGAGTTTGAGCTCTCAGCTGACTCGGGTTTGCCAATCCCATCCACTTTATAATTTGGTCCGGTTCAAACCATGTCAGAGCTACTTATGTCTAGCTATGCTGCAGGCTGAGGAGAGGTGTTTTGGTGTTTAATGATAATGAGTTGGAGGAGTTATCTATGACTGTTCCATGGGTTTGTAAGTGTGAATCCTTTCCTCTCTTATTTTGGCTTTTCCAATCCCACTCCCAATGCATTCCTCTGTTAATGTGAGTGAATATTTGTATGCCTGGTATTTTCAGTTTACCCTTATTTGTGTGCTTGTATTCGGTTGGTGTACTGCGTGTACGGCAGCGTCCCTCTTTCCTGGTGGGGAAGGGAACAGATGGAGGGATGATGCAGTCAAGGGTGGCGCTCGCATCTTCACCTGCAGAGTATCCCGGAATAGGCAAGCATGGCGCCCCTAGTGTTAGGAACAAGGAAGGACCCTGGTCCAGCACCCGACAGCTGAGTCGTGACATTAACTTTGATGCGGTAGTAATCTAAATCAGCTAGGAATAGCTGAAAAACAGATAAAAGATTAGAATTAGGATGAACGTTCATGGCAGTTTGGGTTCTGCTACTCGACCCTAACTTAGTTCAACATTCGCTTCAGGTACCGAACTTGACAGAACCCAACCCATTGAAACAATGGGACCCTGAACTTGTGCAGGAATCCTCTCTCTCCGTACTCCGAGCATTAAAACGGACTTCAGGAAAGTCCATGTTTGAATTTGTCACCAGACAATACTGTCCATTACAACCCCGAACTTGTAGTTCAGGTTTGCTCATCTTTAGTTAGAATCTCACCATTGAACAGTCAGAATGAGCTCACTGACAGATTCTCATTAACTCTTCTGCAGCCAGCAATAAACAGCTAACATGGAATCTATAAATTGTAAAACGATGCAACATTTTTAAAAAAAACACAGTGCAATATCATTTTGTAGCCCCAAATGCATGAAGCAGTAAAAAAATAAAACTGTTCCAAGGGAGACAAGCCTTATAGGGTTAATACATCTAAAACGATTATGAGTTTCTGACCTTATTCTGTGTGTTTAATAGTTCTACAAGTTCGTAGCTGTATCTATGGATTACAAAGCTAAATATGAACATAAGCTGTGTCCATCTCAAACAAATGGCAGAATAAATTTTATTACAATCCCTACTGATAGAAATTGCCGCCAGCGCCGGTGACGCTATCTACATGCCAGTCTCGTGTTGTTGTAAATTTTCATAAAAAGCAGCAGATCAATCATGGAAATTGTGCCTTACCTGGCATATCCTGTTATAACATGATCTAATTTAAAAAAACACGATCCGCTCAGCCAGCTGTTCTCTATCTCCGCAGCACACACCATCATACGTATTGATTCGCTGAAATTTTTTTATTTATTTTTATTTTTTTTTATGAAAAGAGAACAAATTCAAGTAGAGCATCTGTACTTCTTCCCCATCAATGCCCATTCCCAGTGCATTGTACATTTTGTAGACAGCCTAAGGCTCAAACCAAACTGCTCGAATCCAGCTATCCGTGTCCAGGGTCGTAGGCATGCATCAGTAAATGTGCGCAGCTGAGGCTTGTTAGGGAGGGAGCGCAGTATATTCGGCAGTAATTCTGTATGGAAAGTGTTGTTATGCTCATATGTAGCGCCTTTAAGTCAAAATTAGTATATCTGAGCCTTCGTACAATTCATGGGGCTTCATTGCCAATTTTGGGATAGACCACAGTGCCATGTATATCATACAGTACTGTGCTTAAGTTTTATGCCAGTGTGGAAAAAATGCTGCACAAGAAAAATCCTATAAAAAAATAGAAATGTTAATAGTTTATTTTTATCAAACAACAAAATGCAAAGCGACTGAAAAAAAAGAGAAAGAGTTTGGTGACCTCTCTTTGCCTTCATCACTCCTCGGTACACCTGCAGCAGGTTGCTCCAAATATCTCGGTGAACTGACCACAGATCTTCACTTCTAGCAAGAAGAAGTCTTCTGTGCAGTGCAGATTCTTTTTGGTGTTAGTTCTCATGGTGATCACAGCGCGTGCGCATTACACCTTTTCATATTTAGCCATTCTGACTCTTTTTAATTGTTTTTAATGTGTTATTTGCAGTGTTTGTCTTTTTGTACATTAATAAAAATTGGTAATTTTTTCCTATTTTTGTAGATTGAATAATTTATTGTAGGGTAGATCGTGCCCTATGCACACCTCTTTCTTCTTCAGTTTTGGTAGATCTTCACTTCTGGGACTGCTTGTTTTTTTTCTCCTGTTGTATGCAGATATTATTGCAGCTGCAGGTAAAGCTTCATGTTTCACCCTTTCCATGGCAAAGGTTGTAATCTACAGACAGCATTAGGTCGGGGTTAAAACACAGATTTCAGTATCGCCTCTCCTATCAAGCGCCAGGTTTTGTTTGCTTATAATGATTGGTTAGCACCACTAATCTATCATTGCGGTGACTAGCTGGACTGGTGAGCCCTGGTCCAACACGTCCCCTCCTGTGAGGAGCTGATGTCACATTATTATTAGTAGTATTATTTATATAGCGCCATTAATTCCATGGTGCTGTACATGAGAAGGGGTGACATACAAAATTATAGATATTGTTTACAGTAAACAAATTTACAATGACAGACTGGTACAGAGGGGAGAGGATGACAATACACGTGACAATAATGATGTCACACAGTAGGTCCATGAAAATACTGATGTCACACAGTGTAATGTCAAAATATACTGATGTCACACAGGTGTATAATGTCACACAGGTGTCCTGATGTCACATGACAATGATGATGTCACACAGGTGTCCTGATGTCACATGACAATGATGTCACATAGGAGTACTGATGTCACACAAAAATAATGATGTCACACAGGAGTACTGACGTCACATGAAAATACTGATGTCACACAGGTGTATAATGTCACACAGGTGTCCTGATGTCACATGACAATGATGATGTCACACAGGTTCCTGATGTCACATGACAATGATGATGTCAACCAGGTGTCCTGATGTCACATGACATGATGATGTCACACAGGTCTGATGTCACGACAGTCACATAGAGACTGCCACACAAATATGATGTCACACAGGAGTATGACCAATGAAATGATGTCACACAGTGTATATGTCACACTCTGATGTCACATGACAATGATGATGTCACACAGGTGTCCTGATGTCACATGACAATGATGTCACATAGGAGTACTGACGTCACACAAAAATAATGATGTCACACAGGATACTGACGTACACATGAACAATGACTGATGTCACACAGGTGTACTGATGTCACATGACAATGATGTCACACAGGTACTAGTCACATGAAATAATGATGTCACACAGAGTACTGAATACATGACAATATGATGTCACACAGGTGTCCTGATGTCACATGACAATGATGATGTCACACAGGTGTCCTGATGTCACATGACAATAATGATGTCACACAGGAGTACTGAATGTCACATGACAATAATGATGTCACACAGGAGTACTGATGTCACATGACAATAATGATGTCACACAGGAGTACTGATGTCACATGACAATAATGATGTCACACAGGAGTACTGATGTCACATGACAATATGATGTCACACAGGAGTACTGATGTCACATGACAATAATGATGTCACACAGGAGTACTGATGTCACATGACAATATGATGTCACACAGGAGTACTGATGTCACATGACAATATGATGTCACACAGGAGTACTGATGTCACATGACAATAATGATGTCACACAGGAGTACTGATGTCACATGACAAAATGATGTCACACAGGAGTACTGATGTCACATGACAATAATGATGTCACACAGGAGTACTGATGTCACATGACAATACTGATGTCACACAGGAGTACTATGTCACATGACAATATAGTCACAGGGGATGTCACAGCAATGTCACAGGAGTACTGATGTCACATGACAATAATGATGTCACACAGGATGTACTGAGTCACATACAATATGATACAATGATACTGATGTCACAACAATAATGATGTCACTGACATGATGATGTCACATGACATAATGATGCACAAAATACTGATGTCACATGCAATATGGAGTCACAGGAGTACTGATGCACATGACAATACATGATGTCACGATACTGAGATTCACATGACAATATGATGTACACGGAGTACTGGATGTCACATGACAATATGATGTCACACAGGATGTACTAGATGTCACATGACAATAATGATGTCACACAGGAGTACTAGATGTCACATGACAATATGATGTCACAAAAGGATGATGCACATGACAATATGATGTCACACAGTGATGTCACTGATGTCACATGACAATAATGATGTCACACAGGAGTACTGATGTCACATGACAATAATGATGTCACACAGGAGTACTGATGTCACATGACAATACTGATGTCACACAGGAGTACTGATGTCACATGACAATAATGATGTCACACAGGAGTACTGATGATCACATGACAATAATGATGTCACACAGGATACTGATGTACATGACAATACTGATTGTCACACAGGACTGTACTGATGTCACATGACAATAATGATGTCCAACAGGAGTACTGATGTCACATGACAATATGATGTCACACAGGAGTACTGATGTCACATGACAAATGATGTCACACAGGAGTACTGATGTACACATGACAATACTGATGTCACACAGGAGTAGATGCACATGACAAACTGATGTCACATGGATACTGATAGTCACATGACAAATGAATGTCACAACAGGTTGATGTCACATGACAATACTGATGTCACACAGATACTAGATGTCACATGACAATACTGATGTACACATGAATACTGATGATGTCACATGACAATAATGATGTCACACAGAGTACTGAATGTCACATGACAATACTGATGTCACACATGAATACTGATGTCACATGACAATAATGATGTCAACACAGGAGTACTGATGTCACATGACAATAATGATGTCACACAGACATACTGAGTATGTCACATGACAAATGATGTCACACAAGTGTACTGAGTATGTGTCACATGACTAATGAATGATGTCAAGGAGTACTGATGTCACATGACAATAATGAGTATGTACACAGGATACTGATGTGACATGACAATACTGATGTACACAGTAACTGATGTCAATGACAATACATGATGTCACAGAGGTATGATGTCACATGACAATACTGATGTACACATGAATACTGATGCAGTCACATGACAATAATGATGTCACACATGCATACTGATGTGACACATGACATACTGATGATGTCACAATGACAGATACTGTATGTCACATGACAATACTGATGATCACACAGCAGATGATGTCACATGACAATACTGATGATCGACACAGGAGTACTGATGTCACATGACAATAATGATGTACACAAGAATACTGAGTGATGACAATGACAATATGATGTGACACAGTACATACTGAGATGTCACATGACAATACTATGATGTCACATGACAATACTGATATGTCACATGACAATACTGAGTGATCACAACAATACTGATGTCACATGACAATACATGATGTCACAGACAATATGATGTCACATGACAATAATGATGTCACATACAGGATACTGAGTCACATGACAATAATGATGTCACATACTGAGTGATGATCACATGACAATACTGATGTCACAGAGTACGATGTCACATGACAATACTGATTGTCACACAGACAATACTGATGTCACATGACAATACTGATGTCACACAGACATACTGAGTGATGTCACATGACAATACTGAGTGATTCACATGAACTATGATGTCACATGACAATAATGATGTCACACAGACAATACTGATGTGCACATGACAATACTGGTATGTCAACAGGGGTATGATTCACATGACAATAATGATGTACACATGACATACTGATGATGTCACATGACAATACTAGTGATGTCACATGCAATACTGATGCAATGTACAATACTGATGTCACCATGAAACTGATGATGCACATGACAATATGATGTCACATACAATACATGATGCACATGACAATATGATGATGTCACACAGATACTGATGATACACATGACAATACTGAGTATGTCACATGACAATACTGAGTGATGTCACAATGACAATACTGATGATGTCACATGACAATACTGAGTGTGACACATGACAATACTGATGATGCACAGACACAGAGTATGATGTCACATGACAATAACTGGTGTACTGAATCACATGACAATACTGAGTGTGCACATGACAATACTGAGTGTCACATGACAATACTGAATGATGTCACAACTACTGAGATGTACTGATGACACATGACATATGATGTCAATACAGATGAGTGATGTCACATGACAATACTGATGTGTCACATGACAATACTGAGTGATCACATGACAATAATGATGTCACACTGAAGTACTGAGTGTCACTGACAATACTGATTACAAGTGACTGATGTCACATGACAATACTGATGTACACATGCAATACTGATGTCAATGACAATGACTGACTAGTGTACTGACTGTCAATGACAACATGAGTCACAACGAGTTGATGTCACATGACAATAACTGATGTCACACATGACATACGAGTGATGTCACATGACAATACTGATGTCACAGATACTGATTCACATGACAATACTGATGTCACAAGATACTGATGTCACATGACAATATGATGATGTCACATGACAATATGATGAGTGATGCACATGACAATACTGAGTGATGACACATGACAATACTGAGTGATGACACATCACAATCTAGTGATGTCACATGACAATACTGAGTGATGTCACATGACAATACTGAGTGATGACACATACAATACTAAGTGATGTCACATGACAATACTGAGTGATGTCACATGACAATACTGAGTGATGACACATGACAATACTGAGTGATGTCACATGACAATACTGAGTGATGTCACATGACAATACTGAGTGATGACACATGACAATACTGAGTGATGTCACATGACAATACTGAGTGATGTCACATGACAATACTGAGTGATGACACATGACAATACTGAGTGATGACACATGACAATACTGAGTGATGTCACATGACAATACTGAGTGATGACACATGACAATACTGAGTGATGACACATGACAATACTGAGTGATGACACATGACAATACTGAGTGATGTCACATGACAATACTGAGTGATGTCACATGACAATACTGAGTGATGACACATGACAATACTGAGTGATGACACATGACAATACTGAGTGATGTCACATGACAATACTGAGTGATGTCACATGACAATACTGAGTGTTGACACATGACAATACTTGAGTGATGATCACATGACAATACTGAGTGATGACACATGACAATACTGAGTGATGACACATGACAATACTGAGTGATGACACATGACAATACTGAGTGATGTACACATGACAATACTGAGTGATGACCATGACAACTGAGTGGTGACACATGATTATACTGAGTGATGTACATGACAATACTGAGTGATGTTCACATGACAATACTGAGTGATGACACATGACTATACTGAGTGATGACACATGACAATACTGAGTGATGACACATGACAATACTGAGTGATGACTCATGACAATACTGAGTGATGACACATGACATTAGCTAAGAAAACACAGTTATTTGGGTTCCACTCATACTAATGGGGTATGAATGACAGACATTTCCGAGCAGATGGCCTGATCACCCAGATCACCGCTATGCTGTGGATTCTAAACGTCTGGGAGAACGGTTGTTATTTGCTGCTTTCTTTACATTCCTCTGAGAAATAATCTCCTGGGATAATTTTGCATCTTCCTTACAAATAATGGCGTTGTGCCTGCCTGAGACAAGCGTCAGCTTTGTGCATAACACTGTTGGGGGGATCAGGGCGTCCATACAACACATTATATAGAAGACGCCGTCATTTGTACCACGGACTCAAGACAACGTGTGAAAGCGTGACCATCACTTTACAGCTCCCCAGACCGTGAGAAGCCGCAGCCGATGTAAATGTTTGTACAAGCATCAGATTCATTTACATGGAAGAGAGAGGCTTGATGTGGAAATCGCTCCGAATCTTCTCCGCCGGCTCTATAATTTATTATCTCTTCAAAGGCAAAAGTGAGAAACCTGAAAATCTCATATTTATCTAATAATCGTTTCAAGGACTTTCTGTGTTCCACAATAAAATGCTGATCCTCGGTCCCAGAACTCCGAGTTCTCTGCTCCTCTGAACCGTAGAGTAAGTGATAAGATTCTTCATACCTGCAGCCACCACTAGGGGGAGCTCACTAAGCTCAGTTATGACCTTGTACTCAGTGACCTCCAGAGCTCCCCCTAGTGGTGGCTGCAGCCAAAATGCTCCATGTGGCTCCTCTATGGCTGTGAAAAGGGAAGCATGGGATTTGAAGAAAAATTATAGAAAAATGCTAGTTACGTTTATCACTAAGGATGTATTGTTTTTACAAATTTAGAAAAAAAAATAGCATATATTTTTTTTACAAATTTAGAAAAAAAAATAGCGTATGTCATGATGTCAGAATGTGTGTCAAAGTTTAGAAAGTGCCGTCAAAGTGTGAATGGATGCCGGAGTGGAGCAAGAGACTATGGAACCAGCAGGGAACCAGTGGGGAGCAGGGACCGTTGAGGGTGGAGCAGAGTTTATTTTTTAAAATTATTTTTTAAGCCATTTTAGGCTCACTTGAAACGAGAAGAACGACGGATTTGCACCAATCAAAATTGCAAAAATGTGCAAATTTGGGGAGTTTTTTTTTTAAAAAATTTTGATCATTTAAAACTGTTTCACTCATCCTTAGCAGCACAGTGTGATCGTGGCTCCGTAGCCCTGCTCACATCTTCCATCTATTCATTGGGCTCCATAGACATCACGATTCCTGCGCCACACCTACGTGGAGTATGATATGGCAGTCAGGCGGCCGTATGAATCGGACCAATGTCTGCCCCCAATGCACGGACTGGCCGGCAGCTCTATCTAGCCAAGTATGACAGCTGCATGTATTTCGGTGAAGCTGTCACACTTGGGTCGGGAGAGCTGCCGTGCATTGTGGATACATTTCGATCTGATTTATACAGCTGTCTGACTGTCCGGCTAAGCTGCAATACCATACACAACCTGTGAACAGGTATGGCGCTGTTTTTAGAAGAAAATGTCTATTTTTTTCTTTTCTTGAACACTCTTTTCCAGTTACTGCAAATCCAAAATGAAAACATCACCTCCTAATAATGCCCCGCTGAACAATTCGGCAGAACAACACTGCATGACCCAAATATTCCCCAACTGCATTTGGTTGGATGCTAAACTAGGAGATACAGTAATTATGCATTTCTGTAATTTCTCCACCATATGTCTACAATTTCTGCTTGGATGCCCCTTTCTGCCATTCCATTTGTAACATCTGTGACATCAACAATTGCCATGGAGATGATTTTAATGTCAGCGAGGATGATAAAAAAGCTTTGGATTGCGGCGCGGGCGCGGGAGATGAACTCGTGTTCTGCTACTTGGCCGGTAATTAACAGTTTCAGGTTTTGACGACATTAAGACAATCATAATATTTCTGGACGGTGGAAAGAACATGTTTTATGTGTAGCCGGGAAATTGTTGGGGATGACACACTCCTGCTCTGGCGGATTGCCTGCCGTGCGTTAATGATCGATTGTGGCAGCGAGCGCAACGTTTGGGAATGCAGAATGCTTGTTCCTGAAGTTTTCGGAAAAATCTACAACTCTTTATGGAAATGTGCACCAAAGGGCGGATTTACCATCAGAAGCCAGAAATATACAGATATAGACAGGATCTGTGTTATATCTATCATCTATTATCTATCATCTATCTATTATCCACCTATCTATCTATTACTATCTATCTATCTATCTATCTATCTATCTATTATCTATCTAGAGATTATATAAAATTATCACTTTTCATGCAAAGATGAGGCATTGTACCTTGTATCCAAAAAATGGGGTAAGCACTCTAAAGTCAGATGGTGAGAAAACTGTCATCAGCCCATGCGATGTTTTGTCTAAAAATGGCGGTGCCTTTCTCAAGCATCTTTCTCTGTTTCTTTCCTTTCTGTATCTCTCTCCATCTGTCTCTATCACTTTCTCTCTCTCTTTCTCTCTTCTCTTTCTTTCTCCCCTCTTTCTCCTATATATCTCTTTCTCTCCGCCCCCTCTCTATCTCTAGTTCTCTCTTTCCCCTCTCTTTTTCTCTCATCTCTCTATTTCTCCTCCTATCTCTCCTCCTCTCTATCTCTCTTTCTCTCCTCACTTTCTCTTTTTCTCTCTTCTCTCTTCCTTTCCTCTCTCTTCCTCTCCTCTTTCTCTCCCTTTCTCTTTCCCTCCTTTCTCTTCCTCTTCTCTCATCCTTTCCTTTATCTCCTTTTTCTATGTCTCTCAATGCTCTTTCTCTCTCTCTTCTCTCTCTCTGACTCATCATCTGTCATGACTCTGTTGTCGGGTGTCCCAGGACCAAGGGCTCCTTCCCTGTCAATAACGCTAAGGCGCCCTAGCTCGCCCTGTTCCCCAGATTACTTCTGATGGTGAAGACGCTGGGGCCACATATCTTGCCTTCGCTCCTGAATCTGCCCTCAGTCTGTACCCTTCCCACATCCAGGGAAGAGGGGAGTAGGAGTATACTGTAATACACCAACCAGACTAACAAGGTAATATGAACAGAGGTAATGAAAAATAACAATCATACAAATATAGTCTCACATGTAACAGAGGAATGCACCAGGGAGTGGATAATGGGGTTAAAACAAAGTAAAAGAAGAAAGAGAATTATCACACACCCAAAATCTAGAAACAGTCACACATATATCCACCAAACGCCTTCTCCAGCAACAATCAATAAACAACAACTGCCAGCCATGCAGCAAAAGCTAGCTTCTGACAATGAGTGTTAGCCACGAACTAGATTATATAGGAGATGGGAGTGGCTAACAGTGAACAGCTGAGAGCCTTAATGCAGGAAAGCTTCCAGGAGCTCTCAACTGAGCAGATTAAACTCTGCCCTGCTAAAAGAAATTTACACTGTTAAATATGTGTGAAGTGCTTCTAATCAGTGCAGGAGTAGGAGAAATCAGATGCTGCTGTCTTCTGGCTCCTCTCTGTCGCAGAAAACCTGTGACAGTACCCCCCCCTTCTACGAGGGACCTCCGGAACCTCAGATCCGGGTTTATCAGGGTGTGCCATGTGAAAAGACCGGATCAGCCTGGCCTCATGGATGTCAAGTCCTTGTACCCACATGCTCTCTTCAGGACCCTATCCCTTTCAGTGTATGAAATACTGAAGTGGCCGACGAACTAAGCAAGAATCAACGATCTTAGCTTTCTGAAATTTCTAATTTCCATCCACAATGACAGGAGATGGCAGTAGCGGTGACATATTCAGTAACTTTACCCAATGCCAAGACCTTTGTGCAAATTTTCTTCAGAGAGATTTTAAAATTACATGGGATCCCTACCAATATTGTTTCTGACTGGGGGTGCAGTTTATTTCCAAATTATGGAGGACGTTTTGTACTCATTTTGAGATCCATCTGTCGTTCTCTTCAGCATTTCACCCGCAGTCTAATGGGCAAACTGAACGGATTAACCAGAATCTTGAGACTTATCTTAGGTGTTTTGTGTCTGAGAATCTGGAGGATTGGGTACCTACTTACAGTACACCTAGCTGAATTTGTGGTATATAATTGTTGTCATGAGTCTACTGGTAAGTCCCCATTTTTCGGGACATACTGGTTTCACCCTCAGTTCAGCTGATTTATTAGAAATTGTTCTTCGAGTTTAGCTGAAGAATAATGATTTTCATCATCAATTACGTCTGTATGGCAGAGGGTTCTTGATAATTTGAGGAAGATGGGGTCCAAATATAAGAATGTGGCTGATGGGAGTCGTTTGGTGGATCCGGACCTGTGTATTGGTGACTTGGTGTGGTTGTCCTCCAGGAACATTAAATTGAAGGTTCCCTCTTGGAAACTGAGTCCCATGTTTGTCGATCCTTATAAGATTGTAACCGTCGTCAATCCCGTAGCATTCTGTCTTTGCCTTGTAGCCCACTTTTAAGATGCATAATGTGTTTCATCGATCTCTGTGCCATCCGCCATCTCCAGTCATTGTGGTTGGAAATGTGGAATTTCAAATAGCCAAGATTCTCACTTAGATCGTTGGTCGTTTCAGTATCTCGTACACCGGAAGGGATACGGTCCTGAGGACAGGATGTGGGTACCAGCATCTGATGTCCATCCAGCCAGGCTGATCCGATCTTTTCACATGGCACACCCTGATGAACCCGGCCCTGGGGTTCCGGAAGTCCTCGTAGAAGGGAAGGGTACTGTCACCGGTTTACGCAGGAAAGCCTCCAGGAGCTCTCAACTTAGCACATTAACCCCTGCACTGCTAAAAGAAATGAAAACCATTTAATAAGAAAGTGAAATGCTTCTAATCAGTACAGGAGTAGGAGAAATCAGACTCTGCAGTCTTCTGGCTACTCTCAGTCATGGTAAACCCATGACACGATCTCAATGGGAAATCTTAGTTCCGATGTGCGACCACTGCTTCAGCTTCAGAACCGCCTGATCAGATCTGGTCAGACCCCCATCCAATTCAACAGTTATTACCTGCCCAATAAATGGGTGATAACTTGTGTATTTCTGACGTTCCTCTTTAGGGTAACGAGATTTGTAGGAGAGACAGATGTCCACTGAAAAGTCCTGATACAATGTAACATTTATCATGGAAATCATCGGCAAACATCACATAGATTTCAATTCAGAAGCTTCCTCTTTAGGAAATCGTTTTCAGTTGGCAGAGAGATGGCAGGAGGCAGAAGTCACAGCAGTACCTGTATGCCTGGCCTTTCACGTTTCCATCCAGAACACTGCGCTGCTTTCTCTTCCTCTCCACCTTTTGCCTCTCTCCTTCCGTCTATTTTTACCGCTGACACTTAACGCGGCTTCAAACGCGGAATTTAAAGTGAGAATCCTTTTGAATTATTGCACGAGTTCTTACAGAGACCAGATGGTTGCAGTCCTAATAAAATGTGCAAGAAATTCAGTCCAGACGGGACATGAAAGACTTAATTAGAAATTAAGAGTGAAATAATAAACATATTTAAGGACAAGTCTTTATTCCTGGATCTATTGTACTGTGTCGGAAGCACACCTCGAGCACCTGGGGAGGATCGCACACCCCGATCCTTGATGTTCTGTGTCACTTCTGCTGAATGGAGAGATTCAATACCCAACAGAGATCTGCCCGCTTACCCTATATAACAGCACATAGGATGAATTAATCACAGATGTACGACGGCTGAAGATCCCACTGATCACAAAAATTGGGTCCTGTTAGAGCAGTGTCCATCATGCCAATGGGGCTTACGTAGTACTTCACTATCTCCTTCAGCTCCATGGACCATAAATGGAGTAGTAGAGCACATGCGTAACCACAAACCACTGGAAGTTCTAGGGGTTGGTGGGATCATAAATTTTTGATGTTCAAGACCTAATCCCTTTAAATTGAGAGTGTTCTCATTTTCACTGAATGACCATCTTTCTTATAAATGTTTAAGGCGGCCAGAGTGGGAGTCATGACAAAGGGCTGTAGTGTTCCCACACCCTGGCGCCCCACAGATGGAATACAATGTCCCTTCTGCCGCGTGTGCAGTGTGCGCAGCAATACACTTACATTCACTGCCAGGATCCTCTCAGGTTCTTTCACTCCGATTCCACGTTTCCAAGCTCCACAAAACATCTCAGTGTCACAGAATAACTTTACTATTCAGCAAGGCATTCACTACACTAGCAGCACAGGTTAAACAAAGAGACACCTTCTTATCTTTCCCTGCCATCCACTCAGCCTATATCCGCTCTAACAACTCTGTCTCCCTTCTCCTGGCAATCTCTGCCGTATTTTAGACAGTCCGTGTCCCATCCATGCTTGCAGTGTCACCATCTGCTGTTATGTTTCGGTAGCTGAGGAGTGCAGGTAAAAAAGGCAATACACCAGAGCAGTTGGAATCTATGAGATTGCAGTACCCTGACTAACCACCACAACTAGAGGCAGCCGTGGAGCGTTCCTACGTTGGTCCTAGACGCCTCGTCAAAGCCTGAGAAACTAACTACACCTAAAGATAGAAATAGGAAAGCTATCTGCCCCGGAGCAGAACCCCAAAGATAATAGAAAGCCCCCAAACATGTAATGGCGGTTAGACAAGATGAAATACTGACACAGAAAGAAAATAGTATGAGCAAACGCTGGGGCCCAAACTAACTAGATAGAAAAGGATAGGAAGGGTACTTACTGCAATCCCAGAAAACCCTGAAAGGCACCAACTCTACTAATTTCAAAAACACCTGAGATCACACGACCTCTTCCACCTAAATTAGTTCTCTGGTGTAACAAAATCAAGACAGCAGCCACTGAAAAAACTGGAAAAAGCAAAAGTACAAACATCAGTGGCTGAACAAAACTGAGAGGGCAGAAGCCCCCGGAGGGGACCCTGAAGGCCCCCACAGAAGTGCAGGACAAAATGCAAAAATATAGCACAAAACACAAAAGAAGAAAAAGTCTTATCTGTTAGCAGGAGATGCAGACACGACACAGCAGGCTACAAGGGAAACTGGAATAAAGGATTCAGACCAGAACAATTGATCACCGGCAACCCTGATGGGAAGGTGACTCCCTTATATAAGACCAGTCAGTAACACCTGATTCCCATTCCTCACAATCTTCACTGGACAGACCAGCATTGCTTGTAACCACCAGAGGGAGCCTCTGCTCAGAACTCATCTCAAACCCATTCACAACAATCTGCCTGTAAGCCCTTTGTCCGGTTCTAATAGGGAAAAGTACCGGGAACACCATCTCAGCTCCCGCCCCGGTCGTAGACCCTGGATCCATCTTGGGGATGGTCCTTTTGAACTGGTGCCTGACTGCACAACTCTTCGCCTGGGGCCCCTTACTGCCGTAGCAGCTTTATCCCCATGGTCGGCAATCTCCTTCCTTTGCTTCTCACATCTTGCTCTGGGCAAGCCTACCCACGCATCTGCTGACTATACAAGAAGTCCCTCTCCTACATCCCTATGACTCTGTCCTACTCTGCTCTAACTCCTCCCACTGACCAACCCCTTGCTGCCTATACCTAACTACCACTCTTATCTATTCTATTCTGCCCCCCACTATTCTAATCCCCCTTTGGTCCTATACTATCTCCTAATCTATTCCTAAGCCTATGCACAGTACATGACAAATACATTTACATCACAGTACACAACAAATGCAACATCTTACAGTACACAAACATTAGTGAACATGCATAAACGTCAAGGTGATATATGAACAGCGTCCATTGGAGGGGAGGCAAGTAAAGGTCCGCCGCCATCTCCTTACAAATGAATAAATGGGCATCTTAAATGCACTAGAGCGAGAAGCTTGTGGACCCTTCTCTATTACATTATGCCCTACTGGATCCCAATAGACCCCATTCACATTGAAAATGTTATAGATGTCCTTCTGGTCGTGCACTAGTACAGAGGTCAGCAACTTTTGGCTTGTGTGTCATAGGGCACATAGGGAAGTGTGCAGATGAAATTGTGGGCCCATTGTCACCCTTATGGTTGGGCAGGGTTTTGGTTGCAGTGAAAGCCCAACTGTACCGGTTTTAAAAACCACAGTCCAGTTTTGGTTGTGGCAGAAACTCTGCCTACCTATAGTTGATTAATGGCCACAAATTTTTAGAAGTTTATCCTTTAGCCACTAGCAAACCACAATTGGCCTTGGTAGTGCTAAATGAAAGTTGCTGTTTTTTTCTAGATCAGTAGTATCCAGCCAATGGCTTAAACCCCAAATAGAGTCTTTTTTGCTTTTATTAATTACTATTATTATTACAATATTATTTTTTTATTAGATATATAAAATTAATTATTATAATAATGTAAACATAATACAGTATATGTAGAATTATTATTATTTTAAAATTGTATAATTAACATTCTATTATCCTATTATTATTTTATTATTATTAATAATTACGGTATGTATTATTAATATTTGCATTATGTTTCATTTTATTATTATTTATTGATTATTTTAGTATTATTTAAGTTTAAATACTTTGTTACACAGACACTTCATGGTAATCCCCAGATCGCATTAATAATATATCTGGCCAACCAGGGGTCATCAGGACTTTTTAGGAGAATGTAGACCCTTAGGTTATATTCTGGCCACATTGCTGATGCAAAGTTACTATGTTTTTCTCTAGTCCCTGTGAGTTTTCCCCGGATCCTTCCCTTAACCCAAAGATAAAATGGCAGGTTAATTAAATTCTCAGTAAATAGTTCTTGCTTTGTGTGAATATAGCTGCATAAGGGAGATTAGACCGAAAGCCCCACAGTGGCACAATCTTATTTCCAGACTCTATTTTCTTTCCATACGGAAATCCAGAATTTACTCTTTGCATAATCATGAGTGTTGGCAGACGTGGCATCAGCCCAATTAAATCCAATCAAATTAGACATTTTTTTTAAAATACAGCTCAAGAAAAATAGCAAAAAATACTACATTAAAGATTTTAGAAAATAGGAAAATCTTCAAATGCTCCCAAATTGTAAAAGGTAAACTTTTGTGCAATAAATGCTGCATGTCCACCAATAATTTTGTTAAAGACTCCATTTTCTCACAATACAAAAGTAATACATTATGGAGACATACCATCATAATCCTGAGCAAGCTGCAATTAACATAATAACCACTGGGTGGCCACACATAGAGACGTATAGCATAGACCTCTCCCGACAGAGTATCACAAAACCATATTATTTTCTTGTAAATCTGGTCATCTCACACTATTTTAAGCCAAGTGGAAAGTTATGTTGACAAGTGAAATTGTGTTCTAGATTCTGACCCAATAACGCTTCTTTTAAGAAAGTCTAATGTTGTGTGATTGCGGTCAGTGAGCGGAATACTATTTTGTTTAAGGTGTTTTCCCATTTTGGACAGCTTCTACCTTTTTTTGTAAGGTCCTGCAACATTTTGCTGAACATAGGGTCCCGTTACCAAGCTCCCCAGCTGTGAGCATGGTAGTAAGCTCAATGTTAAAGGGATTTTTAAAGAATTTTTTGAAAACTTGCAAGAAGGAAGGGAATTTTATATAATAAAGAAAAATAATTATTTAAGTTCCAACCCACAATCACTCCAGATTTTATTGTTTTGTTTTGTTTTTTTCATTGAAATACGAGGATTTTGGACTAAAAATTAATTTTGCAATTGGGTTTCATTAAAATTTTGCTCCGTTTTACTTTTACAGGCTTTTCGTTTCTCTGCACTATCAACTTTCATGTGGCCTATGGCCATAAATCACTTAAGAAGAGTCCATAAAATGTGAGCTAAAAAAAGTTCTAGACCGTCAGAATGAGCTCGCTTACAGATTCCCGATAAACTCATTCTGGAGCCAGCAATAGACTATAAGAGGAAGAGGATAGAAAAGGCAAATGGTGGAAAATTTTCTAATAAAATTCAATTTAAAAAATGATTTTAAACCCCAAATGCATGCGCTTAAGTAAAAAAAAAAAAATTGTTCCAACTGGTGGACAATCCCTTTAAGCCATTAATTTAGTAACCTGACTGTTAAGGCCATGGAAAGCGATGACATCATAACCTATCCCTGCAGCCAATCTGTAGCCTCATCTGTCAGGTTAATGGATGGGATATCATCCGTTCTGGCCCTGGAGAAGATCGAGGAGTCTATGGACCCTCACAGATGTTATGGACTGGATTAGGTGCACAATTTAATCATTGCTTCACAATTTTAGCCTTTTTTAATTATTATTTTTACAAATTATGTTATTAAAATTCTGAATATTAACCATAGAAATAGCAAAAAGGCAGGAAAACGGGGCATAACCCTGTACGTACCATGGACAGCTCCTCCTGGAAATACAGCCCTTGTTGTTGGCAATTGTTATTTCACAACCACTTTTTGATAAAAAATCAGGCAAAAATTACTAAATGTAAATGGAGATCAGGCAGCAAATAAAAAGAACATATTTCTTTTAATATTAATGTGTTATTTTTCTTACTACTAATCAATGTTCAAGACGATCGTCCAATTCTCTGAGCAATCAGAGCAAAAGCAAAATCAGGAAAAACAAGTTAATAAGAAAGGAAAAAAAACATAAAAATGGATTTACACTTCTGCCAAGGATGGAGCTCATCATCTGCTCAAATATCAGTAATGTGGCGCCCAAACAGGGATGATACAATGTGCTGGAGTCCATGCTGGTGTGACCTTTTTACCCTTCCATGGTTTGCTCTTGGTGAAATAGAAAAGTTATCCGATGGAATGAGTTTTTATGAACGATACCCAACTTTTACTACAAATTTCATTTCTTTCCATCAAAGCTAGTCAGTACTGAAACGTTGCGTTTAGAAAACTGTTGGCCAAACGTTCATTCCTTCACCAAACGCTCCTTCCATCGCTCACCATTTCTATTGACTCCTATACACGCAAAAAATGCTAGGTTTGTGCAGAGAGTTTAAGTTTTTATCTCCCTGGAAAGTAAAAGGATCGGACACTTGAACTGAATATGCCGATCGGATCGCTATCCTCCCTGACATCATCTGTTGGGGGAAAAATTAGATGCTTTGAACTGAATATTGGAAAACTTAAAGCGCAACCGTCATTTAAATTTTTATTTCATAAATCAAAAGCACAAATGAGAATAAGCGACTTTGTAATATATCTTATCAAATAAATCTGCTTCTTTCTTCTCTTTAGTTCTTAGAATTCTCAATTCATGGGTAAAATCTGTCTTCAGTGAATACAAATTTTCCTATTACTGAGATAAGAGATGACAGTTGGGGTTTTAACATTCTGTGAAGGAGGGAGAAGATAGAGGCAGACACAGACATTCTAGTGCAGTTTCTCCAGAAGCTTAAGTTACAGTTCTCCATAGAACATTATGAGCACCAACTGTCATCTACTAACTCAGTAATGGAGAAATCTGTATTTACTGAAGACACATTTTATCCGTGATTTTAGAATTTGGAAAATGAACGATCAGCCCTGGAGGAGAAAGAAGCGGATTTCTCTAAGATATATTACAAAGTTTCTTATTTTCACACAATAAAATAAAACATTGGTTACTCATTAATTAGATGTATACCAATAATGAGATCAGGCGTCTCTCAGATCTCAGGGCTCCATATTCCTCTTTGTTATGGAATAACAACCACTCTAGTATTAAATGATTGGCCAATTATCTGTAGGTTGTCAGTAACTGGATTTCCATCAATTACCAAACTTTCATGTTTAATTGTGGTGAAACAACTTTTGAATGGTTCAAAGGGGTCATCTGAGATTAGTAAGAGGGTCTTCTTTTTACCCAGAAGCAGCCTGAGTTAAGTAGTAATAAGATGAGATGCAATACTTGACTTAACCATTGGACAAGGGTGGCGCTGTTTTTCTTGGAAGGAGGACTCTTTATTTTTTACATCATATTTCAGTCTAAAAAAGTAAAAAATACTATGGATAAGTATCTTAGAGTCCCAGAATCCTTATTGCCCCATGGGTGAGATCAGCTTCAGTCCACCCCGGGTATCAGGTTTCCTTTCAGGTAGCCTCACTACGATAGGTACAGAGAAATTGTAAAAAGTTTAATTCAGGTGCTGTTCTATATTGCCAATAGATGGAATGAAGGCAGCTCCATTCCCTAGTTTATTGATTCAGCATTATTTAGACAACTGTTTGGCGGTATTATTTATAGACTATAATTTTATTATTTAGATTAAAGCATCAATATAAGGTTCTATATATATGGTGCAAGTTAACCTATGACTGGCCTTGATGGTCACCAAGATCAATTCTAAATGGAGAATTCCAGATTTTGTCGAAAAGGACTTTAGGAAAAAAAAAATCTGATGCGGCACAAAGTGATAGATGACATCATGCCAAGCCATCAGATACAACCGTATATGTTCCAACCCCATGGATAGAGATGAACACCTTGGTCGCCTCAGAAAGACTTTTTTGAACCAGGGCTACCATCCAAGAACAATTGAAAACCAAATTACAAGAGCCACCAGAATATCAAGGAATCACCTGCTACATTTCAAAGCTAAAGAAGAAAATAACCGGGTGCCTCTAGTGGTCACCTACAATCCAAATCTGGAGATGCTAAGGGGAGCTGCACGGAAACTACAACCTTTACTACAAAAAGATGCCCGATTACAATCCATATTTCCAGACCCCCCACTACTGTGTTTTAGGCAGCCCCCAAATCTAAGAAGCATCATTGTCAGAAGCTCCTGTCCTCCCCAACAGCTGCAGGAACCTTTCCTTGCAACAAGAAGAAATGTAAAACCTGTGCATCTATAATGACCACGGACAAGATAAAGATCCCCAACTCCCATCAGGACTACAAGATCCCAGGTACTTTCAGCTGCATCACATCTAATGTGGTGTACCTAATTATATGTACTAAATGTCCAACTGGGGGTCTGTATGTGGGGGAGACCGGGCAAAAACTGAGAACAAGGATGAATTCTCATCGCCACACAATAAGAGAAAAAAGAATGGATTTACCTGTGGCAAAACACTTTTGTATGCCCGGTCATAGCATGATGGATATGGAATTACTGGTATTAAAATCTAACTTCAAATCTGAGAAAGATAGAAAGGTTTGGGAATATAAGCTCATGATGACCTTTGACACTCTTAGTGCTGGAATGAATATATCACACGGATTCATGTCATTCTATATCAATTAAGGAATCTGAGTCTCTGACCTTCTAGGGGCATCAAAACACAACACCAGACCCCAATCAGAGGGCAATAAAACTTTCTCTCCTTATCTATGAACTGTTCCAATATTTATGTTCATCCCTCTGCCATAATGACAGTTCTGCTTCACGTCACCTGTGTTACCTATTGCATTATTCCTGTGTCCTTTGTGTATAAATATGTGATTCTTCAGCTTTCGTTTTAGTCTTTGCCTGATGAAGAGACCTGAGTAGTCTCGAAAGCTTGCAATTTGTTACCATCTTTTCAGTTAGCCATTAAAAGGTATCAACCACTGAGGACTCTCAACTCTAAATATTTTTCTATCTACTGGCTAACACGGTACAAAGATACACATCTTTACTATATCATAACTCCTGTAATTTAATTGAGGTGCCGTCAAGCCTTGTAAACGAATGACCCTCTTATAAAGCATCCAGACTCAATGCTCCTCTCCTGTTTTACAATGCAGAATTAAAGGGGGTACAACAAATGTCTTCATCCGGGACATGTTTGAATACTGACGAGGTCTGGTGTTTGGAGTGTTTTTGTTATTTTCTTGTAAATTCATTTGCTAGCAGAAGCTTTAAAAGGAAGGTTGGGAATCAGCCACTGTGTCAATTAGCCGGAATGCGTGCCAGTATAAAAGTGATTCTCTGCCAAGCGTCTGAACATGTTCATTCACAACACCGCGCTAATTAAACGAGGGGAAGAACGAGGAGAAGGAGAGAAAATGTGTCGAGTTATGGGGGAATGAAATAAATAACATTAATAATTCAAGTCATCATTTAATTTACAATTTATTAGAAGGTAAATGGGTAATTATAGAATTACATGTTTGGGAATGAGCGAAGAATAAGGTCATCAAACCCATGCCAGCACTTTATTCCCGCAGGGGTGAAGCGCTGTGCGGTGGAAAGAGACAAAAGAAAAGGGAATTCAGACTTTTTTTGTAGTTTAGAAAATGAAATTCCAGAAATATCTGGTGTTGCATTTCGTATGGTCCTACACGGTCCTACACAAGCGCTTGTTGACTACTCAATGGGAAGCAGCATGGGCCCTATATGAATACAAACAAGTATCCGGTCCAATTACTAAGCTGAAGATTTGACCCAAAACTATTAAATGTCCCCTCATCACCATCAAGCCCTCCATCTGTGCTGTGGGTTCTGACATCCCACCCCTCGGGGTATCACTGCCAGGTCCTCTTGCGATGTGACACCTCCTACCTCCTTGCCTGTTACAGCCGAACCCTCCACACATGCTGCATGCTGGTGGCACTGCTGTATTGTCATGGTGGTGCAGCATTCCCATTCCGGGCCCTTCTGAGATCGCTGAAGCCGTAGTTGCCTCAGTTTTAGTTCTGCTCCTGATTTGACCCCATTTTTGCTCTATGTGACTGCAGACTTGTGAATCCACACAGCGTGCAGTGTTGCGTGCTGTCAGGTTCTCTGTTGTCGGTCCATGTGACCGCAGTATGCGATTTGCCACATTCCAACCACATTCCACATTTTCCAGCCACATTCCCACTAGACATTTCCGGCTTATATCAATACACTTGCATTGATCGAGGCTGCGCACGTCTAGTTGGCACGTGACCGCAGGCATGCAAACTAAATACTTGCGGTTAGTCTTCAATTTGTGCCATGTGTTTTTTTTTTACGTATGTCTTACAGCATGCACACAGTGATGTCATAGCATAAGGTTCATTGTAGCAGAGGATAGATGCAGCCCTTACCAGTATCTAAAAGGCTTCTTTATTAACAATTTGTAGAGTGCAGGTTACACAAATTTAGGTGAATGCTAATTTCGTGCAGAATAAGGCTTCATCCAGGACCCTGCATCTCCTTTAATCCCACCCGATTATATACATTCTTCACAAACTTCACTACTAACATTTAAAGTGATCCTTACTTATTGCTCAATGGGCTAGGATATTGTATTTCTTTTAATTGTTTGGGCGCATAAATAATGCACACAGTGATGTCACAGCATAAAGATAAATCAAATAGTTATGTCATTGTACAGGGATAATATACTCAGGATGTTACAGCAATAATGCACATAGTGATATCATAGCATATACATATTGCACATGGTGATGTTACAGCATAGAGATAATGCACATAGTAATGTTATAGTATAAAGAGTGCACACAGTGATGTCATAACATATAGGAAAATGTACACAGTGATGTCATAGCATATAGGAAAATTTACACAGTGATGTCACAGCATAGAGGCAATGCACATAGTGAGATCAGGGCTAATTTATTGAGTAAAATGATGTCAGTGATTTTGCAAAAGCGGTAAAATACATAGAGAGATGTCATAGTGCAGGGATTCTCTACCCAGTGATATCTCAGATCAATGTGTATTTAGGCTTGTTCATATCTGGAAGGCTATACAATAAATTTGTTCTATTATCTATCTATCTATCTATCTATCTATTATCTATCAATCTAATATCTATCTTATATCTCTATCAATCTATCATCTATCTATTATCTATCTATCATCTATCTATTATTTATCAACTATCTATCTATCTATTTATCTATTATCTATCTATATATATCTATTTATCTCTCTATCATCTATCTATTATCTATCTATCTATCTATCTATCTATCTATCTATCTATCTATCTATCTATCTATCTATCTCTCTATCATCTATCTATTATCTATCTAGCTATTATCTATCTACCTATCTATCAATCTAATATCTATCTATCAATCTATTATCTATCTATCTATCTATCTATATCTATCTATCTATCTATCTATCTATCTATCTATCTATCTATCTATCTATCTATCATCTATCTATCTATTATTTATCAACTATCTATCTATCTATCTATCTATCTATCTATTATCTATCTATCTATCTATCTATCTATCTATCTATTAACTACATATCTAACTATTATCTATCATCTATCTATTTATCTATCTATTATTTATCTATCTATCTATCTATCTATCTATCTATCTATCCATCCATCCATCTATCTATCTATCTATCTATCTATCTATCTATCTATCTATCTATCTATCTATCTATCTATCTATCTATTATTTATCAACTATCTATCTATCTATCTATCTATTATCTATCTATCTATCTATCTATCTATCTATCTATCTATCTATCTATCTATCTATCTATCTATCTATCTATCTATCTATCTATCTATTAACTACATATCTAACTATTATCTATCATCTATCTATTTATCTATCTATTATTTATCTATCTATCTATCTATCTATCTATCTATCTATCTATCTATCTATCTATCTATCTATCTATCCATCCATCCATCCATCCATCCATCTATCTATCTATCTATCTATCTATCTATCTATCTATCTATCTATCTATCTATCTATCCATCCATCCATCCATCCATCCATCTATCTATCTATCTATCTATCTATCTATCTATCTATCTATTATCTATCATCTATCTCTCTATCTATTATCTATGTATGTATCGCTCTATCTATTAACTATATATCTAACTATTATCTATCATCTATCTATCTATCTATCTATCTATCTATCTATCTATTATTTATTTATCTATCTATCTATGTATCTATCTATGTATCTATCTATCTATCTATCTATCTATCTATCTATTATCTATCTATCTATTATTTATTTATCTATCTATCTATGTATCTATCTATGTATCTATCTATCTATCCATCTATTATCTATCTATCCATCTATTATCTATCTATCTATCTATCTATCTATCTATCTATCTATTATCTATCTCTCTATCTATTATCTATGTATGTATCTATCATATATCTTTCTTCTATCTGCTGTATCTGTGATCCTCTGGCTGTTGTGTAGCTATGATTATATTCATACCTGCACAGCTTGCTGAAATTTGCAGTTTCATCACAGCTGTGGAGCCACAGGTTGGAGACCACGGGTTTAGCCCAGGCGTGGTCGCCTCTGTTATATATGGCAGCTATAAGCAGTAGTTTCATCCATGGTTTATAGGATTCGTGAGGTCCTCACAAACTCCACATCATATTCTGTGCAGAGCTGCAGTCAGTCCTGCTCTCTACGTTCTCGATGTCAGACAGCGCCACGTCAGTGCAGCGGTACCGTAGTGTGATCTCATTGGGACAGATGATCAGGATGTTAGCGTTAAACACGTCGCCATAATGGAATCATTTATACCGTCATTACTTATTTATAAAATACGCTGCCGACTACTTGGCAATTATCACAATGATGAAATGATCAGGATACTTCTAATGAGACCAGATGAATGGATATTTACCGTAACGAGGGGCGATTTGTATGTGATGCTCATTACAGCCACATTTGTCCTGACAGGATTTACACATGGTAAAAGTGCGGATAGATTTATTTAATGGGGTTTTCATGGTTAAGTAAATAAAACTTAATCTCTTTATAAAGAAAAGTTTTTCCAATTTTCTGATAGAAATGGCGTTTTAATTCCTCTCCATTTTCATAATATTAGATTTCAGTGAGAGTTAGCAAAACAGATACAATCAAACTTTGCCACATCTGCAATCTCTAGAGGAGAGTCCACATCATCCAGAATCCTCCCTCTTTGTCATACTTCCAGTGTCTGTGTTTCACCCAAAGAACAAGTATAAATCTGAGCTGCTGGTCAATTTGATTTCAGTAGTTTTTTTTATTATATTCACATGAATAAATGAGTTAAAAAAATACTAAAGAAAGTGATATACCAACTTCTACCTGATCATGGGTTTCGCCTGTTGGCTTCTTCCTGGGTTTTATCCATCAGCTTATGAAGAAGCCGACAGGTGAAACCCAGGGTCGGGTAGAAGCTAGTCTGCTGTGTATTTGATATACTTTTTTTTATGTTTTTATCTCCTTTAAGATTGATATCATCCAAAGGTACCCACGGGCCGTTGAGTGCTGTGACAATAGCAAGAAGTGCAAGTGTGCTATTCCCACATGTCTACAAAACTGTTGATTAATTGGAGAGTGTTCTGCTAATTCGATACGTAGCATGCTGTTTGATGCCTCACTGTTCTGTTCTTCACATCTGTCACTGATTATGATAAAATGAGTAATTGAAATATTTTATATTCCTTATACTCTCTGTGCTCTTGTTTTATTTTTTGCATATGAGGTTGCATTTGAATCAACAATTCAGTGAAAATGAAATCAAATGCTATACATGATGAACTGTATTTATGTTTTTATGTTGATGAGCACTTCACTACATTAATATTACACTTGTGTAGGTAATACTATGTGTGCTGACATTCTCTATGCTTAAAAAGGCTTTATGAAAATTGAAAGGTTGCATCTGGATGAATAGAAGGCATCGACGTTCACCTGAAATTCTTAGAGTGCTGCCTCTGTTTTTTTGCATGATAGATAGATAGAAGAAAGTTAGATATAAGAAGAAAATTTTCCCTTCCCAAACTGCATGCTTACAAGTCTTCTCAATGATGGGGAGAAGGGAGATGCAGCTGCAGATTTCCCCACCCAGAAAAGGTATACTGCCGAGTGGATACCTCTCATTGGCCATAGTTTTATGCAAATTTTAGAGTGTAACTTTAAGTATGTCTTCTATGTCACAGGCTCAGTTGTTTTTCTGAATGGCGTTGTTGTCTACCTGCCTGTTCTACCCGGCACTGGCACAAAGCACACATTGACTGCTCCTGCTGGCGATTCAACTGTTCCAATTCAACAGAGCAGCTCTTCCTCTTCCGGGCTGATCTGTGACTACCAACAACATGCTGATGGACAGTCAGCTCTTTGAAGCCAGCTGTCAATCAGCATAACATCGGCAGTAAAGCCTCCTCAACAAAGCAGAGCAGAAGAGAAGCTGCTGCTCTCAGCGGTAGCTGCTGAATTTCTGGCAGGAGTGGTCGGTGACCGATTTGTGCCGGCACAAATCAGCCCCGGTACAAAAGACAGATAGTTAGCAACTACCTGCCTGTTCGTTCTTACTAAAATAGTAAAAATATAACTTGTCCTGATTAACCCCTTTTACACTTGGCGATGTTTCCAACCAAGATATTGGTAAGTATTAGTGATGAGCGACCGTGGTCAGATAAGGTGTTATCCGAGCATGCTTGTGTGCTAGCCGAGTGTCTTTGGCGTGCTCGAAAAAAAATGTTCCAATCCCCGCACCTACATGTCTCACGGTTGTTCGACAGACGCAACACATGCAGGGACTGCCTAACAGGAAATCCCTGCATTTGTTGCGGCTGTCTAACAGCTGCGAGGTCTCGAACATTTTTTTCGAGCACGCCGAAGACACTCGTTTAGCACACGAGAAGCACAGGAGTTGAATGTCTTGTCTTGGGGACATCGGTGCAGTTTCTGCCCTTAACTACTGTCACGGTTCAGAACTTAAATATTTTTTGACGTCCTTTTTTAAGCCTCATTGAGAGGGCTGTAATCTTTATATTGTGCCATTTCTGCTTTGTTGCATGCTGGAGTATTACTGATGTATGAGTAGTGACAGATGTAACCACATTCTATATCAGCAGTCCTGTTTTCTTTATTATATATTTCCTATGGTTCTTAAAGACTTTTTCACATTTCCATCAAGTAAAGAAAAATACATTTACAAACTTCCCCTGAGAACAAAAAAAAAAAACATGACAACTGGGGAAAATGTGTGAAATTCAGGGGAGAATTGGAGCTATTCTGAGGCTTGCTTCTTGTAAATGCATTTGATATGCTCTTTCGAAAAATGTTAAGTCTAACTAGCTCTTCACTAGACGAAAAGAGCACTTGAGCGATCTCCTTTATGTCTGGCTGCATCTTGCTTATCTCGCTCCAAATGTGTCCGCGTCTGTTTCAGACATTTGAGGAAGAAAAAAAAAAATTTAAGATCAGATAGAAATTTCTTGGAAAGCATCATCATCTAAAAAAACATGCACACGTATGTATGCATGTGTGTAAGCAATTGCTATCAACTATAAAGACAGGATCATTGCATTCGGTGAATATTTAATGTTCTCCGGTATGTAATAACATTTATGCCTTCAAGATGTGGCGAGATTTAATAGGGTTTTCTCAAGTTTATAAAGGGGTAAAAACAAGCAACTTTGCTATTTGCTCTTATTAAAAATCCTTTTATCGTTTACTCTGCAATGCCTGAATTGCAATTTACCACTGCAGTCTATCAGAGGTATACGGTTTTCTAAGAAAGGAGCAAGCGCTTACAAGCTCTTTACTATAGAGCTTGCAAGCGCTGCTTTAAAGCTGGCCAGATTACTGACTCTAGCCCGATTCAGTACTCATGTTCCTCCAGCGCTGCAGAAGCAAAACTGCCTATGTTATTAGTACTGGATAGTATGTAGTCCAGACCAGCAGCTATATCTTCCCCCAGGCCAAAACTTCAGCAGCACAGTGCTTTTTGCAAGCAGTAAGTAAGGAGACAGATGAACGGTGCACTCCTGAAGAAGGAATAACCCGTTAATAGGTTAGTGCTCTTGACTTTGTTTATTGTAATTTACAAGAACTTGGACATAAGAAAACAAAACTATAAAGTATTTCCTATGGGAGCATTCAATGGGCATGCTCTGAGACATGTGCAGAGTTAATGGTGCAGAGAGGGTAGAAGGATCTGTGTTGTCTTCATCACATCTTTAGCTATTGTCAATGGTATGCTCTTATGTTACCTGCTTAGGTGACTAATCACTCTGTAAGCCGTGTATCTCACACAGGATTTTTTTTAACTAAGATTAGGAATGATGAGTGGGTGGTCTACCAATCAAAAAGTAATATGTGGAAAAGTAAGGTAAAAGTACTATTATTATTATTTTTTTTTAAGATTAGGAATGACCAAAAATAAGATATTTAAACAATAAATCATTTTTAGATGATACAATTTCTTTAATCAAAACAAGAAAAATATCTAGCAGAAATTTTTTATATAACTTAAAATGAATGCATGTATGTTCATAAGCAGATTGTCAGTTTCATCATTGTGGCCCAGGGTCGCTGTGAGTGACAGCTCATCTGCCCTATGGGATCTGGAGTGTGCTGGACTGTCAGTATTGTGAGTGACAGTCCAGTCTTCCAATCTGATGCTGGAGCTTGCTAGGCAGTCAGCACTTTGATTGACAGCCCTATTTTCAATCTGCTTTGGCCTGCGGGCGACTCCAGGCGCCTCCCCTCCTTAGTGATTTGCTGGCTATTTAGCTGACTAGCTGTGAGCAGTCCAGTGTCAGCTGTAGTTTAGCGTTTTTTGGTGGGTTCTTAGCATTGTGTCTGTTTCTCTGATCACGTTGCCGCACCTAGGATTTGTTGTGGCTTTTCATGTGGATTTTCCATTCTGTTCTTGACGCTTTCTGACTTCAGGTACTTGACCCCGGGCTTGGCCTCTGACTACCCCTTTGTCTTATGCCCTTGTCTTAATGTACCCTCCAGGCATTTGACCCCAGACTGCTACTTGATCATGCCTTTATCTTACCTTCCTGGTATCTGAGCTTAGACCTCCTTACTACCCTGCCTCACTGCTTGTCTGTGAGTAGTGACTCAACATCACATTGATGTGTTCAACCTTACCCTTCCTCTCTTGTTTTTAAGGACTCCAATTTTTCACTATGCAATTTTTCTTTTATATGATCTCGGCATGGTAGAAATAAATCTCTATAGGTTATGATTCACATCAGAAACACTTGGTGGTAAACATATAGACACAGCGTAACCATCTCCCAGCAGAGTATCACAAAATCATATAATGGTTTTCAACCTTGGTCACCTCCATCACCCATCTATCTTCGTAGAAAAGATCAATCATTGATTATTTCTTACCCTATGGAATTATATAGAATTGATCTCTTATTGTAGATCTTGGTAGAGTAAGAGGAAGCTAAATACTGACTATTGCTGCTGACTGGCCGTTAAAATGTAATTTCTTATTAATGCACTAGAGAAGATAAGTGTGTAGCGTTCTAATGATGCTGTGTCTGGTGCATTTTTTATTTTATGGATTTGTAATAATAAGTACACCTGTGGTCCGATATGCTTGCGCATTTTCCCAGGTGATTCGGTGTGGAGAACACAGTGACAATTTTATGTAAATATTATTGCTGTGCTCATCAGAGCAATATGAAATATCTTCAAGCTGTAGGTTCAAGTGTGAGCCCATTTTGGAGGAAGTCAACTAAAAAACTCTGAATTGGGCACTTACGGTGTTAAAGTTAGATAACCCCTTTAACCATTTATTAATGGGATCCCTTGTAATGGCCGCTTTCAGAACTATAGTAATTCATTTCCTAGTGACCTATCTGTCTAGGATCTCATGGACTGGACAGTAAGAGGTTTAAACATTGCTGTGTAGGTCTTGGCTTGACGTTAGTTGAACTTTTCTGTGTATATGAAGCAATTAACATTAAAGTCAAGTTCACACAGTTGGAAAAAAGCTACATTTTAGGTCTTTCTAGAACTGCAAAAACCTGGACCCCTGTGGTGTAGCTGAATATTAAGATTATCTAAGTTCAGTTATGTAGAACTGTCAGGGTCTGCGAATATAACACAGAACCAGCTGTATTAAGACAGTGTAAAAGTGTACCAGCCTAAAAGATATTTCCACTTTTAAAAAATCAGCATGGCAAAAAAGTTAAAAAGTGGAGAAAGAACCCATTCGGACCTACATTTCTGTATAAAGTGAATACTAATATAGCAGAATAGAAAACCAAATGCTTAAAGCAACCAAAACTTAATTTTAAATTGAAACCTGTCAGATCTCGTTTGTTAGTGCATCATTGGATAAAGAAAAAGATCCCGAACTTGGAAATATATAATTTTCTATAATCTGAGTCTGTATTTCTCTGTAAAAAACTATTTAACTGCTCATAAAGAAAGCCTGTGAGTCCTTCTTGCTCCACCTACACGTAATGATTGACACGCCCCCGCTGTGAGTAGGCGAGGAAAAGCAGGACTCACAGGCTTCTCCCTGACAACAGTTAAACAGCTTCATTCAAGAGAATACTACATGAAATCATAGAAAACTATATATTCCCGAGCTCAGCGTCTCACGCTCTATCTGATATTGCCCTCAGATAGAAGATTAGACAGAATCACTTCAAAGGCTTACTACATTAATTCATTGATTATAGCGAAAGACGTTAATATTGTTGTTCTTGGGTTAAGAAAAATCAGGACTACTTGCCGTCATCACATATCGTTCTTGTTTGCTTAGCATTTTTTTTTTATCGCAACCAATTTCTTGCTCGTTGGCAGAATGTTTGTAGGAAAGGATCTTTATTTCCTTTCATAAGTTGAAAAGCCTTGATTTGCAAGGTGAAATTTATATTTGTATTACCATATGGCCCTGAGCATTATTATGAAAATAAAAACCTGCATTACTTTTTGCTTGCTTCACACATTTTATTGACATAGTATACAAATAGAGATATGTAAATTCCTCCTCTTCGCGGCATGCAGTGTTTAGAGAGACATCAATTGCTGGGTTTAGAATCAGAGAGCACTTTATATTTTAAACATAAAGTTTAATTTGATATAGCAGGAGCAGGGAATGAATGGGAAACATCGCCATTCGCAGTTCAGTCATGTGCGGAGAAAAACTTAAATGATGGACTATTTAAGATTCCCATCTTCTTTATATTGTCGTCTATGAAAGATTTTGGCTGAGCCCCCCCATTCCAATTCCTTTTTATAAAGATCTATTAACACTTCTCAAAGAAAGTAGAAACGAGGGATCCAACTTCCAAAAAATCTGTGATCACACTGTCAATGCTTTCTGACTTTTCACGTGTTGTAGTACATCGAAGAAGTTACTTTTTACAGTGAAAAGTATGTGCTCCCCATGAATTATTGAGTTTAGGTGTTTGAGCCACATCCATTGCAAACAGTTAAAATCTTGAGAAGAATAAGAACAAACCAGATCATCGTGTAATTCAACTCTTGATAATCCTCAGCCTGGAAAGCCACTCCTGCCCGATGCGGTACAACATCAATAGTGAACACTGGCAAATATTTCAGCCGTTTCTTGTTCCAGACCCAAATATCATGCAAATTCAAGCATTTTCCCACGCGTTTCAGACCAAACATAGTGCTTATTCATGAATGAAATATCTTTTTAGCTCAAGAAACGGTTGGAATTTTCATCAGTGTTCACATAAACTCTCGCACCCAACCATGCAGTTTCCTTTATCATTGATGGGATGTAGTCAGGAGCTATAACGTGGTCTGTCAGTGGTCATCTGGCAGCTCTAAAATGGCCAACACAGACAGTCTTGGAGCAAGCCATTCTGTTTACCAGAGCCTAGAGGTTGCTCTGGCCTTAAGTCTTTAACCCCTGTACAGGGATCTGGACTTACACAAGGGACCCTATGTTTGGGCTGTAGAGTCAGCTGCCAACTAATGGTGCAGGCTGGCAGGAGAAGTCAAATAGCTGGATAAGAGCCAGGAGGGCAGTAAAGGTACAAAATCAGAAAGCAAAATGGTCAGGAAACAGGCTATAGTCAGATGAATACAAGTAGAAGCTGAAAATACAGGACTGAGCCAGAGTAGGTAAACTATATCTGACATCTCCCAGCAGTAAGCTGGGAGTATCAATAGGGTGTGGTGCTGTCCCATTGGGAGTATTAGTAGGGTGTGGTGCTATACTGTTGGCTAATCCATGGAGCTGATTACTCCAGCTGAAAAGCAGGCAAACCTATGCTGACAGACTAGACAACACTGCAAGTACCAGCCGCCATGGTCTCATTGGCTGGACAGAGCCTGTGTCTCTCAGAGCTTCTGGGTGAAAATCTCTATCACCAGTGCTGCCCGCAGAATGAATACCAGCACTAAGATGGTAGTATCAATAGGGTGTGGTGCTGTCCGATTGGGAGTATCAATAGGGTGTGGTGCTGTCCCATTGGGAGTATCAATAGGGTGTGGTGCTGTCCCATTGGGAGTATTAGTAGGGTGTGGTGCTATACTATTGGCTAATTCAAGGAGCTGATTACTCCAGCTCAAAAGCAGGCACACCTATGCTGACAGACTAGACAACACTGCAAGTACCAGCCACCATGGTCTCATTGGCTGGACAGAGCCTGTGTCGCTCAGAGCTTCTGGGTGAAAATCTCCATCACCAGTGCTGCCCGCAGAATGAATACCAGCACTAAGCTGGTAGTATCAATAGGGTGTGGTGCTGTCCGATTGGGAGTATCAATAGGGTGTGGTGCTATACTATTGGCTAATCCATGGAACTGATTACTCCAGCTGAAAAGCAGGCACACCTATGCTGATAGAATGGATAACACTGCCGGTTCCAGCCACCATAGTCTCAATAGTCTCATTGATGGGACAGAGCCTGTGCCTACATCTCCATCACCAGTGTAGCCCGCAGAATGAATACAGCACTGCTTGGCGACAGGGGAACACATTGCCGGAGCAGCTTCCGGAGAGACGCTCTTTATTCATGAATTAACTATTAACCCAAGATTCTCTGCTATGGTATAATAGGCAATGGATTTTCTAATATGAGAACTTGTATTGTAATCACGGGTCACTGTACTTGTGTTCCCTGAATAAATGTTGACACGGCCCTTTAAAATGAAATAATAGTCTGCTTGGGAGCTTTATTTAAATATATTTATATTGTAATGTAGAAACTTCTATCTTGCAGTTATTATTAATAGATGTCAGTGAAGAAGCGTACATGTCGTATTCTGCTCCTACCATGCCTATAATAATGTCATGATATGCTGTTTATCAACCGGAGAAGTGACATTTCTAGTTAATGCTGCAAATTCAACCGACAATGGTGCTATCAATAGTACCAGAACTGTATGGAAGCTGCCAGATTATCAGATTAAATTAAATATACAGTTACACAGCTTTGTCCTCTTTTTTCCACACTGTTTCTCTATAATTTTTTGTTAAGGGGTCTTCCAACCTCACGTTAATAATGTAATACATTATTGTAACACTTTTAGCAGAGTGCAACTCTCAGGGTGGCCACATATAGACACATATAATATAAACGTTTCCCTACAGAATCATGCTTTTTTTTTCCAAAAGCAGGTCGCCTTTCAGAATTCAGTTCTGGATATGTGGAGGCAAGAGGAAAGGTTACACAGTATTCGACAGAAAGATCTAGGGAACAATTCTCATCACAGTGGGTGGCCACAAGAATAATAAAAATTTGACTACCACAAATAGGTGACACCAGAGAGCCACCTTTCTTCTTCCTGGACAACAGACACTTTTTTTCCCAAAGAGTATTCTCGGAGCCGTAAGTTTCCCTTTGTTATCTGGCGGACTCCACAAAAAGAAACTCTATATCCTTAACCTAGTAAAGATATTCCAAGATAAGTAGAACTTTAAAAACAAAAATTGTTTTCTGTGGGGCGTTGCTTATGCTATATGTGTGTGGATGAGAATCTATCTAATTTGTATAGGGAGAAATTGGCGTTTCTGTATGGTTTTCAGATCTTTGGGACGATCGCCCCTTTATTTATCTAATGAGAAGATGCGAGTGAGTATATGGAGCAGGCTTAGGAGCTGAGCCAGCTCTATAAAAGGCAGGTACCAGCAGTGTTACCCAGCCAGCACCTGCCTCAAATAGCACCGATCAGGGCTAGCTCCGATCACAGCTATTTAACCAATTAAATGCCGCAGTCAATCTCCGACAGATGCATATAAGTGCGCCAATCCTAGAGCGATGTCCGTTTTGATGTCCATTGTCCCTCCTACTGCAAAGTGATTGCATAGTTAAATGTTGAATGTACCCCAAGATGGTGCCAATAAAAACTTCAAGTTCTAACTCAGTTCTATCGATGGGAAGATGTTTTGTGTCTCGGAAAATGGCAACACAACCCACATTTTTTTTTACAAAGTTCTGAGTTGTTTTAATAGAAATTTAGAGTGATCAATGAGTGGAACAGGCTGCCACGAGAGGTGGTGAGTTCTCCTTCAATGGAAGTCTTCAAACAGAGGCTGGACAGACATCTGTCTGGGATGATTTAGTGAATCCTGCTTTGAGCAGGGGGTTGGACCAGAAGGCCCAGGAGGTCCCTTCCAACTCTACCATTCTATGATTCTATGAATAATAATAATAAAAGAGTTGTTTTAAAACTAAAATAATACAAAAACTATACAAGTTTAGAATTGCTGTAATCGTACTGACCTGAAGAATCATGTGTCATGGTCATTTGTGCTGCACAATGAATGCCGTAACCAAACCAAACAACTATGATGGAATCACGGGGGTTTTTTTCTTCCCCATTTTACTGCCCTTGGAACAATCGTTCATATGGTTATATCAGCGTGAAAATAAAACAGTCATGGCTCTTGGAAGAAGATGAGGAAGAAACATATGCGGAAAAAATAAAAATTAGGGAGGTAATGATTGGCCCATGTGAAAGGATCTTTAAACAAATGCAGATCTACTTTTTCTGCGCTCGTTATGGCCAAAGAGCCTTATTGGAAAGTCGTAAAAACTCTTAACAGTTTTTCACAATTTATAAATGATGTCAAAAATGTCAGCCCTTCAGCGGTACGAGAAGTCAGTGTACGTATTCCAGGCGTCCTGGATTATAAATGTTCTTGTCGGTCATCAGTTTGCATGAGGAGTGACAAATAATCTATCTGGAATATGACTGCTATCCGGGTGAGATTGTCTACAAAGAGATTGTAAGATCACAGGGAATGTGCAGTAACTATTGACTGACACTTCTACCGCCACATTACCACATGTATCACTGTGATCGCTGAAACCAATTCCAGGAGGTCAATCTATTAGAGGTCACATCTGGTCGATAACAAGGTTTCACACTCTAGGTATTAACCCACTCAGGAAAATCAAGATTTATGACTCTTTTTGAAAAAAAATGAGGTCTGTATTCTCATTATGTAGGGTTTTTATTTTTTGACGAAGTGGATTATTATTATGGTGGTGTGAATGGGAAAAAGGTTTACACTCAGCGTACATCTATGAGTTACAATGCACAAACTAACAGTGACTGACTGATACTGAGGGAGAGAAGGCCTTCCCTCATGGGCTTACAATCTACAGGGGGTCAGAAGGTTGGGGGATTGGAGCAGTTCCGGTGGCGGTGAGGCGGCAATGGGATCATTGCAGGCTGTAGGCTTTACAAATGAGATGAGTTCTCAGGTTACTTCTGAAGGTTTCAAATTTGGGAGACAATAGGACGTTTTGGGATGTGGGATGCTCGAGAGAAGTCTTGGAGGCAGTTGGGCGAGGAACGTATGAGTGCAGATAGAGAGATCTCGTGAGGACCATTCCAGATGTTTGTAAGTTTAAGACAGTTTTTTACTTTCTTATTTTTTATGTTTAATTGCACAGTGAAAGCTACAATAGGTAAAACTGCATATTAGGCAAAGAATCCCCTGAAAAAGTGCTGCAACACCACAACAAATAGTGTCCATTATGCGCAGTAACGTCAAAGCAAAATTACTGTGCACATGTTCCGTCTTTAATTACTTCTTCAGGGTTCAGAAACCCTGAAACAGTTAAAAAAAAAAGTAGCATACTAAGCAAAAGTGCAAACGGAGACAATTCTGGAAAAAGACCACCAGGTTTTGCATCACGCGGCTTCACTTAGGTAAATCTTGCCGTTTCTGCCAAGCAACCTATAGACTTCGTTTGCCCAGACATTCTTGCATACAGAGTTTTTTGAGGAGCATTTTCAAGTGGATCGTTTCCAGAATCCTCCTCAAAAACTGCTTCAAAAACACTTGGATAACTCTTCTTATACATTTCTATGGGAAATCCTCTTTGCTGTTCCTAAAAGGAGGGTTTATTTTTTTCCTTAAGAAGTTTTGAAAAATGGTTATTTGCAAAAAGAAAATGCATGTCAATTATTTGAAGGAAATCCTGAAGGAATCTTCTCCAAGCTAGACATTGTTCAATGAAAAGGCGGTAAGGAACAGTTCAGGAAAAAAAAAAAAAAACTTTTCCAAAACTCTTTAGAGCCTCTTAAGGAAACATTTCAGGACAAGAAAAACTCCTCCAGCAGTGCGGCGTCACAGGCAAAGAATACATTTCCAAGCGTCTCCTAAACTCAATAGCTTACATAGCCAAGTGTGATCCGATAAATGGATCAAAGGAGGACATGCTGCAACTTTTGGAGAAAATTGGACATGTGCGTGGCCCCATAGAATATCATTGGTCCAAGCGTGATCCGGTGTTTTGTCAGATGGAAAATACGGTGGCGTGAATGAGCCTTGGGGCTGCACAATTTTGAGTGTCAATTAGGTGTCACAAATCCTAGTTAAAATCATAAAATACCTGTGCCATTTTGTTGGAAACTTGCAGACAAATCGCACAGGTCATTTAATTGTTACTTAATGATCTTTTTTTTCTTTTATTTTGAGGCATTTGCTTTTCGGTGCATTTTAAGGGTAAGGAGAAGTGTTAAAAGGGTCGTCTCATCTTTTTAAATAGGTAAAATTGCAAAGTGCTTATAAAAACTAGCAACTTTGCAATTTACCTATTAGTAAAAATCCTTTCAATTCTCAAGAATGCAGGGCTTTTCATTTTGCAGTTTATGGCTCATCTGTAGTTTATAAGTGGTGGCAACAAGCAGCACTTACAAGCTGTTTGCTATAGAGTTTGTAAGCGCTGCTGTGAAGCTAGCCGTATCTATGGATCCCTGTGTGCTTCTCCGATGGTGCAGAGGTAAAGCTTTCTCTACTAGTAGCATCGGGCCAATGGCTTCACAATGCCTCCGACCCAAACTGTCAGTCTTCAGGATCACACTGCACTCGGCAAGCAACAAGCCGGTAGAATAGAAAATTAGAAAACCATTTTAAATATTAAAAAAAAGAGGAAGCCACTGTAAGTGTGTTATTTATTTATTTATTTATTTCGCAGTATTTCTTGGGGTCCTTTTTTGGCATTTTTTGCTCTACCAGACCTCACAATGTTGTTTAATGACATCCCTTCCCAGCGGGAGCGCACAGCAGCAGAGATTACACTGGTGAAATGTTCTCTGCATCCCTGACTAAGAATACCAACTCAAAATCCTGTTTAATTTTAATAAGACATGGATTTTAAATGAGCGCATCTATAAATAGCACATGACAGATGAACGCCGATTTTTTGAGATGCTAAAACTGGTATTTTGTAAATGCCAGAAAAACTGTGCATGATGTCACCCAGTAACGCGGCCAGTTATCAGGTGGTGCTGGAAAGTAGACAGGTCCGCAATAAACTACCGAACAGCACCTACAAAAAGTGAAACTCATATATTATATGAGAAGTGGGTTCAGCATGTGATCCCTCATCAAAGCCAGGGATACGGCTAATGATGTACATGTACCTCCTCAGTCATGAAGGGGTTAATATGCCAGAAATCCATTACATGCTGCAGCCACTGTAGAGAGAACAGATCACCTCCTATGTTGGGGTCCAGAATATAAGGGGGCATAACTATTTTACTTGTCCATCACCACAAACCATACAAGAGCTTGTTTTTAATGGCACAAGTTCTAGTTTTCAATGACCCCATTTATTTTACCATAAAACGCACTGAAAAATGTAAAAAAAAACAATTAATGTGAAAAAAATTCCGTAATTGCAATATTGATTTTATGGAGATTTCTTTTTATGACATTTATTATGAATGGTAAAAAAGACCGTGTAATGTGATTATTAAGGGTCAGTATGAGTAGGGCAATACAAAACGTATAAGGTTTTATATATACAAATACTTCTCACAAAATTAGAATATCATCAAAAAGTGAATTTATTTCAGTTCTTCAATACAGAAAGTGAATCTCCTATATTCTATATAGAGTCATTACACACAGAGTGATCTATTCTATAGAGTCATTACACACAGTGATCTATTCTATAGAGTCATTACACACAGAGTGATCTATTCTATAGAGTCATTACACACAGAGTGATCTATTCTATAGAGTCATTACACACAGAGTGATCTATTCTATAGAGTCATTACACACAGAGTGATCTATTCTATAGAGACATTACACACAGAGTGATCTATTCTATAGAGTCATTACACACAGAGTGATCTATTCTATAGAGTCATTACACACAGAGTGATCTATTCTATAGAGT
Source organism: Oophaga sylvatica (assembly GCA_033576555.1). Classification (NCBI taxonomy): domain Eukaryota; kingdom Metazoa; phylum Chordata; class Amphibia; order Anura; family Dendrobatidae; genus Oophaga; species Oophaga sylvatica. The sequence continues at coordinate 15,766,095 of JARQOD010000006.1, read as the reverse complement.
CATTACACACAGAGTGATCTATTCTATAGAGACATTACACACAGAGTGATCTATTCTATAGAGACATTACACCAGAGTGATCTATTCTATAGAGTCATTACACCCAGAGTGATCTATTCTATAGAGTCATTACACACAGAGTGATCTATTCTATAGAGTCATTACACCCAGAGTGATCTATTCTATAGAGTCATTACACCCAGAGTGATCTATTCTATAGAGTCATTACACACAGAGTGATCTATTCTATAGAGTCATTACACCCAGAGTGATCTATTCTATAGAGTCATTACACCCAGAGTGATCTATTCTATAGAGTCATTACACACAGAGTGATCTATTCTATAGAGTCATTACACACAGAGTGATCTAGTCTATAGAGACATTACACACAGAATGATCTATTCTATAGAGACATTACACACAGAGTGATCTATTCTATAGAGTCATTACACACAGAGTGATCTATTCTATAGAGACATTACACACAGAGTGATCTATTCTATAGAGTCATTACACACAGAGTGATCTATTCTATAGAGTCATTACACCCAGAGTGATCTATTCTATAGAGTCATTACACACAGAGTGATCTATTCTATAGTCATTACACACAGAGTGATCTATTCTATAGAGTCATTACACCCAGAGTGATCTATTCTATAGTCATTACACACAGAGTGATCTATTCTATAGTCATTACACACAGAGTGATCTATTCTATAGAGTCATTACACACAGAGTGATCTATTCTATAGAGACATTACACACAGAGTGATCTATTCCATAGAGTCATTACACACAGAGTGATCTATTCTATAGAGTCATTACACACAGAGTGATCTATTCTATAGAGTCATTACACACAGAGTGATCTATTCTATAGAGTCATTACACACAGAGTGATCTATTCTATAGAGACATTACACACAGAGTGATCTATTTCACGTGTTTATTTGTGTTAATGTTGATGATTATGGCTTACAGCCAATGAAAACCCAGAAGTCATTATCTCAGTAAATTAGAATAATTTATAACACCAGCTGGAAAAATGATTTTAAAATGCGAAATGTTGTCCTACTGAAATGTATGATCAGTAAATGCACTCAATACTTGGTCGGGGCTCCTTTTGCATCAATTACTGCATCAATGCGGCGTGGCACGGAGGTGATCAGCCTGTGGCACTGCTGAGGGGTTATGGAAGCCCAGGTTGCTTTGATAGCAGCCTTCAGCTCGTCTGCATTGTTTGGTCTGGTGTCTTTCATCGTCCTCTTGACAATACCCCATAGATTCTCTATGGGGTTAAGGTCAGGCGAGTTTGCTGCCAATCAAGCACAGTGATACTGTTGTTTGTAAACCAGGTATTGGTACTTTTGGCAGTGTGGACAGGTGCCAAGTCCTGCTGGAGAATGACATTTCCATCTCCAAAAAGCTTGTCGGCAGAGGGAAGCATGAAGTGCTCTAAAATGTCCTGGTAGACGGCTGCACTGACTTTGGTCTTGATAAAACACAGTGGACCTACACCAGCAGATGACATGGCTCCCCAAACCATCACTGATTGTGGAGACTTCACACTAGACCTCAAGCAGCTTGGATTGTGGCCTCCACTCTTCCTCCAGACTCTGGGACCTTGATTTCCCAATGAAATGCAAAATTTACTTTCATCTGAAAACAACACCTTGGACCACTGACAACAGTCCAGTTCTTTTTCTCCTTGGTCCAGGTAAGATGCTTCTGGCATTGTCTATTGGTCATCAGTGGCTGACACAAGGAATGTGACACTTGTAGCCCATGTCCTGGAGACGTCTGTGCGTGGTGGCTCGTGAAGCAATGACTCCAGCAGCGTCCACTCCTTGTGAATCTCCCCCAAATTTTTGAATGGCTTTTTCTTATCAATCCTTTCAAGGCTGCGGTTATCCCGGTTGCTTGTGCACCTTTTTCTACCACACTTTTTCCTTCCACTCTACTTTCCATTAATATGCTTGGATACAGAACTCTGTGAACAGCCAGCTTTTTTAGCAATGACCTTTTGTGGCTTCCCCTCCTTGTGGAATGTGTCAATGACTGCTCCTGGACATCTGTCAAGTCAGCAGTCTTCCCCATGAATGTGGAGACTACTGAAACAGAATAATAATGCTTAGGAAGCCTTTGCAGGTGTTTTTTGGTAATTATTCTAATTTACTGAGATAATGACTTTCGGGTTTTCATTGGCTGTAAGCCATAATCATCAACATTAACAGAAATAAACACGTGAAATAGATCACTCTGTGTGTAATGACTCTATAGAATATAGGAGATTCACTTTTTGTATTGAAGAACTGAAATAAATTAACTTTTTGACGATATTCTAATCTTGTGATAAGCACTTATATCTGTCTATCTATTACCTATCTATCTGTCCCTCCATTTATCCATTCATCCAGCATTAATAGGTAATTTCCTATTGTTATCCTCAGACTCTAGCTGACCGGCGCGGTGACTTTACCGTACACGCTTCACCCCTCCGGCATCCCTTAGATGAGCTTCCAGCGTTCCTGATAACAGCTAACCCCCCTATGGCGGGAATGAAAGAAAAATGCTTAACCAATCCAGGGCAGAGTGTCGGGGCATCATTGTGCAATGATAGGGGTTGTGGTTTTTTTTCTAAATAAAGCGGCTTTGAAGGAATACTCGATTGCCGCTGACATTTCTCCTGCTTAATGCCAGTGCTCACCGAGGAATAATAATGTGATAAACAAAGAACAAATTGAATTGCTGAACTGCAATCAGACATGGTTTAGTGAAATGAGCAGGAAAATGTAACCCTTCTGCTTTCGGTTGGGAAAACATGAGTGGTGGGAGGGCATTTTATCATTAATCCCATTGTTTATCACTTCAAATGTTCCCTCTTTATTTTCTAACATTAAATAAAATAAAATTTTATATATTTTTTTAATAAAAAAAATTCACATTTTTAGTTTTTGATTTATTTTACTTTTTGAAGCTTTTGACTCCTAATGAGACCTAATATGGAATTATCCTACTATCGCTGAATAATCACAGGATTGCACACCTGCCGTCTGCTCCCCAGTTTACTATATTATACAGTCATGAGAAAAACTAAGTACACCCTCTTTGAATTCTATTGTTTTGTTTTTTTTGGATCAGTACAGAATAAAGAAAAAAACATTGGCTCCTTAGAAAGTGTAAAAATCACGACCTCAAATGGTCAACACAAGATGAATTACATCATGACATCATTTATTTACCAGAAACTAGGCCAAATTCGATAACTTTCAACATGTGAAAAAATAAGTACACCCCCATGACCCAATAGCTTGTAGAACAGCCTTCCTCAGCAATAATTTGAAGTACCGTAATGTCTTCGATTTGACTTTATCAGTCGCCCACATTGCTTTGGAATGATTTTGTCCTGCTCTTCTGTACAACGTTGCTTCAGTTCATTGAGGTTTGTGGGCATTCGTTTCCGCACAGCCATCTTAAGATCCCAACACAGCATCTACATTAGGTTTTGGTTTGGACACGACATACTTTAGCCTTTTTGCTAATTGTCATGTACTTGAACATTTAACCTGCTAACTGCGGCCTTTAGAGTCTGAGCTGTTGATCTTGGGGTTTTTTTTTATTGCAATTTATCCCCTTTCCCAATTTAAAAAATAAAAAAATAAACATTTTGTACTGTCTTGTCTGAAAAGTCCAATCTTTAATAATAAATGAATCATTTTATTTAAACAGCGCCAATGTATTCTGCAGCACTTTACAATTAAATCTATGAAAATATAATTTTTGTTCATATGTATGGTAAATACCATTAATTTAAAAAGCAAAGAATAAAAATAAAGCAAAAAAAAACAAAAGTGAAAAAATGAAAAGTTGCCATAGCGAGAAGGGGGTTGGGGCCTTCTGTGTCTTGAGGAGTATGGCGGTTCACTTCAGCAAACTGGCGTCATTCTGAATCTGGTATAAAACAACATTTACAGAGATTTTTGGGGTGATGTAATGGTCCGGGTGTTGCATCTTGGGTGAAAACAGTCAAAAACTGTAGTTGTAAAGATAAACTACATAAATCAGTAGTAAAAAAAAAGAAAGTAGTGACAATATTAGCAGGAAATAAAAAAAAATCTGGATAAAAAATATTATTATTTTTTGCACTTTTTACCATTTTATATTAAGTTGTATTCTGTTTCCCATCATCTTATGAAGCAGTGTATCATTTTTAGCTGCGTGAATCACTATAGAACCTATCACCTTCCCGCATTTGAGACATCCGACCATCTGGCATCAACTTTGATGTGTGAATAGAACATAGTTGAAGCAAGCTATATTTTTAGCCACCTACAATACAGAGAAGCTATTTGCTAAGAGTTATTTTTAATGACTTCCGTGATTGCTTGTTGTTTGCCTCGCTGGCATATGTTTCGAGTCAACGCAGTACGTACCATAATAAATTTTGGAAACAATAATGGAGTAGGCTTTTACAGACATAAATTTATGTAGGTTTTTGGGTTCTAGCCAAAAAAAACCATAGATATTGGTAGACAAAAAATAATGAAATCCCAATACTGATGGAATCATGTCTAAGGCCGGCGTCACACTGGCGACAGAATCGGACGACTGCAATGCGATGAAAAATCGCATTGCAGTCGGACCTATGTTAATCTATGGAGCAGCTCCCAGTATCAGATTTTTTGTGGTCCGTTTTAAACGTCCGTGTACAATCACAGCATGCTGCGATTGTCACCGATTGTCGGTCGACAATCGCCAATGCAAGTCTATGGGAGCGATGAAAAATCTGATTACAAACGGACGCATGTGTGACTTGCGATGAAATCGCATCGGTGTCCTTTAGAAAAGCCGGCAATTCATCCCGGCTATACTGTAAAATCACACTGACAGCTTTAATAAATACTAGAAAGAATAGGTATACACACATAGAATACATATTATATATATATATATATATATATATAGTAATTGTGGCATGTATATATATACATATATTTATATTTCCTAGACTTCTACATACTGTAATAGCCGCAAATTCAATTGCCGGCTTCTGTGAAATCACAGAAGCCGACATGAAATGATACATTGTTTCCACACATTTAACCATGTCATTTCCTGTATTTTGATATTTGTTTAGAACTTACAATTACATGAGTGTATTTGTGCAAAATTTCAGACATGTAGGGGTTAATTAAAGGTGTAATTTCGTTGAAAAAAAATGCGTGGGCTCCCGCTGTATTTTCTCCACCAGACAGACAAAGCAAAGCGAGTGGGGGCAGATAATAATAGCCTAGGGAGGGTACATTTTTTGGTGCCCCCCTGGCTACTAACATCTGCCCCAGACACCCCAGAAAGGGCAAATCTATAATTAGATTCGCCCTTTCTGGCACTTTGCCCGTCTATTCCCATTGCCTGTAGAGGTGGCGAATGGGTTAATAATCTCACCTTACTGTCACCTTGTATTGAAAGGTGACCTTAAGGCAGGTTAATATTGAGAGCTGTCAATTAGACAATTATCATTTATTAATCCTATTGAAGTAAATAAAAAAACACACACACACTTTAAGAATAAATAATTTTAATGAAATAAAAACACATTTTTTTGACCATATTTTATTTTACACTTAATCCGTGCGAAGCCATTGATCTCCTAAAATACAGAAAAAAAAATAAAACAACATTATTCTTACCTATTCCGCCGATCTGTCACGTCCCACGCTGTAATCCTTCACAAAGGGTTAACTAGCTTTGAGCCAAGCAGTGCAAGTAATCCTGCGTGCTCAGCTCAAAGCTCCTGAATGAATAAGTTCCTCTCCTGGCGACAGGAGAGGATGTGTTTAATGAATGAAGCTTAATTGATTGTGTCAACTTTCCCTTTAGGTCAGGTCACTAAAGTTAAATTGCCAATAATTCAATTAAGCTCCATTCATGAATCTATTCCTCTCCTTTCGCTGGGAGAGGAACTTATTCATTCAAGGGAATACAGGTCTGAGACAGCATTATTAGCTCTCTGCGACCTGTAACCTGTTAACCCTTTCTGATGGATTACAGCGTGGGACCTGACTGTACTTCGGATTGGTAAGTATCATTTTGCTTTTTTATTTTATTTTTATTACAGCAAATGGTTTTAGCAGGAAAATAAAATATTGTCAAAAACTGTGTGATTATTTCATTAAACTTCTTTTTTATTAAAGTGTGTGTGTTTGATTTTTCTATCATACAATAGGATTAATAATTGATAGTTGTCTAATTGACAGCTCTCAATTATTAACCTGCCTTAAGGTCACCTTTCAATACTAAGGTGACAGTAAGGTGAGATTATTAACCCATTCGCCACCGCTACAGGGCAATGGGAATAGACGGGCAAAGTGCCAGAAAGGGCGAATCTAATTATAGATTTGCCCTTTCTGGGGTGTCTGGGGGCAGATGTTAGTAGCCAGGGGGGGCACAAAAAATGTACCCTCCCTAGGCTATTATTATCTGCCCCCACTCGCTTTGCTTTGTCTGTCTGGTGGAGAAAATACAGCGGGAGCCCACGCATTTTTTTCAACGAAATTACACCTTTAATTAACCCCTACATGTCTGAAATTTTGCACAAATACACTCATGTAATTGTAAGTTCTAAAAAATATCAAAATACAGGAAATGACATGGTTAACTGTGTGGAAACAATGTATCATTTCATGTCGGCTTCTGTGATTTCACAGAAGCCGGCAATTGAATTAGCGGCTATAACAGTATGTAGAAGTCTAGGAACTATAAATATATGTATATATACATGTCACAGTGACATGTATATATATATATATATGTGTTCTATGTGTATATATCTATTCTTTTTTTTGTGATTTAAATACTATTCTTTTGGATCCATTATATGTCAGTTTTGCAAGCCTGCGAGAAAATCTCGCAAGTCGAATGAAAATCGGATGTTACAAGGTACACACACATGCGACTAAATCGCATCTTTGAAGGAAAATCGGATGCCAGAAGGATGTGTGATGTTTGCATTTTGATCCGACAATCGACCGTCTAAAACTGACGATTTTTTGTGGTTGTGTGTGACGCTGGCCTAAGACTTAATAAGGTCCAACATTATCTAAAATACCACAACTGGAAATTCTACTTTTTCAGGACTGCTTTTTGATGCCTGGTCATCCTTAAGCCCCCGTCACACTAAGTGAGATCGCTGAAGCGTCATCGTTGGTCTCCCGCTGGCCAGCGCGCATCACTGCGTGTGACAGCGGGAGACCAACGATCAGCGAGCTGGGAGCTGGTATCCAATGTACATATCGGGTAACTAAGGGCGGCGCCGTGCCTAGTTACCCGATATGTACCCTGGTTACCGGCTCCCAGCTTCTGCTGTAGAGCGCTGAGAGCCGGTATCTAGGGTACATATTGGGTAACTAGGTGCCGCGCGGTGCTTAGTTACCCGATGTGTACATTGGATACCACCGTGCTCGCTGGTCCTGATAGCTGGTGAGTCTGCCCATGTGACAGCTCACCAGCGATCAGCTAACGATGTCCCAGCGATCCCATCCACGTCGTATCGTTGGTGGGATCGCTGGGACATTGAAGAGTGTGACGGGACCCTTAGATCTAAGGATGTATCCAACTAAATGACTAAATGCACCAAGAGTCTCAGAGAAGACCAGACCATGATCAACAGAAGTTCACTCTCGACCTATCAGCATGAGTCAAAAAATACCCCAGAGCTTCTTTGCTCTACAAGATAAGAAGACCATGATGATAGCTAGCTTAAAACCTTAGGTAGAGATTAGACATGAGTGATTCCATTTTCAAGACCCTGATCCAGGAGCCTGGTCAGTATTCCATGGCCTCAGGATGGGAGCCCTCTGAACTGCCTCCTATCAGCTCATTTGATTAGCCTTCTTGGTGCAATATCATCAATTTAGTGTAATACAAACATGATATTATTGTAGGTTGGCAAATCATAGACTCATAGAATGGTAGAGTTGGAAGGGACCTCCTGGGTCATCTGGTCCAACCCCCTGCTCAAATCAGGATTCTCTAAATCATCCCAGACAGATGTCTGTCCAGCCTCTGTATGAAGACTTCCATTGAAGGAGAAGTCACCACCTCTCGTGGCAGCCTGTTCCACTCATTGATCACCCTCACTGTCAAAAAGTTTTTCCTAATATCTAATCTGTCTCCTCCCATTCAGTTTCATCCCATTGTTTCTAGTCTTTCCGTGTGCAAATGAGAATAAAGATGATCCTTCTACAATGTGACAGCCCTTGAGATCAAAAGAGGAGTAAGGGATGCCATTACATGGAAGAAGTTCACAGGATTCCCATCCAGGGGCCACGGGAAAGTGACCTGGCCGCTGGAACTTGATCACTTCATTTGCTTATAACTAGTAGGAGTCAAAAATGTTGACCACATACTGAAAAGTCTTGCCCCTTATTATGTCAGGTATGACATGTGATCCACACTTGTTGCCCTGAGTCTTCTTGTCGAAAACCATTTTATTGACAACATGTCAATGGTGGACATAAACAGAAAAGAGCCTCACGTGGAAGAACCATATATGGTTCCTTTGCAATCCAATATGTCAGAATAATGTATAATTGCTAATGTTTTAGAGGTGGAAATGGGGCCCCTTTACCTCAGGGGCCCTTGTGCAGCTGCATAGCACCAATGGTATGTCCACCCTAGATTTTTATAAGTGAAGTGGCCCTGGCAATCAGTGATTAGTCTCCTCTGGCAATATATTTCTCTTTTCAGTAGCCCTTACGGGGGAAATTTAGTGTTATCTGCCACCAGTTGTGACCATTATCGGCATCTTTCATCTCTGGAGGGGTTCTTGCGTATGGGACCCTAAAGTATGACTTTGCTAGAATGAAATAGGACTTATGGAAAGGTGATGGGATTTAGTGAAGATATGATGATAAGTGAAGCTTAAAGCCTCCTGTCATCTTCATGTATTTTTCATGTATTGTCACTGTGCCCTTCATCTGCCCTCTCCGCTCAGCTCGACGTGCTCCTGCTTCTAAGATGACCATCACAGCACCATAGGGGGTGCTGAGGAAGGACTAAACAGTGTCTGCCCTACATTCCCTATACCAAAGCAGAGGAAAGTCAAGTGAGTTGTGATTCTCGGGTTCTCCAGCTGCGTTCTTGGGATCTTTGCCAGTCCCATGGATAAGAGATAACTTACTTTCTTGGAAATGATCACTTAAGGTGGTGCAGACAATCTTTCAGGTAAAAGGTAAATTTCTATGTAGCGACGTAGCTGTAAGCTTGCGGGCCCCAAAACTAAAACCATATAATTGCACCCAACTATCATGAGTCTTACACAGAGATGAGCAAACATCCCACATTTTTGTTTTGGGCAGATTCTTAATAATCAGCTTTGTTTTAGTCCGAATAACATTCACCTGAATCAAAATTGCCAGGAAAAGATATTTGTTTTGAGGTCTCTCCAGATCCCAATGCATAATAAATGGAGGGCGGGAAGGGGTTTAAAAGTTAATAAAAGCTTATGATCACCAGTAGTTGGCCCACCTCTTATCTATCATGCGAGCACATTTCCCTGTCTGGTCACTTTCTGATTTTTGGATCTTCTGCCTCTATTTCGGCTGCAGTGATGTGGCGCATGATGCATTTTGTCAATGGGGTGCATTAAACACCATGGACATGCACGTGCCCCACATAAGGGTGCTTTCACATTGCGTTTAGGCACTCATTCTGTGGCACTGTTCGGGGCTCTCACAAAACCGGATTCGGACTAGGTGCTGACGGGGCCATAGACTATATTGGTATTGACAGAGCGAACACGAGTTCTGCCATGCATCATTTTGGGCGTATACGCCTACTGAAGGCCGACACTCTGATGCAGTCTACCATGTATGAGTGTCTGCCACAAGAAGGCATACACGCCCAAAAATGATGGATGGCAGAGCGCACATTCGCTTTGTCGGTACCATTATAGTGTATGTCCCTATCGGAACATACATCCAAATTCCGTTTTGCGGGGGGGGGGAGGGGTTTGGTTGTAAACCCTGACTTGAGCCAATGAACGGGTGCCTGAACTGTTGTGAATGGGTTTGAGATGAGTTCTGAGCAGAGGCTCCCTCTGGTGGTTACAAGCGGTGCTAGTGAAGATTGTGAGGACTGGGAATCAGGTGTTACTGACTGGTCTTATATAAGGGAGTCATTTTCCCATCAGGGTTGCCGGTGATCATTTGTTCTGTTCTGAATCCTTCATTCCAGTTTCCCTTGTAGCCTGCTGTGTCGTGTCTGCATCTCCTGCTTACAGATAAGACTTTCGCTTCTTTTGTGTTTGTGCTATATTTTTGCATTTTGTACTGCACTTCTTTGGGGGCCTTCAGGGTCCCCTCCGGGGGCTTCTGCCCTCTCAGTTTAGTTCAGCCACTGAGTTTTGTTCTTTTGCTTTTTCCAGTTTTTTCAGTGGCTGCTGTTTTGATTTTGTTACACCAGAGAACTAATTTAGGTGGTAGAGGTCGTGTGATCTCAGGTGATTTTGAAATTAGTAGAGTTGGTGCTTTTCAGGGTTTTCTGGGATTGCAGTAAGTGCCCTTCCTATCCTTTTCTATTTAGATAGTTTGGGCCCCAGCGTTTGCTCATACTATTTTCTTTCTGTGTCAGTATTTCCTCTTGTCTAACCGCCATTACATGTTTGGGGGCTTTCTATTATCTTTGGGGTTCTGCTCCGGGGCAGATAGCTTTCCTATTTCTGTATTTAGGTGTAGTTAGTTTCTCAGGCTGTGACGAGGCGTCTAGGACCAACGTAGGAACGCTCCACGGCTGCCTCTAGTTGTGGTGGTTAGTCAGGGTACTGCAATCTCATAGATTCCAACTGCTCTGGTGTATTGCCTTTTTGCCTGCTCTCCTCAGCTACCAAAACATAACAGTATCACCGGCCTAAAAAATTGAAAATTGTATGGTACTCACAGAAGGGAAAAATATTGTGAAAGAAAAAAGGTTGTCAGAGTTGTCAGAGATATTTTTCTGTTTGTTGCATTTTTTTTTTTTTTTTTTTCCCTCTCTATCTCTGGGTGCTGGGGAGGATCTTTTCTCCCAATGGAGTTTGCACGGTTGTCTGGCCGTGTGGATCAGCTTGCCACTGAGGTTCAGAGTATTGCTGCATATCTTGCTAGGTTGCCTGTTGTGGAACCTAGGATTCCCATGCCAGATTTGTTTTTGGGGGATCGAGCTAAGTTTCAGAATTTCAAAAATAATTGTAAATTGTTTTTTGCCTTAAAATCTAAGTCCTCAGGAAACGCAGCGCAGCAGGTTCAAATTATCATCTCTCTCCTGCGTGGCGATCCTCAGGATTGGGCTTTTTCCCTGATACCTGGGGATCCTGTTTTGAGTGATGTTGATGCATTTTTTCAGGCTTTGGGGTTATTGTACGATGAGCCTAATGTCACTGATCAAGCTGAAAAAACCTTGTTGGCATTAAATCAGGGGCTTGATGACGCTGAGTTATACTGTCAGAGATTCCGTAGGTGGGCAGTCCTGACCAAATGGAATGACGACGCTTTGGCGGCCCTTTTCCGGAAGGGTCTGTCAGATAATGTAAAGGATGTTATGGTGGGATTCCCTGTCCCCTCTGGTCTCAATGATTCTATGTCATTAGCGATTCAAATTGACAGACGTTTGCGTGAGCGGAGAAGTATGCGTGGAATGGTGTTGCCTTGTGAACCAGCTTCTGAACCCATGCAGTGTGATAGAGTGGTGTCTGGGGCACAGCGTCATGAGTTTCGAAAGCGCAATGGGTTATGTTTCTACTGTGGTGATGCCTCTCATGCTATTTCAGTCTGCCCTAAGCGGGGAAGACGTTTTGCACGCTCAGTTGTCTTGGGTAGTGTTCAGACTAAGTTTTTATTAACTGTCACTCTGATATGCTCTCTGTCCTCATTTTCTGCTCAGGCTTTCGTTGATTCTGGAGCAGCTATTAACCTGATGGATTATGATTTTGCTAAACGTTGTGGGTTTCCCTTGATACCCCTACAGAAGTCTATTCCCCTACTGGGGATCGATTCTACCCCTTTGGCTGAGAATAAACCCCAGTTTTCTACTCAGGTGATAATGAGGATTGAACCTGATCACCAGGAGTGCTGCAAATTTTTGGTTCTATATAATCTGCATGACATTATCGTGCTGGGTTTCCCTTGGTTACAGTCTCATAATCCTGTTTTGGATTGGAAATCTGTGTCTGTAACCAGTTGGGGCTGCCAATGTGTTAATACCAACACTCCTGTTTTTTCTGCCTCCCCCCAGGCTCAGGATGTTCCTGACTTTTTGTTTGATTTTTCTGATGTGTTTAGCGAAAGTAAATCTGCATCCTTGCCTCCCCATAGGAGCTATGACTGCGCTATTGAATTAGTGCCGGGTAGCAAATTCCCTAAAGGTCGCCTTTTTAACTTGTCTGTACCTGAACATGACGCTATGCGGACTTATATCAAGGAATCATTGGAGAAGGGTCATATCAGACCATCCTCTTCACCCTTAGGTGCCGGTTTTTTCTTTGTAGCCAAAAAAGATGGTTCATTAAGGCCGTGTATTGATTATCGTCTCTTGAACAATATTACTGTGAAATATCAATACCCGTTACCCTTGATTTCTGACCTGTTTTCCAGGGTGAAAAACGCTACTTGGTTTACCAAGCTTGACCTCAGGGGGGCGTATAACCTTATTCGCATTAAGCACGGGGATGAATGGAAGACGGCATTCAATACCCCTGAAGGGCATTTGAGTACCTAGTGATGCCCTTTGGGCTCACTAATGCTCCTTCCGTCTTCCAGTCCTTCATGAATGACATTTTCAGGGATTTTGTGGATACATTTCTGATTGTTTATTTGGATGATATCTTGATTTTTTCTAATGACTGGGACTCTCATGTGAAACATGTTCGAACTGTATTCCAGATTTTGAGAGAGAATGCTCTGTATGTGAAGGGATCAAAGTGTCTTTTTGGCGTACAGAGGATCTCATTTCTGGGATTCATTTTGTCCCCATCTGTTATTGAAATGGACCCGGTCAAGGTTCAGGCCATCTGTGATTGGGTCCAACCTACTTCATTAAAGGCTCTTCAGAGATTTTTGGGTTTTGCCAATTTTTATCGTAAATTTATTGGTAATTTCTCGGTTATTGTTAAACCATTAACTGATTTGACCAGAAAGGGTTCTGATGTGGTGAATTGGCCTCCTGAGGCAGTCTCTGCATTTCAGGAACTTAAGCAGAGATTCACTTCTGCTCCTGTTCTACGGCAGCCTGATGTTTCTCTGCCATTTCAGGTGGAGGTTGATGCCTCTGAAATTGGGGCAGGTGCCGTTTTGTCCCAAAAAGATCCAGAGACCTCTAAAAGTAACCCTTGTGCCTTTTTCTCTCGAAAATTTTCTCCTACTGAACGTAATTATGACGTGGGTAATCGGGAGTTGTTGGCCATGAAGTTGGCTTTTGAAGAGTGGAGACATTGGCTGGAGGGAGCCAAACATCAGGTGGTGGTCCTTACGGACCATAAGAATCTGGTCTATCTGGAATCTGCCAAGCGACTCAATCCTAGACAGGCCAGGTGGGCCTTGTTTTTCACACGTTTTAATTTTGTGGTTTCCTTTCTTCCTGGCACTAAGAATGTTAAGGCGCATGCCCTCTCGAGGAGTTTCCTTGCGGACTCTCCTGAGTTATCTGATCCTTCTGTTATTTGAAAGAGGGTGTAGTTCTTTCCGCCATCTCGCCCAATTTGAGACTTGCTCTGGAGGGGTATCAGGAGGATAGGCCCGAGCGCTGCCCTGTTGGAAAATTGTTTGTCCCGGACCAATGGAAAAAGAGTGTGATGTCTGAGATTCATTGTTCCGCATTGGCTGGGCATCCCGGAATTTTTGGTACCAGAGACTTGGTTAGTCGGTCCTTTTGGTGGCCTACCTTGTCTCGTGATGTCAGGGAATTTGTGCAGTCCTGCGGGACTTGCTCTCGCTCCAAGCCTTGCTCTCGCTCTAGTGGTTTGTTGATGCCATTGCCTGTGCCCAAGAGACCATGGACCCATATCTCTATGGATTTCATTTCCGATCTTCCTGTTTCTCAGAGAATGACCACCATCTGGGTAATTTGTGATAGGTTTTCCAAAATGATACATCTTGTGCCATTACCTAAGTTGCCTTCCTCCTCTGAATTGGTGCCGTTGTTCCTTCAGCACGTGGTTCGTTTACACGGCATTCCTGAGAACATTGTGTCTGACAGAGGAGTCCAGTTTGTTTCCAGATTTTGGAGGACTTTTTGTTCTAAACTGGGTTTTCAATGGTCTTTCTCCTCGGCATTTCATCCTCAGACCAATGGTCAAACTGAGAGAACAAACCAGACATTGGAGACTTATCTAAGATGCTTTGTGTCTGCTGATCAGGATGACTGGGTCTCTTTTTTGCCTTTGGCTGAGTTTGCTCTTAATAATAGGGCTAGCTCTGCCACTTTGATGTCTCCGTTTTTCTGTAATTCTGGGTTTCACCCTCGATTTTCTTCAGGACAGACGGAGGCTTCTGTCTGTCCAGGTGTTGACTCTGTTGTGGAGCGTATGCAACAGATTTGGGACCAGGTAGTAGAGAGGTTGTCCCTCTCTCAAGAGAAGGCCCAGCGGTTTGCTAACCGGCATAGGACTGATGGTCCTCGGTTTAAAGTGGGGGACTTGGTCTGGTTGTCCTCAAAGAATATTCCTATGAGAGTAGCATCTCCTAAATTTAAGCCTAGGTTCATTGGACCTTATAAGATCATGGAGATTATTAATCCTGTTTCTTTTCGTTTGCTTCTTCCAGGGACATTTAAGATCCATAACGTGTTCCACAAGTCCTTGTTGAAGAGGTTTGTTGAGCCAGTGGTTCCTGCTGCTGTGCCTCCTGACCCTGTTTTGGTTGAGGGCAATCTGGAGTATGTGGTTGAGAAAATATTGGATTCTCGTTTTTCTAGACGGAAACTCCAGTATTTGGTTAAATGGAGAGGTTATGGTCAGGAAGACAATTCTTGGGTGTTTGCTTCGGACATCCATGCTAGGAGACTTATCCGTGCGTATCATAGAACTCATCCTGACCGACCTGGTTGCTCAAATGAGGGTTCGGTGACCCCTCCTCAAGGGGGGGGTACTGTTGTGAATGGGTTTGAGATGAGTTCTGAGCAGAGGCTCCCTCTGGTGGTTACAAGCGGTGCTAGTGAAGATTGTGAGGACTGGGAATCAGGTGTTACTGACTGGTCTTATATAAGGGAGTCATTTTCCCATCAGGGTTGCCGGTGATCATTTGTTCTGTTCTGAATCCTTCATTCCAGTTTCCCTTGTAGCCTGCTGTGTCGTGTCTGCATCTCCTGCTTACAGATAAGACTTTCGCTTCTTTTGTGTTTGTGCTATATTTTTGCATTTTGTACTGCACTTCTTTGGGGGCCTTCAGGGTCCCCTCCGGGGCTTCTGCCCTCTCAGTTTAGTTCAGCCACTGAGTTTTGTTCTTTTGCTTTTTCCAGTTTTTTCAGTGGCTGCTGTTTTGATTTTGTTACACCAGAGAACTGATTTAGGTGGTATAGGTCGTGTGATCTCAGGTGATTTTGAAATTAGTAGAGTTGGTGCTTTTCAGGGTTTTCTGGGATTGCAGTAAGTACCCTTCCTATCCTTTTCTATTTAGATAGTTTGGGCCCCAGCGTTTGCTCATACTATTTTCTTTCTGTGTCAGTATTTCTTCTTGTCTAACCGCCATTACATGTTTGGGGGCTTTCTATTATCTTTGGGGTTCTGCTCTGGGGCAGATAGCTTTCCTATTTCTGTCTTTAGGTGTAGTTAGTTTCTCAGGCTGTGACGAGGCGTCTAGGACCAACGTAGGAACGCTCCACGGCTGCCTCTAGTTGTGGTGGTTAGTCAGGGTACTGCAATCTCATAGATTCCAACTGCTCTGGTGTATTGCCTTTTTGCCTGCTCTCCTCAGCTACCGAAACATAACACTGAACGCAATATGAAAGCATCTTAACCGTGTGAGGTCTGGTAAACGAGCCAGGATCTGAAGAGTGACTGGTGGGAACGGGCGCAGGACCATGAGACTTGCTACGCCAGGACAGATGAGCAGCGATTCTAGAATTGACGAGTATACGCTTTTATTACTTTTAAGCCCTTTTTGTGAATTTTGGGGGGAATTTTTGGGGAAATTATTAACAGTTTCAATTTGTTTCAAATTAGTTTGCTCATTTTTAGTCTTTAATAGTATTGTTCTTCTCGTATGGACCAAGAAACCTTTTTGGGCCTCTCTTGGCTCCAAGGCCGAGGTATGACTGGAACCCCTGCACCCATTATAGTTATGCCTCTACTGGAGGAAGCCTTTGTTGAGTGGATCTAATTGGCATCCCAATTTCATTCATCGTTATTTTATATGAACACCAGGCAGATGACGACTTCATGCCGACCCCGTCCTCCAGCTGAGCAGCAGGGTATTATTCTCTCAACTCCTCATGTTTTTCCTAATTCGCATTTCATTTAAACAATAGTGAAACAGTACAGGTCAAGTTTCCACTTCCCATCTGCAAAGAAAAGCATCAGTGATATTATCACTTATGCATAGTTAGATATGTAATTACTAAGAAATGGGCAGGAAGTGATTTATTGGAAATGCCAATATAAAGATCATGTGCTTCGTAGTAAAATCTAAATAAAAAGCTAATAATAAAAAAAACAATATAAACAAGTATAAGATAAATTCCCATGGGGGACTATGGATTGACCATACAATTGATCTCAAATGATCTCATAAGTGTAAAAAGCTCCAGGCAGAGTAGAAGAATATTGGAAAGCAAAAGCAAAATGTGAAGTTGTGATTATTAACGAATACATGAAAGCATCGACCTTCAGTTCCATAATGCAATAGACACCAGGAAATAATGCCTCTCCGAGGAGTGGCACATCTAAAGGAAATGTTAATGTTTCCTTGAAAATAGGAGAACCACAGTGATAGGAACCTGGAGGCGCTGTATGAATGTTCCTCACCACGTCATGAGCTTCAACACCTATTAGCGCCATTTTCACAATAGTAGTAAGGATGCAAGAGGCTGAGGCACGTATAGTCCTCTATGCTGCCTTCATTAGCAAGTGGGTTCAGGACCTACAGAGCTTCTGATTATTTGGGCTCCACTGTTCCTAATGGTGCCCATACATACAGTTGTGCTCAAAAGTTTACATACCCTGGCAGAATTTTTGCCTTCTGGCCTTTTTTCAGAAAATATGAAGGATAACTCGTTGCATTCGGCGCAGGTCGCCGCACCGTCAAAACGACGCATGCGGAGGCATCCGCATACATCGGCACGGCCTGCGTACCCTATGTTAAAGATAGGGTATGCACGCAGCATGCCGACGTAGGAGGAGCTGACCGGAGGAGGTGCAGCCGTGGCTGGAGCTTCACGGAGGAAGTCCGCAGCCCTCTGCAGCTCGGCCATACGCTAGTGTGAAACTAGCCTAACAATCACAGAAGTTGAAACAAATGGGTTTGAATGGCTACTAAAGGTATAACATCCTCACCTGTGACCTGTGACAAATACCAGGAAAATTGTTCGGGATGCAAAGAAAAACCCACAAATAACATCATCTGAAATACTGGACTCTGAAAACTAGCGGTGCGGCTGTTTCTAGATGCACAATAAGGATTCACTTGAAGAAAAATGGGCATTAAAAAGGGCATATATATATATACACACACAGATACAGGGGATGATAGTAAGTTAATGGTTCCTTTGAGCCCAGTTCTTGTCTATCGGACCCCAGTGATCCCGCATGGTGAAGGTTGTGGGGTCTCCAGCACATACATGCTTCGTTCCTGATAAAAGCACTAACCACTTTGTGTGTTTTGTATGTAAATAGGACAAAGGCCTCTTGTTTTCATCTTGGCTCTACATTCACGTCCTCTCCTTTGCCAGTGGCAGACACATTTTTGGCTCACCCGGTGATATTGGGCGCAGATGTTTATGGCGTATATACAGATATCTGGAAAATGGGAATCTCCTGACAGTTGTAATCAAGCGTACAGCTTGGCCCGTGACTTGAACTTGACATTTTCACATGGAAGGAATTTTTAATTCAGTAATTAGAATTGGATTTATTAAAGATATTCGATGGAGAATTCAATCATGTAGACCCAGCTGGGGATTGGAAAAATGCATTGGTATTCCATGCCAAAGAGCCAGTGCCACCATAACATGGATGAAGAAAGACGAGAGCAGAAAATTACTATGTGTGCTGCTTCACTTCACCAGGACCTGTGCTAACTTTATAATTAGGCTTGTTTTAACCCTATGAACATCCACAGTGGAGAAAACCAACATGTATTTGACTCTACTAATATGATGCACTGACGCTTCACCCATGTGAAGATAAGCGGGACAACAGAAGGTGTACAACTCACTCCAACTATGGAGAACACAGGTGAACTCGAGAACTCAGGTGAACTCAAGAACTCAGATGAACTCTGCTATTTAAAGGGAATTAAAACCTAAAGAAAAGAACTGGGATACAAACTGGTGTGCATGCAGCAAGTAAGCGCACGTTCACACTGGTCACTGAACAGAGAAAACCAAAGACCTTCCCAATTAGGGTCACGGTGAAGTAGCGGGATGGCTTTTGCATTTTTTTTAAATCAAAATTATGATAACTAAGTACCCTATATTATTTTTGTGCACTATTGCTGTTTATTTTTTTTTTTTACCGCAGGGTATTTATTTATAATTTTTCAGTCTTTGTTTTTTTTTCCAGTTTGTTTCCCAGTTCATTTCTTCTGTTTTTTTCAGTCTGTTTGCACCATGTGCATATAAAGGTGTGAAACTGCCTTTTCTTTGAGCTGGACAATATATTGATGTGGTCTCCCATAGCTTTGTGTCCATTTGTTAGACCCAGTCCTTCTCAGCCCTTGCACATGCATGTCACTTGACAAACGATAAGGTTTTAATATTAGCGTAGGACCGTCCCAATTAGGGTCACCTTGGCGTGGATGGATGGCTTTTGCATTTTTTAAAATCAAAATTATGTTAACTAAGTATATTATTTTCATGCACTATTGCTGTTTATTTACTTATTATGCTTCAGTCTTTCTTTGGTTTTCATTAAAAAGAATGTATCAAATGCCTAAATAATACCCCATACTGCATGTATTGACCATATAATAGTGTTATTTAATGCCCAAATATGGCCATACAATACAAAAAAATATACTCATACTGTGCCACATAATACTACCGTATAGAACTGTGAGAAGAGGCTCAATCCTTAGTTGCCCCTGAGAAACGTTGGCCATTTTGCCACCCCTTTAAACTAGCCCTGAATAGAAGGTATTACATTTATATTCCAGATTAGTGAAGTACATTACCATTTTTAATGAGCGAGAGTCTGGAGAGATATTGCCGTGATTGAAGATTAGTGCTGTAATAAATTTAGCAAGAAGGTGTTAAAGAATTAATATGAACTTAGGAAAGTCTTTGCGCGATGATATTAGGGGTGATCTCATTAACCTTTGATTAGGGGAATCTAACATTCGATCAATTATTAAATGCCACTGGAGTCAATAATTCTGTATTAAATGTCCTCCTGTTATGATAATTCTTTAGCACCAATTCGTACATGAATGAACTTGAAATTTTGCTAAGGGCAAGATCCTGGTGTCAACTTGACAGCAATGATTTGCTCTGAGAAAATGAATTTTTGTGATTTGTTTTAATCTTTACTATAAAGCAGCTAACTTTCCCTCAAAACGATTATGCGTTGAGCATGAAAAAGGCACCAGAATAAAATTATGTGATGTCATGTTATTCTGTTGTAGTCTTCTCCATCCTGTAGCTCTCAAGTTGTTGTGAAAATACAACCCTCAGCATCCCCTGACATACTAGGGAATGAAATTAGCTGAGTTAATACATGTGTTTTAGGAGAACTGAATTCATTTTTGCTGTTTTCAATCCCATTGCCCTTGATACTTTATTGTTATGTTTCGGTAGCTGAGGAGAAACAGCAAAAAATAGCCAAAGTAGAAATACACCAGAGATGCTGGAAACTACTGGGTTGCAGAACCCTAAACTAACCGCAACACTAGAAGTAGCCGTGGAGCGTACCTACGGTGATCCTAGATGCCTCGTCACAGCCGGAGAGATAGCTACACCTAAAGACAGAAAGATGAAAGCTAACTGCCCCGTAGCAGAACCCCCAAAGAAATAGGAAGCCCCCAAACATGTAATGGCGGTTAGACAAGAAGAAAATATGAACGCAGACAGAAAATAGAATAAGCAAACGCTGGGGCCCAATTCTGTCTAGAAAGAAAAGTACAGGAAAGAATTCTGTCTGCAACCCCAAAAACCCTGACAAAAATACCAACACTTCTGATTACCAAAAAAACCGAGATCACATGATCTCTACCACCTAAATCAGATCTCTGGTGTAACACACAGCTATTCAGCAAATAAAAAGTGACACAGGAACAGAGCAAAAGTGCAAACACCAAATGAGCACAAATGCAGCGCCAGCCCCCAAAAGGGGACCTGGCAGAAGTCACCTGCAAGGCAGCAAGCAAGCAAGGAAAATCCAACCAGAGGAAAAAAACAGCAAGTCCCTTATCTGAATGATAGCAGGAATGCAAGCTGAGTTCCAACCAAGACCAGGAAGAACAATTGATTACCGGCAAGGCTGATGGGAGATCAGGTCACTTATATCAGACCAATTGGACCCAGCTGAAAGCCATTCAGCAATTAGTTCATTACCCTCAGCAACCACCGGAGGGAGCCCCAGCTCTGAAGTCGCCTCCAACGTGTTTACAACAAGCGTATAGTGACATATTAAAGGTATCATCTGAAATACACAGAATAGCAGCACATGAAGCCCAGTACTATGGAGCTCTAGAGGTAAGATGAATGGGGGAAGAGGGGGATGCAGCTGCAGTTTCTCACTGTGTTCTTCATTAAATTCAAGGAAGGGCTTAGCAACATGTTAAAAGTATCATCTGAAGTACACAGAATAGCAGCACATGAAGTCCAGGACTATGAAGCTCTAGAGGCAAGATGAATGGGGGAGGAGGGGGATGCAGCTGCAGTTTCTCACTCGGTGTTTCATTAAATTCAGGGAAGGGTACAGTGACATATTAAAGGTATTATCTGAGGTATACAGATTAGCAGCACATGAAGTCCAGAACTATGGTGCTCTAGAGGCAAGATGAATGGGGGAGGAGGTGGATGCAGCTGCAGTTTCTCACTCGGTGTTTCATTAAATTCAGGGAAGGGTACAGTGACATAATAAAGGTATTATCGGTGGTATACAGAATAGCAGCACATAAAGTCCAGAACTATGGCGCTCTAGAGGCAAGATGAATGGGGGAGGAGGAGGATGCAGCTGCAGTTTTTCTTTTGCACGAAAGGGAGAGGGATAACGGCACTCTAAGGAAGGCATCTGAGTACTGAGTATAGCAGCACATAGAGTCCAGCGCGATCAGACAACAGTAGACACGTAGAGGTATCTTACCTGACAAACAATGCTTCCAGGGTTAAATATTCCCCAAATTGGGTAATATCAACTAGATAGTCCATGTTTTGTTGACATTATTGAACTTCCCCTTCCATTTTGGGGACCATCTTGTGATTTCATCTTTTTGGGGGCTTTAGTTATACTTCATATTACTGACGCTCTTCCACCTCGGGCAGCATTACATGTTCCTATAAGGAGAAATTGCATACCACTCACACTTCTTGGTTTTCCTGTTGACGCATTTGGCTTAATTTGTGGTTTTCATAGCAAAACATAACCTGCGCTGACTTCCCAACAATTGTTATAACTCATTTCCATTTTCCACAAGTTGCAAAACGAACATAAAAAGACATTTAAAGCCGTCAAACCCTGCATTAGAAGGAGCCGTCGCCGCCGCCAAAGGAACCAAACGGTGCTCTATAATGTGATATGTGACACAATAAAAGTCCTGTCTGCAGAAAATCATATGTTAGATGCATCTGGCCATGATCAGAAAAGCCTGAAAGAAAAAGCGCCTGACATTTCAACGCATTACGATGGGAAGGTTACATCTAATGGGAAAAAAGATCATTTTTAAGCTTTTACAATAAACACACAAAAAAATACTAGTAGTCAACCCCTTTTAACCTGGACTGAAAAACCCACACAGTTCACTGCAGTCAAAATGTAATTCTCAGAAAGGCATTTCTTAAGGCTGTTTCAATTTTAGTACCACCAAAAAGAAAAATATATATATATTTAACATACAGTATAGCAGAGCTGTTTTAAAGAAGATTTCTTATCAAATTTAACATTAAAAAATGTGTACATTGTTAAATAGATCTCATAGACCTGGTGAGACTGACGTCTTTACTTAGAAAATTAATGTTATCCTGGCTGTATAATCTTAATATTAACTTGAGTTTTTTTATGAGTCCAGCTAAAAAAAAACAAACTCGAGTCAATCTCCGCCCACCCAACCTGACCGACAGCTGCAGCTTGTACTGAGCATGAATTGAAATTTCCGCAGCAGGGAGGAGGGACACTGAGGAGCTGTCAATAAGGCTGGGTGCATGGAAATTGGGTTAAAATTTCATCTCGGATAATAAATAAGTGCACCATCCTGATCTAAAAGATCTTTTTAAAACCTTTTGCGGTTTCTGTTGTGAAATGTGTTGATAGATCTGCTGTAAGATAGTTCTTATTGGAAATCTTGTTCTTCTTTATAGGTGTAGGTGCATGTATAGTGGGTGGAAACTTGGTTAATCTTTCAACAGGGATTGAACGGCAGATCTTACATGGGTTTTCAAAGGAAGCATAGCAGCCTCATCAAGTCTCAGAGATGTCTCTAAAAATGTTTGCACTTTGTATTGTGTACAATAATACATTATATTGTGGTACCGTGTTAGCCAGAAAAATCGATGTGAATACTTTTCCATCCAATTATGACAAGAGCATTCTTAAGGTGATACCTTTATTGGCTAACCAGAAAATTATATGTTCGCAAGCTTTCAGAGCGCAGAGGCTCCTTCTTCAGGCAAGATTACATTCCAAATGTAATCTTGCCTGAAGAAGGAGCCTCTGTGCTCTGAAAGCTTGCGAACATATATATTTTCTGGTTAGCCAATAAAGGTTTCACCTTAAGAATGCTCTTGTCATAATTGGATGGAAAAGTATTCACATCACTTTGTATTGTGAAACTTGTTGATAGACCTGTTGGAAATCTTGTTCTTCATTATGGGTATAGGTGCATATAGAAAGAGGGTCGCTTTACATTATTCATTAAAAGGCCAATCAGGACAGATTTTTTTTCCCCATTTTAAGACCCTTATGTTGATAATCTCTTCCTTTTTTGCTTAAAGGAGTATTCCCATATCAGTAAGGGATGGCATATCGCTAGACTAGGCAATCACTTGATAACCCTTCACCAATCCTGAGAATTAAAGGGCTGCAGTGCTGATCGTGTTACGTACAATCCAGTTTTTCTCAGGGGTGTTCCTGACCGCCTGCTGCAGTGCAAGTACAGTGTCGTGATTAGGGTCAGCTGCAGATCTCTGCACAGCTTGTTCTCTGTAAGTGCCTTTGTGCATTGAAAAATTGTAAAGGCAACCCAGCGCTATGGATATTCACTACAGAAAAAACACGGATTTTGGTAAGAACTTACCGGTAAAATCCTTTTCAGCGAAGGAAGGGAGGGAGACACAGGAATTCATTACTGATGGGTAGGCGGAGCCCCAGATCAGGATGTTACCTCAGATCAAAAGAGTGATGACTGGCTGGCCCCTCCAGCTCGGGCTCCTCCTACTCAGCTCCAGTCGTACCAAAGCTTTTAGGAAAAAGAGCCAAGATCACCAGCGGAGCAACATAACCCCTTCTGAAGGAACTTCAGAGAAAAAACACAAGGATACAGGTTATGCATGCAAAGAAAGCCAAAAACCACAGAGTTCCAGGTACTACTCACGGAACCTGACTACTGCGATGAGCTGGCGATGCTGGAACAGAGCCTTAGCGCGCTGACCTCAGCCCAGATAATCGCTATCAGATAAGGGTCGCGCTGCATCTGAAAACATCAACACACTTCTGCCTTGGGAGGGTGCTGTGTCTCCCTCCCTTCCTTCGCTGAAAAGGATTTTACCGGTAAGTTCTTACCAAAATCCGTGTTTCAGCTGCAGAATGGAAGGGAGGGAGACACAGGAATTCATTACTGATGGGACGTCCCAAAGCAGTTCAAAAATAAGGGTGGGAAAAACCAACAAGAGGCAGAAACCCAACAACCTTAACAAACAAAGCGCAACCAGCGCTAAACACAAGTTCAACCAAAACTTTAAACTACAGCTGCCTGCAGGACCCTACGTCCGAGGGCTGCATCAGCGGAAGCACTGACGTCCACTTTATAAAACTTTGTAAACGTGTGGACAGAGCGCCAAGTTGCCGCTCGGCAGAGCTGCACTGCCGAGGCACCTTGATGAAAAGCCCACGATGAGGCCACAGCTCTCGTAGAATGGGCTCGAATCTTAATCGGGCAAGATTCACCCCGAAGACGGTAAGCTTCCAAAATAGCTGACCGAATCCAACGAGCTATAGAATCCTTGGAAGCTCGTTGACCACGCCGACGACCTGCTGGAACCACAAACAGGGAGTCCGTCTTACGAAAACCTTGAGTAATAGATAGATAAAACTTCAAGGCCCGCACTAAATCCAATGTGTGTAAAGCTCGCTCTTTCACATTCTTCGGATCCGGGCAGAATGAAGGCAACACAATATCCTGGTTGACATGAAATTGTGACACCACTTTAGGCAAAAAATCACCCCGAGTGCGAAGCACTACACGATCCGGAAAAAACTCCAGAAAAGGAGGCGAACAAGAAAGAGCTGCCAACTCAGAAACTCTCCTCAAGGAAGTGACTGCAACAAGGAAAGCCACCTTCCAAGAAAGTAAAGAAAGGCTAGCAGACACCATAGGCTCAAAAGGTTTATGCTGAAGAGCTTCCAAAACAAGATTGAGCCGCCAAGGAGACACGGGTGCCTTCCGCGGCGGAAACTTACGAGATATACCTCGGAAAAAGGAGAGCACGTCTCTATTTGAAGCAATAGTTCTCCGAAACAATAAGGACAGAGCAGAAATCTGACCTTTCAGAGTGCTTACTGCCAAACCCTTGTCTAGCCCATGCTGTAGAAAAGCCAACAGGTTGGGAATGGAAAATTTTCTCGGGTTCCGAGAGGACCCCAAACACCACGAAAAGAAGGTTTCCCAAATTTTGTGGTAAATCCTAGTAGTAGCCGGACATCTCGCAGCACGAAGGGTAGCAATGACCTCGGCTGAGAAACCTCTACGGGTCAAGATTTCGGTCTCAAGAGCCACGCCGTCAAACGCAGGGACATCAAGTCCGGATGACAAACAGGCCCCTGAGTCAACAAGTCCGGTTGAAGAGGGAGTGGAAAAGGAGGTGCCGCCAACAGCGACATTATTGTCGAGAACCACACCCTTCTTGGCCAGTCTGGAGCTATCAAAATAGCTGGAATTCTCTCTAGTCTGATCCGACGCAGTACTAGAGGAAGTAAGGATATCGGCGGGAATACATAGATCAGCTCGAACTGATCCCACTGAGCCACTAGAGCATCCACCGCCACCGCCTTCGGATCCTTGTACCTGGACATGAATGTCGGTAACTTGGCATTGAACCTGGATGCCATCAAATCCACTTGGGGGGTTCCCCAGCGAGAGCACAGTAGTGCAAACACATCCGGATGGAGGCTCCATTCCCCGGAATCCATCCTTCTGCGACTGAGAAAGTCCGCTGTAACATTCCGAACCCCTGGAATGTGAATCGCCGAAATGGCTGGTACATTGGCCTCTGCCCAAATCAGAATTCGGGACACCTCTACCATGAGTCTGGAACTCCTTGTCCCACCTTGGTGATTGATATACGCGACAGCCGTCGCATTGTCTGTCTGCACACGGACTGGCAGACCGCTCAAAGGGACCGTCCAATGTTGGAGGCAAAGGAAAATCGCCCTCAATTCCAGGATGTTGATCGGAAGCACAGACTCTTCCGATGACCATACCCCCTGAATCCAGAGATTGTTCCAAACACCCCCCCAGCCCGTCAGGCTGGCATCGGTGGTTATGACTGACCACTTCAGAGGGAGGAAAGACTTCCCCAGGGAGAATGCCCCTGGACGTAACCACCATTCTAGAGAATCCCGCACCGCGCGAGAAATGGTGACACTGCAATCCAGCGATTGCGACTGATTCCATCGACTCAAGATGAACCTTTGAAGAGTCCTGGAGTGGAACTGGGCAAAAGGAATCGCCTCCATGGACGCCACCATCAGTCCTAGAAGACGCATACACTTCCGTAGAGACATTGCCGTTGAGGATCTCATAATCTGCACATGTCGAAGAAGACATGACTGTTTGTCTGGTGGTAGGGAAACTACCGACCGAAACGTGTCGAGATGCATTCCCAAAAAGAGGATTGTCCTCGATGGTTCCAGGGACGACTTCTCCCAATTGACCAGCCAACCGAAGTCCTTCAGAAACTGAAGAGACAAATCCCGAGCCGTCAACGCCTCCTCCTCCGAGGAAGCCATTATCAAAAGATCGTCCAGATAAGGGAGAATCGTAATCCCCTGTTTTCGAAGGATTGCCATGAGGGGCGCCAGAATTTTTGTAAAGACCCTTGGCGCTGAGGCTAAGCCGAACGGCAGAGCCACGAACTGGTAATGATTCTGACCTATGGCAAATCGAAGAAAGCGCTGATGAGCCTTTCCGATGGGAATATGCAAATAGGCGTCGCGAATGTCGATTGACACCAGAAAATCGTTCTGTGACAGAGCTGCCACAACGGAACGAAGCGACTCCATGCGAAATTTCCGGGCATGGACATGCCGGTTTAAACCGCTTGAGATCCAGAATCGGGCGAAATTTGTTCTCCTTTTTGGGAACTATAAAAAGGTTGGAATAAAAACCTTTCCCTCGGTCCTCTGACGGAACCGGTATCACTACACCCTTTTGTAGTAGCGATTCGACCTCTCGCTGTAGAGCGACAACAAGCTCGGGTTCCGACGGAACGCGAGATTGACAAAAAACATTTGGGGGTTGAGAAGCAAACTCTATGAAATAGCCTGCCGACACTATCCGCGTTACCCAGGAATCTGGAACGCGAGCCATCCAAGTCTCCTTGAAAAGAAGCAGGCGACCCCCACTCGAGAATCCTCGAGTGGACCCCTGGCGTCAATCCGACTTTGCGGGTTTCTTGTCAAGTTCCCGCTTGTTCTGGCGGAAACTCTGCTTCCAGGGAGTACGAGTTTTCTGAGAGGATTTTTTTCCTGAGAAGGAAAGACGACCCGATCCCCATGAGGAGTGACTAGATCGTCCTCGGCCCCGAAAGGACCGCCGACCACTATAAACCCCAGGCTTACTGGACACCGAGGCCATGGCCCTTCGCTGTGGTAATGCTGATTCCTTCGCCTTAGCCTTGGAAATCAGCTCTGTGAGGTCGGATCCAAAAAGATGGCCACCCTTGTAAGGTAAGGCCAACAACCCTTGTTTGGAAACTGCGTCCCCGGCCCACTGTCTGAGCCATAAAGCTCTTCTGACTGTGACCGCTGAAGCTTGCGCTTTGGCCAGCAGAGATGCCGTATCCAGACCGGCATCAAAGATATAACAGGCTGCCGTTTCTAACCATTCACAAGTTTCCCTTATCTCAGATAACGGAGATTCATTTTGCAACTCCGTCTTCAGACGTGCCAACCAGCTTAGAGAAGCTCTAGCAGCACACATGGATCCTAGCACTGCTCGAAATCCATGACCCGCAGCCTCATAGCTTGCTTTTGCCGCCAATTCTGCCTTTCTATCCAAAGGCTCCTGTAAGCTCGCTTTTCCCTTAATAGGGAGTAGAGAGGATTTACTAAGCTGAGACAAAGACACATCCACTTCAGGAGCAGAAGTCCAATTAGCCTTTAACTCCGCAGAGCAAGGATAAAGTGTATCAAAGAAATGCGTTCCATGAAAACGCTTATCTGGACATAGACGTTCCTCCTCTATTACACTATTAAGCTCATCCAGAGCTGGCAATGTTGTACGCGAAGCACGGGACTCCTGGAACATGCGTGCTGATTTACCAGGACGACTAGTTACCTCCTCCGGTAACTGTAATATATCTCTCATGGCTTCAATTAATGCCTCCGTACGCTTCGCCATAGAGGAACGCCCCTGCGGCTCGTCCGCATCTGAATCGGATATTTCTCCATCCGAATTTAAAGGGGAACTCTGCCCATTATCAGATACATCTGACTCGCTCCGTGTAGAGGCCGGTAACGGCCTGCGTCGCTTCCTCAGAGAGGAATTAGCAGACACATATTGACCTAAAAGGTCAGACAAGTTATTAATCGATCGAGCGATATCATCCAATTTTCCACCGCTGTCGACCGCAGCGCTAGACGCTGTGGAGGTCTGCGTATCTGATTGCCGCAATGGCACTGGGACGCGATCCGCGGCATCTGAACTCTGTTCAGACATGTCTCACCTGTATGAGCAGGTCAAAGCGGTAATACCAGCAAAAAAACTATGCGTTTTTTTTTTTTTTTAAAACGCTGAAGGGTTAACGCTCCACCAAGCAGGGTTACCCCAGCGGTATTCAGTCAGCAAATTTTGCTGGTAGAAATAACCCTCAGAGGGGTTAATATTGCAAACTCACCAAAATTATATATATATTTGTGAGCCCCAGCCAATTTTTATGTCTCTGATGAGACTGCAGTTGCAGGATAGCGATCGCTGCGCTGCAGGGTGAGGAATCAGCACTCACCCAGCTGGCTGTGGTGTCTATATGAGGAGGGGAGCGGTCCGAGGAGCCCAGGAGCCTGAGTAATGGCCGCCACAGTGAGGGGGTCGCAGGAGAAAAGCCAGAGCGCGCGTCTTCCTGCTCAAAAGACCGGGATAGATAGGCCACGCCCCCTGCTAGCTCAAATAATGAGCGCGAACTCTCCCCGCTCCTGCTCCCTCTCTGTCCTGCAGCTATCTGCCTGCGGACAAAAAATCACCACATCTTCATGTAGTAGCGCTGTCACAGCAGCGCTGAAGCATACTGACTTTACATGTAGTAGCGCTGTCACAGCAGCGTTGAAGCATACTGACATTACATGTAGTAGCGCTGTCACAGCAGCGCTGAAGCATACTGACATTACATGTAGTAGCGCTGTCACAGCAGCGCTGAAGCATACTGACATTACATGTAGTAGCGCTGTCACAGCAGCGCTGAAACATACTGACATTACATGTAGTAGCGCTGTCACAGCAGCGATGAAGCATACTGACATTACATGTAGTAACGCTGTCACAGTAGCGCTTGCATTCAGACGCTAAAGCACTCACACATAATTATTATTAAAATTTGTGTGGAGTACTCACCAGCCAAGGCGCCACAGGGACCCTCAGGGGTTTCTGGCGCAGTGCCCATGCTTCCCCCCAGGGCGAAGAACGCAGTGACCGCACGTGTGGTTTGCGTTCCCGCCAGAGAAGCTCTCCTCATCCCCCAGGGCCGGCAAGGATTCTGCAGGGACTTTGAGTAAATACAGATCCGCCAAGGGAGAGGTTGGGGTACAGCAGCGCTGATACCCCTGAGACCTCTAGACCAACTAGTGATCCAAGTCTCCTGTCCGAATATTAAAATAATAAAATCTTCTGAGGAGCTGCATTAGCAGCGACCATCCTCTGGACCTCAAATCTTAGACTGGAGCTGAGTAGGAGGAGCCCGAGCTGGAGGGGCCAGCCAGTCATCACTCTTTTGATCTGAGGTAACATCCTGATCTGGGGCTCCGCCTACCCATCAGTAATGAATTCCTGTGTCTCCCTCCCTTCCATTCTGCAGCTGAAAAATACTTTAGTACTATACCCTATCTCTGCCCTCTGTTCTGTCCTGGTAACCCATGGGGTATCATGAGTACATTGTGAAATGAGTGAGGAGATCCTGGACTTGCTCGTCGCATACATCTCATGAGTATAAGAATCTTTACATATGCATTCTAATACTGGCGGACAGAGACAGGAGAGACCCCGGTGCTAGAATAATATATGGGCCCTTTGTTGTCCAATAACTCATCATAATGCATAATTCCACCTGCGTTGGAGGTAGCAGTGACCCCCTTACATTCTGGGCACCCTTGTGGCTGCACAAATTGGCCCATGGTATTTCTGTATTGTCCGAGCATTGGGGACAGAATAAGCTAATGTAAGTGTCAATTATATACAGCTGATAGCACACTTGCAGATGATTATGGGGGAACTGTATAGTAAAGACAGAAATGGACAATGACCAGAGATGAGCAAACCCAAACTTAAAAGTTCAGAGGTCGTACTGGACAGTTATTGTACAGTGCTAAATGTCGAACACAACTTCTCCCGGAAGTCCCCGTTGCAATGTTCGGAGTTCTGTGGGAAGTCCGTTGCAGTGAAAGAGAGAGAAAATTTTCCAGTTCAAAAGTCCAGGTCCCCATTGTTTTCAAGGGGTTCGGGTTCTGGTTCAAGTTCGGGTACAGTCTTGGTACCGGAACCGAACATTAGAATAAAGTTCATGTTGTGTACCAGAACCCGAACTTCCACCGGTCCACTCATCCCTAACAATGACCAGTTATCTGATAAATATTAAAGTGAATTTTTCAGTCCCTCTGTTACGCAACGACCCGTCAAGCCTTGCACCAGTCCTAAGATAGTGTGTCGGTCGTGCTCGGAGAGTTCCTTTTAAGGCATATATATGTCCTTTGTCTTGTAATACAAACATGTCGTTCCTTACATTTCCAGCTTGGCTCAAGATAAGTGGTGCAAGAAGATTATTAAAAAAAAAATAAAAAAAACCATGTTAATTTGGGATACTTTGCCGGGAGATGTTTATGCCTTATATATTTATATGTGGCCTAAAACCTTCCTATTGTGGGAAATAGAATTTTTAAAATTTTCAGAAAGTTAATTGTGGACAAATCTGTTCTGTAAAGAAAAACCTCTATGTGAATGTGTTTGGTCTTTTGGGATCTTGTCGCCTCAGTATGTTCCTCTAGGAGAGTTTGGCGACCAAGTGCAGGAGGATCCATTGAGTTTAGGCATGCCAAGGTGTTGCTGACTAAGACCCTTTAAAAAAATTATTTGCTTTGTTTTTATCTCTGAAGTCTTGATTTTTTTTCAATACATTTATCTGTTGTGATAAAAATGCCTGTAATTCCAAAATCTAGAAATTCAGAACTATTCGCCCAGCTGATCCTCAGAATAACTTTGTGTCTTTGTGTTGTACGGACCGTTGTACGCAAATGACCGAGGGCCATGACTTTCTACATCTGGATTCCAATTTTAGAATCTAGAAAATCTCATAATCTAGAATTTTTGACATTTTGAAAGGAGATTTTACTTTTTTTCTGTATCTCAGCGCAGAAAAGTTCTCGTCTTACCTGATCCTTAACATTTTCTTCACCGGGAACGTGTATCATTGACTTGATAAGAGGTCTCCTGTCCTTTGTTTAATGATCTGTTTCACATCCAGGATTACTCTTTAGCTGAACGATTTCAGATTTAAAACTCTTAAACTACACCTTAAAGTGGAAATGAATATTCATGAGAAATCCAGGAAGCATAAAATGACTTTCTTGCGGATGAGTAATGGCGTAAAGGTATCGTCCTGTAACAAGGGAGCTGCGGCCGGGAAGAATGAAGCTCAACTTGTGGAGCAGGAGAGGAAGGGAATCGTCTGGTTTACATAGAATATTGTCACATGCCTATAAGGCCACATTCACACTGAATTTTGTATTTTTTTTTTCTTGACACAAAAAAGTCATGACTTTCATGTTTTTATGGTGACCTTATATAAACACGCGAATATAAAAATTTTTTTTTAGAGAATTAAATAGGCAAATACATGCATAAAAATATCACACTAAGATAAAAAACATACCAGAATCCCAAAGGGCACATCAAAAATATGAAAAAAAAAATGACTAAAAATAATGTCTGTATCATGTTTAAGATTTTCCTATTGAATCGCAGCCAACAACTGGATGCAGTATTTTATTGTAGCAAAACTACTATAAAAAGTGCCACAAAAGAAAAATAAAGCTGTGCTTGAAATCATCCACAAAAGTTAATTTTGGTTGCATTCTTTTCACATAGGTTCTGGTGTGATTTTTGTTACAATTTTTATTGCATTTTTTGATGCACTTCTTTACTGGTCTTTGCCGCTCCTGTGACATCACTTCACCTTCGTTTGCCGCTTTTGGAGCCAAATTCATCAAAATGGCACATATGATTAATGAATTTGTCAAAAATGTTTTTTTTTTCTTTTCTGTCTCAAACTCTTTTGGCTCCAAGAATTGCAATTTGGCACACAAAAGTCACCAAAAAATGCAGCAAAATACAGACGTACTCGAAAATACTCTATAGATGGAATAGAGGGATCTTGTGCCAAATTTTCCAACTTTTTAAAAAGTCACAATTGATGAATCGGTAGGAAGCATCTGGAATCAAGCAAAGAGGAAAACAAATGATTAACAGGAAAACACATATGAAATAGACTTAAAAAGGGGCAAATGGAATAATGAATTGGGTGCAAACAAAAAAAAAGCTGCAAAACACAAAACTAGACAAAAAACAGGTGCAAAGTCAGTGATGGAAAAATGGAAATATGTAAATGACATTTCAAATATGCATCAATAACACATTGTGCGCATTGACGCCTTGAGTGCTTTAATGTACGATTTTTTTTTATTGGTATAATTATGAGATAATTTTCGGTAATTTTTTATTTCCTTGCATTTTACGAGTTTCTCTTTATACAAATTTGGCCCCAAGGTTTGAGCATGCTTGAGATTTATCATTTATGCTGCTTACATAGTGTCAACATATTCTTCAGTGCTATACATGCACTCTCATCAATTATTTTAGCCTTTATCCTCAATTGGGCTCACAAAGTAAGTTACGGTACTTATCTATCCATGGTTTAAATATGTATACTGTATCTGTATATTTCTGGCATCAAAGATCTTCTAACAGTTTTTGTCCTATGGAAAAATGATGACCTAGCTCAAGGAATCACTATCCTGTTCCTCATAGGCGGGGAAATCTATAGGACACTCCCCTTTTCCCAGACATTGCAGCCAATAACAGAGGTGAGAAAGTCTTATGGTGGTGATGTGCGTAAGTGGCACGGTAGCTTGCTTGTTGCTATAGAGCCCCTCGTCTGTATGTTACAGCTATTCATATATTGTATATTCTGCGATTTCACCTTGGTTGTTGATTATAAGAACAAACGTGTTAAACATTGAGTCACGTATTTCTCAGATACAGTATCAAGTAGTAAACCCTTGCTCAGCGCAGACAGCTCCGGAGGAACCCACCTCTGATATTTACAAGTCTAATTCTGCTACAATACAAATTCATGTGACCTTCACCGTGCTAACGGCGGCTGTTTGCGAAGGCTTCCGTGTATGACAATATGACTCTGCCAGGCATCTCCTATTTGCTTTATATAATATGGTAAAAAGCTGTCAAAATCTTTTGCCATCAAACAAGCGGAGAACAGAAGATTTCTCCTGCAATATGTGACTATTATTGTGAACCTGCATTGATACAGTTGTCATTAATTTCTCGTTGGACGCTTGAGTCCTTGAGACTTTGGGTGTAATAAAAATTCTCATTTAATTTTTCAAAAATATGTCAGATGTAAAGTTTTTATGTCTGTGGATATTTTATATTTCAGACTATTATGCTGTGTGTCAGGAAAAAGTGATAGTATCTGATCATGACATATAATGTCATATAAAACATGCAAGGATTTCAATGCCTGTCTGACTTTCTATGTATAATATATAATAGAAGACATATATGGACAGATAGATGTAAATAAGGCAGATAGATAGATAGATAGATATAGATAGATAGATAGATAGATAGATAGATAATAGATAGATAGATAGATAGATAGATAGATAGATAGATAGAAGTATAGATAATAGATAATAGATAATAGATAAGGATAGATAAAGATAATAATAAGATAGATAGATAATATAGTAATAGATGGATAGATAATAGATAGATAGATAGATAGATAATAGATAAATAGATAGACAGATATATAGATAGATGGATAGATAATAGATAGATAGATAAATAGATAGACAGATAGATAGATAGATAATAGATGGATAGATAATAGATAGATAGATAGATAGATAGATAAATAGATAGACAGATAGATAAATAGATAGATAGATAGACAGATAGATAGATAGACAATAGCTAGATCATGTCATTAGATAGATAGATAGATAGATAGATAGATAGATAGATAGATAGATAGATAGATAGATAGATAGATAGAAAAAAAAAAGTATGTGAAGCAGCACTAGTCCTACATCATGGGGGTGCAGGCCTCCAAATACACTGACTCATGGATAATGATAATGTATAGGAGAAAAAGAGGTTGCACTCTTTACCGTATTTTTCGGACTATAAGACGCACCCAGGTTTTAGAGGTGGAAAATAGGGAAAAATATATTTGAAGCAAAAAATGTGGTAAACTATTTAATAACATAAATAACATACTATTATATGTGGTGTTATTATATATAATAGCATGTTATTATGTAGGAAGCTACGGGTAGGAGATGGTGCTGCGGGACCAGTGTGGTGTCTGTAAACTACTATGTGAAGACGCTGGAGGGTGGGTATAAGGCCGGGGTCACACATGCGAGTAACTCGCACGATTTCGTGTGAGTCTCTCGCATGAACACCTGGCACTGCCGCTGGCACTCAGACTGGAGCGTGCAGCTGCATAGAAATAGAGACAGATGATAGAGACAGAGATGATAGAGACAGAGATGATAGAGACAGATGATAGAGACAGAGATGATAAAGACAGAGATGATAGAGACAGATGATAGACAGAGATGATAGAGACAGATGATAGAGACAGAGATGATAGAGAAAGATGATAGAGACAGAGATGATAGAGACGATGATAGAACAGATGATAGAGACAGAGATGATAGAGACAGAGATGATAGAGACAGATGATAGAGACAGATGATAGAGACAGAGATGATAGAGACAGATGATAGAAACAGATGATAGAGACAAATGATAGAGACAGAGATGATAGAGACAGAGATGATAGAGACAGATGATAGAGACAGATGATAGAGACAGAGATGATAGAGAGAGATGATAGAGACAAAGATGATAGAGACAGATGATAGAAACAGAGATGATAGAGACAGATGATAGAGACAGAGATGATAGAGACAGATGATAGAGACAGAGATGATAGAGACAGAGTTGAGAGAGACAGAGATGATAGAGACAGATGAGAATAGAGACAGATGATAGAATAGAGACAGATGATAGAGACAGAGATGATAGAGACAGATGATAGAGACAGAGATGATAGAGACAGATGATAGAGACAGATGATGAGACAGAGATGATAGAGACAGATGATAGAGACAGAGATGATAGAGACAGAGATGATAGAGACAGATGATAGAGACAGAGATGATAGAGACAGATGATAGAGACAGAGATGATAGAGACAGATGATAGAGACAGAGATGATAGAGACAGATGATAGAGACAGATGATAGAGACAGAGATGATAGAGACAGATGATAGAGACAGAGATGATAGAGATAGAGACAGATGATAGAGACAGAGATAATAGAGACAGATGATAGACAGAGATGATAGAGATAGAGACAGATGATAGAGACAGATGATAGAGACAGATAATAGAGACAGATGATAGAGACAGAGATGATAGAGACAGATGATAGAGACAGAGATGATAGAGACAGAGATGATAGAGACAGATGATAGAGACAGAGATGCGTTTTTTTAATGCGTTTCATGTGCGCACGATGCTCTGCGCAAAAAAACGCAAGTGTGAAAGTAGCCTAACCTTTTAATTAATTCTCTGTTATACAGTGTGTCTGAAGGACCTGTGATGACATCATGAAGAGGCAGGGCTTTGGTCATGTGATGCTCCAGCCCGCCCTCTTCATGACCTCATCACAGGTCCTCCACAGGAGCATTCAGCATGGCATCAGCACAGCCCCCAGGCTGTCAGGTATGCGATGCCTCCTGCTGCACTATGCTCCTGCCACCTCCTTCTACTTCAGACACCGATCTGCCCAGCTGCTGCAGGAATCAGGTGCTGGGGAACCATGTGGCTCTGTCATTAGCTGCTCCCCAGCTCACTGCTCAGCTGATAGGTGGGCGGGGAAGCGGCTGATTAATATTCACTGCACTTAAGTATCTGGACCAGGGTTTCCCCAGCGCTTGTTTCCTGCAGCTGAGGGGATATTTTCCTGCCTCCTGCCTGCAATCCCACTCCACTGCTGCCCCCTGACCCCCTCCCCACATGTTACATTCCGACCATAAGACACACCCACACTTTCCTCCCAAATTTGGAGGAAAAAAAGTGCGTCTTATGGTCCAAAAAATACGGTACATAGCAAAATTGGTGACATGTTCAATACTTATTTGATCCAATTTTTGTATCTACCGTATTTATCAGTCTATCTAGGAGAAAAAGAAAAAAAATAGATGAAAAAAGTTTATTCTATGCCCAGGCAAAGAAATCAAACCATAGATATCCATAAATTAAGTTATGTGTAATAATGAGAAATGACACAGTAAAAAATTATTGAACACTCGTACTGAAATGTAATTAATACATCGTACACAAGCCTTTGTTGATGATGAAGCTTCAAGACACCTCCTGTATGGAGAAACTAGTCGCAGACATTGCTCAGGTGTGATTTTGGCCCATTCTTCCACACAAACATTTTTCAAATCCTGAATGTCCTGTGGGCTCCTTCTATGAACTCTGAGCTTTAGATCCTTCCATAAATTTTCTGTTGGATTCAGGTTCAGTGATCGGCTCGGCTATTTTAGCAGCTTTTTTTTGTTTTTTTGGATACCAAATGAACGTTTCCTTGGCTGTGTATTTAAGATCATTATCTCGCTGAAATGTCCACCCTCATTTCATCTTCATCATCCTGGTAGATGGCAGCAGATATTTATAAAAATATGTCTTGATACATTTGTCCATTCATCCTTTCTTCAGTGATATGAAGTTTGGCAGTTTCATATGCTGAAAAACAGCCCCAAACCATGATGTTCCCTCCTCCAAACTTCACTGTTGGTATGGTGTTTTTGGGGTGATATGCAGTGCTACAAACATAAGTGTATTGCATATAGTATTCTTTGAAAAAATTGTACCTGATGATTCCAGGTCTTTCTGTAGCTCTCCACAGGTTGTACTTGGACAACTCTTCTGATAATTCTTTTCACTTCTCTGTCTGAATTCTTGAGGGGAGCATGGTATTGGGACCGGTTTATGATGAAATGCTGTTCTTTCCACTTCCAGATTATGGCCCCAATAGTGCTCACTGGAGACTTCAGTAGTTTAGAAATTCTTCTGTAACCAACGCCATCAGTATGTTTTGTAACAATAAGGTTGCAAAGGTCTTGAAACAGCTCACTAGTTTTACCCATCATGATATGTTTTTTTGTGTGGCACCTTGATAAAGAGACACCTTTCTATAAGCTATCAGTTTTTGCACCTCTCTTTCTTAATGTGTTCAACACTTTCACCTTGTGTCATTTCTCATTATCACACATAATTTATGGACATCTATGGTTTGATTTCTTTGACTGTGTGGATTGGATGGATTGTAACTGATATCTGGTGAGAATTTCATGTCAATAGCACCATTAGAAGAATATTTACTTAGAAAATTGGTGATGTGTTCAGTACTTATTTCGCCTGCTATGTGTATAGATAGGAAGATACAAATATATAAACAATGAGAGCGCTAAGATATTATGGACTGCATTATTGCTATGAAGACTTACAGTGTATAACTGAGCTTCTTAGGGCACAAATTGGCTAATTCTCTTTTTTCCCACGTGCCACAACAAGACGTACCTTATAAGTTCACATATAAGTATTAAGAAATATAGATTGGTCGATAGATTTAGACATTGTGGGTCATGTATTATCAAGGACATTTTTAAATTTAAGTTTTTGAAGCAAGAAAAAAGTTAAACGTCATCAGGTTGTGCACAAATTTACAAGAAAACCTCACTTCAATCTACAACTGTTACTTTAGTTTTGAACCAACCCTGATTGAGTGATTTTTAAAAAAGTCATGGTGCCTAAAAAAAATAATTGTTGGAAGTGATGAAAAAGAACAGAAATTTGATGTAAGACTAATAATTTTAGTACAAGCCAAAGAAATAAAACTACTCATATTTTACTTATGTTTACTCCTAATCCATTGAGTTAAAACAATACTACATGGGCCACATTATTATTATACATTATTGGATTTGGACTTCTTGCGCAAGTTGCTGATTTGAGTTGTGAACAGATTGTTTTCCGTGCAGACGTGCACATAAAAAGCCTCAGTTTAAAAACATTTCGACCTTTATCAAAGTCTGGGCATTCTCTGTGATCTGTGCAGAGGTCTAGTGGGCATGCTCTGTGCAGAGGTCTAGTGGGCATGCTCTTTGATCTGTGCAGAGGTCTAGTGGGCATGCTCTGTGATCTGTGCAGAGGTCTAGTGGGCATGCTCTGTGGTCTGCAGAGGTCTAGTGGGCATGTTCTATGATCTGTGCAGAGGTCTAGTAGGCATGCTCTGTGCAGAGGTCTAGTGGGCATGCTCTATGTTCTGTGCAGAGGTCTAGTGTGCATACTCTGTGATCTGTGCAGAGGTCTAGTGTGCATACTCTGTGATCTGTGCAGAGGTCTAGTAGGCATGCTCTGTGCAGAGGTCTAGTGGGCATGCTCTGTGATCTGTGCAGTGGTCTAGTGGGCATACTCTGTGATCTTTGCGGAGGCCTAGTGAGCATGCTCTGTGATCTGAGCAGAGATCTAGTGGGCATGCTCTGTGATCTGTGCAGAGATCTAGTGGCCATGCTCTGCGATCTGTGCAGAGATCTATTGGGCATGCTCTGCGATCTGTGCAGAGATCTAGTAGGCATGCTCTGTGATCCGTGCAGAGATCTAGTGGGCATGCTCTGTGAACTGTGCAGAGATCTAGTGGGCATGCTCTGTGTAGAGGTCCAGTGGGCATGCTCTGTGATCTGTGCAGAGATCTAGTGGGCATGCTCTGTGAACTGTGCAGAGATCTAGTGGGCATGCTCTGTGATCTGTGTAGAGATCTAGTGGGCATGCTCTGCGATCTGTGCAGAGATCTAGTGGGCATGCTCTGTGATCTGTGCAGAGATCTAGTGGGCATGCTCTGCGATCTGTGCAGAGATCTAGTGGGCATACTCTGTGATCTGTGCAAGCTTCCATCATTCCATCCTTCAAACCAAAACATTGAAGTCGCCTATCAGCCCTGGCAAATCATTAATTATAGATCGACCACCCCAGTAGGGACACATGGAAAGGATTTTTTTGAAAAGGGTATATATACAGTATATACACAGAGTAAATTGTTTCTCCTGTTTTCAGTGTTTTAGAATCTGCTGTTAACAGATACATGCAAATATTTCCTGCATCACTGCCGCCCGTCCCTGAAGATTCTTTATGCCATTTCCTATCTGTCAAAAACTGTAAATTTGTTCCCTGCAGAAGTTGCAGCCATTACTTTCCTCCCCGGGGTCTTGTTTTCATATCTTTGTATCTGGAAAACTAAAAAGTAATAAGAACAAACAGAGAAAACAGATCAAAAGAGCCAAAACCGGAGGTTGTAAGCGGAGAATTCTTGCGCTTTTATAAACAAACCGCACAACTGTGACAGACGCACACTGCACTATGAAATATATTAGTGCACCCCCATGTAGAAAGAACAGAATATACAGTTATACCCCAA
The DNA here is from genome assembly GCA_033576555.1 of Oophaga sylvatica. Taxonomy (NCBI): domain Eukaryota; kingdom Metazoa; phylum Chordata; class Amphibia; order Anura; family Dendrobatidae; genus Oophaga; species Oophaga sylvatica. The sequence continues at coordinate 15,726,251 of JARQOD010000006.1, read as the reverse complement.
TATACAGTACAGTGTAGTCTACATAAATCCCTTTATATACAGTGCAGTGTAACGCAGGTATAATACCCCAATATAAAGTATAGTGTAATGTAAGTATAATACCCCAATATAAAGTATAGTGTAATGTAAGCATAATACCCCAATATAAAGTATAGTGTAATGTAAGTATAATACCGAAATATGAAGTATAGTGTAATGTAAGTATAATACCCCAATATAAAGTATAGTGTAATGTAAGTATAATACCCCAATATAAAGTATAGTGTAATGTAAGTATAATACCCCAATATACAGTATAACATAAGTATAATAACCCAATATGAGTCGCACGTAGCCAGGACCTGTGGGGTACTCGGCACCGAGCCCGTTCACTTCACTGGGGGATGTCACGGGTAGCACAGCGCGGTCCGTTGCCCTGGGCGCTCACTAAAAAGGGGATATTTACAGGGGATTATAAGTTTGTAGAAATGTTCGTGACGCCACCTGTGGTTCCTGGTCAGGGTGACCAGCGCTGCAGGGTAGATCCTCTGAGGGGTTGTTATTGGGCAGCAAGGTGTTAAGTCCCCCACAGGCGAGACTGATCCCTCAGGGTATATGGCGGTGTAATATAGGGGTGCAGGAGCAATAAGGCAGACACACACAAGAAAGTCTCTTTCTGTACCTTTACTGATGGTGAAGTTGTAGGCACGACCCGGGAAGCTGTCAGGGTGGAGGATGCACGTCCAGTAATCCCACTGAGTAGGTGTAGGGCCTCCTTACTCCTTTAATGTGTGTGAGTTTCTGACTTGCATAAAACAAAGCCTAACTCCGTCTTCTCAGCTACGCCCGGCTGACCTTGTGGTGAGGCCTTCTTGTGGACAGAACTAAGTCTCTATATGGCTGATCAGGCCAGACTCCTGTTCTTCCTGACCCCGGTTGCGACCTGTAGTCCAGCAGGGTCTCCGGTGTCTCCTACCAGTCGTGCAGATGGTGTCCGGTGGTGCAGAGTGGAGGTAAGCTATCAATGCTGGTTAACCTCTGTCACTCTCTCTCTTCTTTCTTCCACCTGCCTTTCGTCCTACTCTCACCACTATCATAAGCACAAGCTAGCAGCAAATGTCAGCTTTCTTTATCTTCACCGCTCTCCAAGTGTCGGCACGCATACTCACTGAAACGCTCACTGAAGGTCTCTCAGTAAACTCAATTTTGACCAGGCTAAGTGGTAATCTTTCCTGTTGTGAATGTGTTAGAAATGAATTCTGAGCAGAAGCTCCCTCTGGTGGTTACAAACAGTACTGAACCATTCAATGAAGATTGGCAATCAGGAGTTACAGACTGGTCTTATATAAGGGAGGTTCCCTCCCATCATGGTTGCCGGTGGTCAATTGTTCTTGTCTCAACTGTGGTTCCTGGTTCACTTGGAAGCTTGCTGAGTCTTGCATCTTCTCCTGCTCTCAGATAAGATATTTTCTGTTTTTTGTTTTTGTGCTTACCATTTGCATATTTCTCTGCATTTCTGTGAGGTTAGCCAGGTCTCCGCGGCCCCCCCGGGGGCTTGGGCTCCTCTCAGTTCTTCTGGAGCCACTGTTATTTGTTCATTTGCCTTTTCCAGTTTTTTCAGTGGCTGCGGCTTAGATTTGTTACACCAGAGAACTAATTTAGGTGGTGGAGGTCGTGTGATCTCAGGTGTTTTTGCAATTAGTAGAGTTGGTATTTTTTAGGGTTTTTTGGATTGCAGTAAGTGTCCTTCCTATCCTTTTCTGTCTAGGAAGATTGGGCCCCAACGTTTGCTCATACTATTTTCTGTCTGTGTCTGTATTTCCTCTTGTCTAACCGCCATTACATGTTTGGGGGCTTCCTATGTTCTTTGGGGATCTACTCCGGGCAGATAGCTTTCCTCTTTCTATCTTTAGGTGTAGTTAACCTCTCAGGCTGTGATGAGGCGTCTAGGACCAACGTAGGTACGCTCCACGGCTGCCTTTAGTTGTGGTGGTTAGTCAGGGTACTGCAATCCAGTAGATTCCAACCTCTCTGGTGTATTGCCGTTTTTGTCTGCTCTCCTCAGCTACCAAATCATAACACTTTCCCACTACTACTGGACTCCACTCCTAAACTGAGTGTTTGCTGAAGTCTTCAGGCTTTCTCTTTCTGGCTAGTCTTTCCCTCTCAGCTCGTCTGAGGTCACTGCCGTTCTGACTAGAATATCTCACAGTCTGCTCTAATCTCCTCTGCTGAGGTAAAACTGACACTTTGAGGTAAAACCAACGACTAGCTAACTCTCAGCTAGACTGCCTTCATCTCCCTGCTGTCGTCTCCAAGGGCTCCCTCTGGTGGCACCAGGAAAATGTGGAGTGTTGTGTGCTTATGGGTTGTTGTGGGTTTACCTTTCGTGCAACTTCCAGGGTAACATGTGGCTCCAGTCACAGCTGGGCTACACATCCCCCCCTAGTTAATATCAGCACTCCCAGGCTGAAAAAGAAAACAATTTTTTTTTATAACATGAACAAATAACATAATTATAACTCTTCCCTTGCGGGAGGTAAGGACACTTTGAACGTTTCATAATACAAGTAACATATATACAAATATTTACACAAATCTTATTTACATTTTTACACTTGGATATTGGTTCACTGGCTTAATTTGCTAGGCCTACTCTTGGTACCTAACAGGTAACCTGCCTTTTGTTGTGCGTACTGACCTACGTGGTGTTGCGTCAGGTATAGTAGCATCTGGCCTATCTGTCCTGCGTGCCGGCAAACTGTAATACTGCCTTAACCTTTCTAGGGTTCTGGCAAGCATACTTGTGGCTGGGCAATGCGGTTCTATTTCGCTAGGGGATTCTTCTGGTAGTTCCACGTCTTGAGGTTCCACTTCTCGAGACTCTACTTCTGGAGATGCTACGGGAGCAGGTTCCTCTTGAACTATTTCTTCTGCTGCGGTAACTGGCTCAACTGGACGTTGAAGCGCTTCTTGTGGTTGGTAAAATTGAAGTACTGGAATAATCACAGCATCCCCGATACAAGGCCAATCTGCAGGAAAATCTCCTAGGTCCGTGTGTATGACTTTACCTGGTTTCTCTTTTTCCATAACAGGTTCTTCTTCGTGAAGTTTTAACAGGTCTGGACACAGTTTTAGGTGGTCTCTTGATACAGTGGTGGTCGTCTTTCCTCCATCTTTGCTAATGGTACAGGTTTTCCTGTTGTCAAACTTGGAATTTTGCACGACATATGGCTCTTTTTCCCACTGATCGTCTAGTTTGTGCATTCTTCTTTTTCTTTTTACACAATCTCTCCAAGTGCAAAAGGTTTAGCTGGCGCACTTTGGTTGTAGTTCTCCTCTTGTTTTTCCCTTACTTTATTGAAACTATCTTCCACGCAGGCTTGTACTCTTCTGTACTGTTCCTGTCGATTCGTGTCCCAATCTTCAGTAGTAACATCAGCTTCTGGTTCTACAACACCAAGTTCCAAATCCATGGGCAGCTTTCCTGGTCTTGCTCGCATAAGGTAGGCTGGAGTGCAATTTGTGGAACTCACAGGTATGTGATTGTACAGATCTACCAGGTCAGGTAGTAGGTCTGGCCACCGATTCCTCTCCTCAAGTGGTACCATCTTCAGCAGACCAATGACTATGTGATTCATCTTTTCACAGAGACCATTTGTTTGGGGGTGGTACGGTGTGGTTCTTATCTTCTTGCATCCGTACAAATGACAGAACTCTTTAAAACAACTCGGCTTCAAAGGCAGGACCCTGACCAGTTAACACTTGCTCTGGATATCCATGGGGTCTGCAGAAATACGCTTGAAACGTCTTTGCTGCTGTTTCAGCTGTCAGATCTTTGACAGGGGCGACCACCAGGAACCTGGAATAGTGATCCACCATTGTCAGGGCATATGAGTATCCTGACCGGCTGGGTGAGAACTTGACATGGTCCAAGGCCACGATCTCCAAGGGACGAGTTGTCTTGATGGGCTGCAGGGGTGCTTTCTGGCTGCTGTAGTCTTTTCTTCGGAGGCTACAGAACACACAGTTTTTACACCATTTCTCGATGGAACTGCGCATTCCCACCATGTTAAAATGACACTTCAGCAGGGTTTCCAGCTTCTTCCAGCCAAAGTGCCCCGCTCGATCGTGGTAGGCTTCCAACACCATCTGGATGTCCGTTCTGGGGACTACTATCTGCCATACCATCTCATGGGTTCTTGGGTTGACGTACCTTTGGCACAGCTTCTCTCGGTAGATGAACAGCCGGCTTCTCTCATTCCACAGCTGCTTTGCTTGCTGAGACGCTTCCTTCTCCAAGGAGGATCCTTCCTGAGTTATCAGCTCCTTGATGCGGCTGACAACCGGGTCACTGTTCTGGGTCTCCTTCCAGCTGTGGTGAGGTAAAGGGTTTAACGTCTTACCACGCTGCCTCCTGTAGGCTCGTTGCTCGTGGATCATCCCATTTCTGTGGAATGCAGGTAGCTCAATCTCTTCTAGGTCATCCAATTCCTCTTCCGTGTCAGACTCATGCGGCATTCTGGACAAGGCATCAGTGTTGCCATTCTTACGGCCTGCCCTGTACTTGATTGTGAATTGATAGTTCGACAGCCGAGCCATCCAACGTTGCTCCATGGCTCCCAGCTTGGCTGTTTCAAGATGTGTCAAGGGTTATTGTCAGTGTAAGCAGTGAACTTGCTGGAGGCTAGGTAATGCTTGAATCTTTCTGTAATGGCCCAGACCAGCGCCAGGAACTCCAACTTGAAGCTGCTATAGTTCTCTGGGTTCCTCTCGGTCGGCCGGAGCTTCCTGCTAGCATATGCGATGACTTTCTCGAGGCCATTTTGCTTCTGACTGAGGACAGCTCCCAATCCTTCGTTGCTGGCATCAGTGTACAGCAGGAACGGCTGGCTGTAGTCAGGGTAGACTAAGATCTCATTGCCTGTCAGGATCTCCTTCATCTCCTTGAATGCCTCAGCTTGTTCTTTACCCCAGTGGAATGGAGGATTTCTGCTCTTAAGGGATTGTCCTACCAGGAGGTCCTTCAGAGGCGATGCTTTCTTGGTGTAGTCCTTTACAAACCTCCGATAGTAACCTGTCAGTCCCAGGAAATGGCGCACCTCCTTGAGATTCCTCGGTTCTGGCCATTTCTGGATGGCAGTGACCTTCTCGGGGTCTGGCGCTACTCCTTCTGAGCTGACAATATGTCCCAAGTACTGTACCTTTTGTTTGAGCAGATGGCACTTTGAAGGCTTCAGTTTCATCCGGTACTTGGACAGTGACTCGAATACCTCCGCCAGGTGCTTCAGATGATCCTCATACGTCTTGGAGTACACAATTAAGTCGTCCAGGTACAGCAACACGGTTTCAAAGTTGAGATGTCCCAGGCAACTCTCCATCACTCTCTGGAATGTTCCCAGGGCACTGCTGAGTCCAAACGGCATCCTGTCAAACTCACAGAGTCCCATCGGGGTGGTGAAAGCCGTCTTCTCCCGATCCTCCTCAGCCACAGCTACCTGCCAGTACCCACTAGTGAGGTCAAGGGTGGAAAAGTAATTAGCAGTTTTTAAGGCAGCTAAGGATTCCTCAATGCGTGGTAAAGGGTATGCATCTTTATGTGTAATGCGATTCACTTGTCTGTAATCTACACACATTCTCATGCTTCCGTCCTTTTTCCTGACTAGGACTAGAGGTGCTGCCCAGGGACTACAACTATCCCTTATCACCCCTGCTTCCTTCATGTCACGCAACATTCCTTGCTTTTTGGTAGTGTGCTGGAGGTATAGGCCTGTACCGCTCTTTAATGGGGGAGGGTTGCCTGTAGGGATATGGTGTTGCACTCCCTTAATTGTCCCAAAGTCAAGTGGGTGTTTGCTAAATACCTGTGTGTACTCCTGTACCACCCGAAGTACTCCCTGTTTCTGGTGGGCCGGAGTGGTGTCTGTGCCGACATGGAGCTGCTGACACCAATCCTCCACCTGGGTTGCTGGGTCATTATCCTCCACTGGTTGGTGGGAGGCTAAGGACTCCGTCGTGAGAATGGAGTTATTATCTACAGTATGTAATTTAGCAACAGTAGCATAACGTGGTAAATTCACTTAATCTTCTCCCCAGTTGAGAAGACGTACTGGTACTCTCCCATTTCGTGCTTCCACTACCCCTCTAGCAGTTAAGAGTGTAGGTCTGTGCTCTGAACAATGGGGCTCTACTACTGCTTGGTAGTTCTGTCCTCTCAGACCTATTGCTGCTCTACACCATATAAGCATTTCACTCATTGGGGTTCGGGTCTGTTACCCGTACATTACCAATTTCACCATCTGTCAGTTTCACTTGCTGCTGGCACATCAGGGCCCGGATCTCCCTCTGGATCACTCCCTTTTGCTTCAGCCTGGCAACTTCGGCAAGCTGTTGGAGCAAAAAACACAACTTCTCCCAGACAGTTACTGATAATGTTTGTACCTAGAACCACATTTAAGCCATTTTCCTCATTTACAGTTTTTACTACTAAGAGTCCCTGGTCCTTCAGCTCTACTCTGCCCACCTTTACGTCCACGTTTTTGGCTCCGAGTATTTCAACAGGGAGACCATTAGAGGCGTACACAGCAAAGTCAGGGCTCGGGGCTGGAGGCTGTCCATGGACCAAAACTTATTATACAGGACATCAGGTATGATGGTCACCTGAGATCCAGTGTCCAGCAAGGCAGGGATTGCGATCCCGTCCAGGATGATGGACAGGTAGGGTCTTCCTCCCACAAACCTGCAGTTCCAGTCTGAGGGGCCTTAAGAGTCTATTCCTGGGTGTTGGCCCTCGGACCCAGGATCTGCTCGTTTAAAGGACACTGTCTGGCTAGATGACCTTCTCTGTTGCAACGGTAGCAGATGATCTCTTGGCGAGGATGGTGTTGATCAGGGGTCGCTCCTGGGGGTGGCGTTGTCCTCCTCCGATGGGGCGACGTCCTCCTTCTCCTCCGGTTCATCCAAGGGACATCCTCTGGGCAGTCAGCTAGCAGGATCTTTCCTCCTTCCTCCTTCCGCAGTTGCAGGGCACTCATTACAGCGGCCAGGTTTTTAGTCAGCTGGCGCACTTCTGAGCGCAGACAGTCCAACTCAGTAGGGGGCGCCACCTGCGTTTTGGCTTCCGTCACCAGCGGGGAAAAGGTGGATGCTGCTGGCTTTAGAGTGCTTCACCCGGTGACACTGGGTGGCCACCTCGGGCTTCTCCAGGGGTTGCAGTCCTTTTATAGCCATATCCTTTAGGGCATCAAAGGTAGCATCAGGATGATCCAAGGACCACCAGTGACAGTTCTGCTTTCAGCTTGGGACCTCAGTCCCCGTACAAATTGTTCCTTCAACATTTTGCTTTCATTAATGGCACTTATAGGGTTGACCTGTTTGAGAGCTCGCAGGGCCCCCTGTAGTCGGCAGGCGTAGTCCCTAATACTGTCATCTGGTCTCTGGGAGCATTGGTAAAACCTCATCCGGAGATCTGTTTCAGTGCGGTCCTCAAAAATACTCTGTAGCTTTAAGAAAATTGAAAGCACTGATTCCTGGTCTGCAGCTGTCCAAGTCTCTACTTCCCTCTCTGCAGCACCAGCTAATTGCCCTATTACTACTGCAGCTCTTTGTTTCTCTGTCATAGGGTACATGTCCATTATGCTGCATATTTTACGCTTAAACCCTGACAGGGTGTCTGGCTTACCGCTATACTGAGGGAGCCACTTTGCTCCAGGCAGGTATGGCAGCGTCAGCGGTACTATCGGGGCCACAGGACCAGGTGTGGGGCCAGCGTTTCCATCCTGCGCGGCAGCGCCGGCGGGTAAGTTATTGGAGCGGTCGCCCTCGGCCGCTCTGTCAGCTTGCGGCTGCGACATATCTGCGCCCCCCTAGTTAAGCGTGGCCTACCTTCCCCTGAAGGCTGCAGCTCTGCAGGGTACAGCGATGTAGAAGGACCTGCGTCGCCGGCGCTCTGACGTCAGAGCGATCACTGAAGCTCTCCACAGGACCTGCCGCTGCGTCAGCGTTGGGGGCGTGTCCGGGACTCTGTCTGCAGGTACGCCCCTTCTCTTTGCGCTGTAGCGCTGTACTTTGGCGGGCAATGGCGGACAATTGGCGCCAAAAATCACAGCAACAGTAACACAGTCTCTTGCACAAAAACAGTCCACTTCAGGCACACAGGACTCACATATAGCGAGCTTCGTATCCTGTTCGTGACACCAAAATATGAGTCGCACGTAGCCAGGGCCTGTGGGGTACTCGGCACCGAGCCCGTTCACTTCACTGGGGGATGTCACGGGTAGCACAACTCGGTCCGTTGCCCTGGGCGCTCACTAAAAAGGGGATATTTACAGGGGATTATAAGTTTGTAGAAATGTTTGTGACGCCACCTGTGGTTCCTGGTCAGGGTGACCAGCGCTGCAGGGTAGATCCTCTGAGGGGTTGTTACTGGGCAGCAAGGTGTTAAGTCCCCCACAGGCGAGACTGATCCCTCAGGGTATATGGCAGTGTAATATAGGGTGCAGGAGCAATAAGGCAGACACACACAAGAAAGTCTCTTTCTGTACCTTTACTGATGGTGAAGTTGTAGGCACGACCCGGGAAGCTGTCAGGGTGGAGGATGCACGTCCAGTAATCCCACTGAGTAGGTGTAGGGCCTCCTTACTCCTTTAATGTGTGTGAGTTTCTGACTTGCATAAAACAAAGCCTAACTCCGTCTTCTCAGCTACGCCCGGCTGACCTTGTGGTGAGGCCTTCTTGTGGACAGAACTAAGTCTCTATATGGCTGAGCAGGCCAGACTCCTGTTCTTCCTGACCCCGGTTACGTATCAACACTGTTGGGCCCCTGCGACCTGTAGTCCAGCAGGGTCTCCGGTGTCTCCTACCAGTCGTGCAGATGCTGGCAAGCGCGGACCCGGTATCCGGTGGTGCAGAGTGGAGGTAAGCTATCAATGCTGGTTAACCTCTGTCACTCTCTCTCTTTTCTTTCTTCCACCTGCCTTTCATCCTACTCTCACCACTATCATAAGCACAAGCTAGCAGCAAATGTCAGCTTTCTTTATCTTCACCGCTCTCCAAGCGTCGGCACGCTTACTCACTGAAACGCTCACTGAAGGTCTCTCAGTAAACTCAATTTTGACCAGGCTAAGTGGTAATCTTTCCCACTACTACTGGACTCCACTCCTAAACTGAGTGTTTGCTGAAGTCTTCAGGCTTTCTCTTTCTGGCTAGTCTTTCCCTCTCAGCTCGTCTGAGGTCACTGCCGTTCTGACTAGAATCTCACACAGTCTGCTCTAATCTCCTCTGCTGAGGTAAACTGACACTCTGAGGTAAAACCAACGATTAGCTAACTCTCAGCTAGACTGCCTTCATCTCTCTGCTGTCGTCTCCAAGGGCTCCCTCTGGTGGCACCAGGAAAATGTGGAGTGTTGTGTGCTTATGGGTTGTTGTGGGTTTACCTTTCGTGCATCTTACAGGGTAACATGTGGCTCCAGTCACAGCTGGGCTACACAAATATACCGTACATTGTAAGTATAATACTCCAATATGCAGTACAGTATAATGTAAGTATAACACCCCAACATATAGATCAGTACATTGTAATATATGTATAATATCCCAATATTCAGTACAGTGTTGTGCAATTTTAATACCCCAATATATAGCACAGTGTAATGTATATATAAAGCGTCAATATACAGTACAGTGTAGTATAATTATAATACCCCAATGTATCATACGATATAATGTACATATAATACCCCAATATACAGTACAGTGGAGTCTACATAAATACCTCTATATACAGTAAAGTCTTATGTCAATATAATACCCCAATATACAGTTTAGTGTAATGTCAGTGTGACAATTTCCAGCATTAGATAATCAGTACCTGTAAGGTCACTATTCATCTTTCACACAGTACAACATCATGTTCCAATCCTCAAAATCACGAAAACAATCGGAACTAAACCCTAAAGGGCCCAGAAGAGGGAATGCTACACATCTCCTTCCCAAACTAATTAGAGTCATGGGCTGCCGATTAAACGTGCCTGCGCTCGGGTACATAAACACCCAATCATTTGAATGGCTAAGATGCAATACCACATCTCTTCTATAGTGGCCACTGCAGAGTAAATATATGACTAGATGGACCCACCTCCGAGGATCACAGGATTTCCAGAAGCCAAACGTTCAGTGCTGAATTGACTGTAGACTGTAATTTCCTATTTCAGAATATTCACATGTACGTTAGGTGCAATGCACAGACTCTGACTCTATCCATTGTATTCAAGCATCTAACAAGCATGCATAAAGGTCATTGTGAAGGGAGGAGGAGCAAGTGAGTTGTGACATCATCTTTTGTGGTTGATGGATCCTGTGTTATCAGCTGTGTATAGCAGTATTACCTAACGTAATTCCTGTCTTTGCTGATAAGCAAAACTGCTGGAAAAACTTCCTGAAAGAACCCCTCTGGGGCAGGTTTGAAAATAGCAAGATTACAAATTTTTATTTTTTTTAAATAAAGATCAAGAAAGATGTGAAAAATTAAACAGAACATTGCCAAAATGAAACACAGAAATCTGAATTCAAACATTCGTTTTCTGATGATACGTTCCCATTAATATACACACCCCTAGAAGTAGAGCACTTAGAACACACCATTCATTGGAATACAAAAATGGGAGCACGGCAATTTTTCGACAACGCCGGTAATAATCCTGTGATTGCACTCGCTAACGGCCGCCCTTTAATAGATCTTGTCACTTTTAATTCTTCCTAATCGTAGTCTGCATCCATTACTCAGCTTTGTCGTCCAGATGCCTTCGTTTGTCACCGACTATATGGACCTAATTCGTTAACCAAGGCCCAACGTGAAAATCCAAACTGTACCGGGAAATCCGGGAAAGTCTGTACTACATTGCATAGAGCAGCAAACTCTTCTTACTTCGCCTCCCCTCCCCCCCTCAATTGGTGACATAGTTTTAATATATTTTCTGCCGTTTAGTATTATAACCATTGGGCTGAGCTGTTTATTTCTCCTTTTAATCTGCCATGATTTAATCCAACTAGTAAATTCTACAAGCAGTTGGTGCGGCAGTCTGCACGTCGTCTGGCTGCTCTCAGTACAAGATTTTCATGCCCGCAGCTATTTTGACAAATGACAAAGGTATCCAGAATTTATCTGTTATTATTGTCTGTTGAGGAGAGTTTTAATTAACTTGTTGCTAGTTATTAGATGGAAAATAGAGATATTATCCTTCATACAGTATATTACGCCTTTTGCTGCTATACACAAGATAATGCGGCTTTTGTTTCTGTTGCTTATGAAATATTTTGCTTTTTGTTGCTGCCAAAAACAAGATATTACGTCTTTTGTGGCTGCTTTATATGAGATATGACATATTTGTGGCTATATACAGTAAATTTAGTCTTTGGCTTATGTTGTATACAAGATGTTTTGCCTTTTGTTGCTGCTTTATATAAGATATTATACCTTTTGTCACTGTATATTGTACATTGTGCTTTTCGTTGCTTCTTTTCACAAGGTATTACAACTTTTGCTGCTGCATACAATACATTACGCCTTTTGCTGCTTTATACAAGATATTACCGTATGTCTTTTGTTTCTTTCGTAAATGAGATTTTACACATGTTGCTGCTGCTTTATATGACATGTGACGCTTTGTGTTACTATATAGAGTACATTATGTCTTTTGCTTCTGTTGTATATGAGATATTACACCTTTTGCAGCTATTTTTAATACCGTAAGTTATTACGCTTTTAGATGCTTTATACAGCATGTTACATCTTTTGCTTCTATTGTGTACAAGACATTGTGCCTTTTGTTGCTGCTATATAGAGATCTTACGCTTTTTGTTGCTACATACAGTATATTTCGCCTTTGTTCTGTTCAATACTA
>JARQOD010000006.1:15674105-15714272 GCA_033576555.1 Oophaga sylvatica | reverse complement strand
CTTTCTGGTAGTCCCCCTCTAGTGTCTGAGGTCACTGCGTTCGACAGAATCTACACAGTCTGCTCTAATCTCCTCTGCTGAGGTAAACTGACACCTCTGAGGAAAAAACCAAACATTAGCTAACTCTCACTAGACTGCCTTCATCTCTCTGCTGTCGTCTCCAAGGGCTCCCTTTTGGTGGCCCCAGGAAAATGTGGAGTGTTGGTGCTTATGGGTTGTTGTGGGTTTACCTTTCGTGCATCTTACAGGGGTAACATGTGGCTCCAGTCACAGCTGGGCTACACAAATATACCGTACAATTGTAAGTATAATACTCCAATATGCATTTACAGTATAATGTAAGTATAACACCCCCAACATATAGATCAGTACAGTGTAATATATGTATAATATCCCAATATTCAGTACAGTGTTGTGCAATTTTAATACCCCAATATATAGCACAGTGTAATGTATATATAAAGCGTCAATATACAGTACAGTGTAGTATAATTATAATACCCCAATGTATCATACGATATAATGTACGTATAATACCCCAATATACAGTACAGTGGAGTCTACATAAATACCTCTATATACAGCAAAGTCTTATGTCAATATAATACCCCAATATACAGTTTAGTGTAATGTCAGTGTGACAATTTCCAGCATTAGATAATCAGTACCTGTAAGGTCACTATTCATCTTTCACACAGTACAACATCATGTTCCAATCCTCAAAATCACGAAACAATCGGAACTAAACCCTAAAGGGCCCAGAAGAGGGAATGCTACACATCTCCTTCCCAAACTAATTAGAGTCATGGGCTGCCGATTAAACGTGCCTGCGCTCGGGTACATAAACACCCAATCATTTGAATGGCTAAGATGCAATACCACATCTCTTCTATAGTGGCCACTGCAGAGTAAATGTATGACTAGATGGACCCACCTCCGAGGATCACAGGATTTCCAGAAGCCAAACGTTCAGTGCTGAATTGACTGTAGACTGTAATTTCCTATTTCAGAATATTCACATGTACGTTAGGTGCAATGCACAGACTCTGACTCTATCCATTGTATTCAAGCATCTAACAAGCATGCATAAAGGTCATTGTGAAGGGAGGAGGAGCAAGTGAGTTGTGACATCATCTTTTGTGGTTGATGGATCCTGTGTTATCAGCTGTGTATAGCAGTATTACCTAACGTAATTCCTGTCTTTGCTGATAAGCAAAACTGCTGGAAAAACTTCCTGAAAGAACCCCTCTGGGGCAGGTTTGAAAATAGCAAGATTACAAATTTTTATTTTTTTTTAAATAAAGATCAAGAAAGATGTGAAAAATTAAACAGAACATTGCCAAAATGAAACACAGAAATCTGAATTCAAACATTCGTTTTTCTGATGATACGTTCCCATTAATATACACACCCCTAGAAGTAGAGCACTTAGAACACACCATTCATTGGAATACAAAAATGGGAGCACGGCAATTTTTCGACAACGCCGGTAATAATCCTGTGATTGCACTCGCTAACGGCCGCCCTTTAATAGATCTTGTCACTTTTAATTCTTCCTAATCGTAGTCTGCATCCATTACTCAGCTTTGTCGTCCAGATGCCTTCGTTTGTCACCGACTATATGGACCTAATTCGTTAACCAAGGCCCCAACGTGAAAATCCAAACTGTACCGGGAAATCCGGGAAAGTCTGTACTACATTGCATAGAGCAGCAAACTCTTCTTACTTCGCCTCCCCTCCCCCCCTCAATTGGTGACATAGTTTTAATATATTTTCTGCCGTTTAGTATTATAACCATTGGGCTGAGCTGTTTATTTCTCCCTTTTAATCTGCCATGATTTAATCCAACTAGTAAATTCTACAAGCAGTTGGTGCGGCAGTCTGCACGTCGTCTGGCTGCTCTCAGTACAAGATTTTCATGCCCGCAGCTATTTTGACAAATGACAAAGGTATCCAGAATTTATCTGTTATTATTGTCTGTTGAGGAGAGTTTTAATTAACTTGTTGCTAGTTATTAGATGGAAAATAGAGATATTATCCTTCATACAGTATATTACGCCTTTTGCTGCTATACACAAGATAATGCGGCTTTTGTTTCTGTTGCTTATGAAATATTTTGCTTTTTGTTGCTGCCAAAAACAAGATATTACGTCTTTTGTGGCTGCTTTATATGAGATATTACATATTTTGTGGCTATATACAGTAAATTTAGTCTTTGGCTTATGTTGTATACAAGATGTTTTGCCTTTTGTTGCTGCTTTATATAAGATATTATACCTTTTGTCACTGTATATTGTACATTGTGCTTTTCGTTGCTTCTTTTCACAAGGTATTACAACTTTTGCTGCTGCATACAATACATTACGCCTTTTGCTGCTTTATACAAGATATTACCGTATGTCTTTTGTTTCTTTCGTAAATGAGATTTTACACATGTTGCTGCTGCTTTATATGACATGTTACGCTTTGTGTTACTATATAGAGTACATTATGTCTTTTGCTTCTGTTGTACATGAGATATTACACCTTTTGCAGCTATTTTTAATACCGTAAGTTATTACGCTTTTAGATGCTTTATACAGCATGTTACATCTTTTGCTTCTATTGTGTACAAGACATTGTGCCTTTTGTTGCTGCTATATAGAGATCTTACGCTTTTTGTTGCTACATACAGTATATTTCGCCTTTTGCTTCTGTTCAATACTAGATATTACGCCTTTTGTTGCCACTTTATAAAGATGTTACGCTGTTTGTTGCAAAATACAGTATATTTTGCCTTTTGCTTCTGTTGTATAAGAGATATTATTCCTTTTGTTGCTGCTTTATAAAGATATTACCCTGTTTGTTGCTATATACAGTATATGACGCCTTTTGTTGCTACTTTATTTGACAAAAAAACTACAGATCTCAGAAAATAGCAACACAATTTTTTTATTTTTGCAAAGTTCTGAATTTTTTTTCAACTACAATATAAATATATATATATATATATATACACACACACAAGTGCTTCTCACTAAATTAGAATGTCATAAAAAAGTGAATTTATTTCAGTTCTTCAATACAAAAAGTGAAACTCCTATATTATATAGAGTCATTACACACAGAGTGATCTATTTCACGTGTTTATTTCTGTTAATGTTGATGATTATGGCTTACAGCCAATGAAAACCCAAAAGTCATTATCTCAGTAAATTAGAATACTTTATAACACCAGCTTGAAAAACATTTTAAAATCCAAAATGTTGTCCTACTGAAATGTATGTTCAGTAAATGCACTCAGTACTTGGTCGGGCTCCTTTTACATCAATTACTGCATCAATGCGGCGTGGCATGGAGGCGATCAGCCTGTGGTACTGCTGAGGGGTTATGGAAGCCCAGGTTGCTTTCATAGCAGCCTTCAGCTTGTCTGCATTGTTGGCCTGTGGTACTGCTGAGGGGTTATGGAAGCCCAGGTTGCTTTGATAGCAGCCTTCAGCTCGTCTGCATTGTTGGGTCTGGTGTCTTTCATCTTCCTCTTGACAATACTCCATAGATTCTCTATGGGGTTAAGGTTAGGTGAGTTTGCTGCCAATCAAGCACAGGGATACTGTTGTGTGTAAACCAGGTATTAGTACTTTTGGCAGTGTGGACAGGGGCCAAGTCCTGCTGGAGAATGAAACTTCCATCTCCAAAAAGCTTTTGGCAGAGGGAAGCATGAAGTGCTCTAAAATTTCCGGTAGACGGCTGCACTGACTTTGGTCTTTATAAAACACAGTGGACCTACACCAGCAGATGACATGGCTCCCCAAATCATCACTGATGGTGGAGACTTCACACTAGACCTCCAGCAGCTTGGATTGTGGCCTCTCCACTCTTCCTCCAGACTCTGGGACCTTGATTTCCAAATGAAATGCAAAATTTACTTTCATCTGAAAACAACACCTTGGACCACTGAGCAACAGTCCAGTTCTTTTTCTCCTTGGCCCAGGTAAGACACTTCTGGCATTGTCTATTGGTCATGAGTGGCTTGACAAAAGGAATGTGACACTTGTAGCCCATGTCCTGGATACGTCTGTGTGTGGTGGCTCTTGAAGCAATGACTCCAGCAGCGTCCACTCCTTGTGAATCTCCCCCACATTATTGAATGGCCTTTTCTTAACAATCCTTTCCAGGCTGCGGTTATCCCGGTTGCTTGTGCACCTTTTTCTACCACACTTTTTCCTTCCACTCAACTTTCCATTAATATGCTTGGATACAGCACTCTGAGAACAGCCGATTCTTTATCAGTGACCTTTTGTAGCTTCCCCTCCTTGTGGAGTGTGTCAGTGACTGCCTTCTGGACATCTGTCAAGTGAGCAGTCTTCCCCATGATTGTGGAGCTACTGAAACAGACTAAGGGACCTTTCTAAACACTTAGGAAGGCTTTTCAGGTGTTTTTTGTTAAGTATTCTAATTTACTGAGATAATGACTTTTGGGTTTTCATTGGCTGTAAGCCATAATCATCAACATTAACGTAAATAAACACGTGAAATAGATCACTCTGTGTGTAATGACTCTATAGAATATAGGAGATTAAAATCACTTTTTGTATTGAAGAACTGAAATAAATTAACTTTTTGATGATATTCTAATTTTGTGAGAAGTATATGTATATATATAAAACCTTATATGTTTTGTATCGCCCTACTTATACTGACCCTTAATAAGCACATTTTGAATTTACCATTTACCATTCATAATAAATGTCATAAAAAGAAATCCACAAAAAATCAATATTGCAATTATGGGATTTTTTTCACTTTAATTTTTTTTTTTTACATTTTTCAGTACGTTTTATGGTAAAATAAATGTGGTAATTGAAAACTAGAACTTGTGCCATTAAACACAAGCTCTTGCATGGTTTGTGGTGATGGACAAGTAAAATAGTTATGCCCCCTTATATTCTGGACCCCAACATAGGATGAACATATGGTATGTCCACCCCTACTACAAAGATTTATTATCCTGACCATAGGAGGTGATCTGTTCTTTCTACATTGTCGACAGTGTAATGGATTTCTGGCATATTAACCCCTTCATGACTGAGGAGGTACATGTACATCATTAGCCGTATCCCTGCTTTGATGAGGGATCACCACTTCTTTCCCCACAATTGATGACTGATTTAATGAGCCAATCAAGTGCCTCTAACCAGTTAAATGCCTCTGTCAATCACTGACAGCGTCATTTAACATGCACAGAGAGGAGGCTCGTCATTGATCCTGCCCACGGAGCGTCCATCACGTGATGCCAATTGAACGATCGCAGCTTCAAGTCTCCTAAGGAGCTAAAAGAAAAAGAAGGGTAAAAAAAACGAAAAATGGCAAATTGTCAGTGATGAAGGGGTCAATATTCGGCAAACCCACTTGTCTCCCACCCACCATGGGCAATGGACTTTCAGAAAAACAATATTATTTTTGTTTATTTTGTTTGGCGACTTTTGTAATTCAGCTGTATATCCGTCACATTCAGTATTGAAGTGGAAGCCATTGTTATTAAGAGATGGTATCGAGGAAGGAATGGGGTGACGATATGAACTAGGCAGCACTACGGTGCTATAAATTTTTTTTGTAAATTTTTAGAGGACCAGTAGTGTAAGATTTTATCGCCCACAGATGTGCATGCATGGCAGATGCGTATTCGGAGATGTGATGTACGGTAATTAAGGTGGCGTGCTTTAATAGTATTGCAGGAGACAGAACACATGCCAGACGGAAGATTTACTGTGTTGTGCACAATTGCGATTCTGAGGCAGAAACAATTTCATGTCCTATAAAAATGTAATTTGTTTTCTCCTTCGGGAAGCAATATAATAGTTACCTGGAAGGGAATTGTCAAGCATCGTCCTATTGTTGCCGTTGCATGGAGTGTAAATCCAAGGTGTTTTGTTGTCTTAAGAATTGGCCAAAATGTAGTTGCAGAGGACAAGAAAAAGCTGTTGGATGTTACGCGTTACCAAGTTGTAAAGTTTCAATTTCTATTCCAACCAATAATAATAAAAAAAATAACTAGAACATTGACAGATCTGACATTTTGGTTGGGATGGGTTAAGAAACCTGTTCCCCGATCGCCATTTTGACTATGGTTACTCCAAAGCTGGTGAGATTCCTCCTTCTCCTTGGGATAGGGGATAACTTACTGATCTCTGGAGGGATGATTCCAGGGCCAGACTGGCCATCTGGCCATTCTGGCAAATGCTAGGTGGACCTGTCTGGTCGTGGGCCTCCTTGTCTGCTACATTGTTAATAGAATCGGTGATCTGAAGACACCCATAGTGTTAAGAGTTGTGATAGAGCACAAATTAGCTGACTCCATCACTTACCCCACCAGGCCATGGGTATCATTAGAAATATTGATCTTGCTTTCCTCCATCCAGGGTAATATTAGTAATATATCCCATCTGGTGCTTGGGGATGGGGACAACATGGGACTGTGTGATTTCAAATGTCAGGGCTGAATTTCAGCCCCAGTCCGTACCTGGATGATCCTGAGAATGGGGCTATGCTGTTTCCGGAAGTCTCCAAGATAATGAATGTTGAATATGCAACCTCCACTCCATTCATGATGGAGCTCTGCAGAAATACCGGTGATCTCAAGTGTCATAACCCCAGATTAACAGCAAATTATCGCCTATCCAATAGATAGGTTTAACTTATTGTTTTTTGGAATATCATTTTGGGTTTTCCCAGATGTGTAAGTGTTAAAATTGCAAATTGCTTGTAAAAATAAGTACTTTTCCAATTTAGCGCTTATTAACACTAGGACTACCGGACTGGTCACCCCCCTCCCAGATCTACCGAATGGAGTCATGTTGACTCCTGGCTTGTTTTCGATTATTTTTAGAGTTTCTTGCTCCTGGTATTGTTGTAACTTTAATTTCATCCTCCGGTATAGAATGCAAAATGGCAAGAATATCGTCAGGCTTTAGAGCACTTCTTCTAGACATATTAGCAATTAGTATAACTGCAGTCTGTATTCTACAGAAATGATGTAGTCCACTCGAGAGTTCACTGGTTCCCTGACGGATGTCCTGTATAGGTCCTGTGTATGTCAAGTATATTTGCAAAAATGCTAATTATTCTAAGTCTAAGCCAACATTTATTCTAAACTTATTCTAAACATACAAGTGAATGAAAACTAAAAGAAATAATAACCTTTAGCGACAAAGACTTGCAAAATATAGTAGGGAGTCAAAATGACTCCATTTGGTAATTAAAGGAAGGTAAATTTTGAAAAAACGGTACTCTTTTTTTTCAAAAATGATTTATTGTCACAAAATCTTTTTTCGCATCCTAAATGAGTAAAAGTCACCGAGTCTAAAGCCGGAATTAGGAAAAATGTAGTCACAGAAGTGACATAAAAATTGCGAGGAGTCAAAATGACTCCATCGGTAGCTCTCCATTCACTAGAACATAGAGATTTTAGTTTAATAGTGGATAGGTCCCTGACCATCTCTGGAGTTCTGGCATGGAATGTTACCTAGTCAAGGATTGCGTGGCCGAAGCAGGCTCTATGCTTTACAGCCTGCTCACCTCCCTTTGAAGCTGGCCAGATTGCTGCATCTGACCAACCTCAGTCACCCTGTACTTTTCCCATGCCTCTTCTAGCAGCCTATGATAGAGCACAGTTCAGACTTGAGGTGTGACCAAGACACATGTCCAAAATGTCACTCTTCAATAGTGCACTGCCTCCAGAAAAGAGGAAGCCAGGAGGACTGGTGTGCTCGTGATTCGTGAATATTCATCTTGAGAAAAGCTGTTGTAATATCACTTAAAGGGGTTGTCGTATTAAGATTAGTCCCGTCCATATACCCTGGGTACATGGATCATATAAAAAGGGCCATATTCCATCATAGCAAAGCGTGGACAGACCATAACTTCACCTCTCAAAAATTTGGGTCTATGGACATTAAAGAGGACCTTTGACCGAATTTTTCATGTTGAACCAGACACACGATCTAATAGCAGCTGCAGAACAGCATAAAAACATTTTATGTTTTTTTTTTTAATTTCCCCTCATCATTTTACCACCATATGAGTTAAATTTTCCATATACAAGAACCTATCCAAAAATGTAGTAGGTGTAATAATAATAATAGTAGCAAATACCTCCAATTAGAAATGTAGCATAGTTCTTCTGATTTGCTATGTCGATTACTCCATGTGCTTAGGTATCCATGGTTACAACCACTAACAACGAACTCATTATGTGAGTAGTCATCATGACCATGGATACCTAACCTACTGCAATGCCCTGCACATGGGGTAATTGACATAGCAAATCAGAAGAACTATGCTACATTTCTAATTGGAAGTATTTGCTAATATTATTATTATTATTACACCTACTACACCTTTAAGTCTAAGTGGGTGTTAGCAGATAGTTTTCACTGGAGCATGTAATTCTTCTCCCCTGTATGAGTTGCTATCTTTTTTGACACCGACTTGGACTTAACAAAAGTTAACTCATTAGGTTCTGAAACTTTGATAATATCTTCACAACGGAGAGGTGAAATAAAAAAAGAATTGTTTTATACCGCTCTGCAGCCATTATTACATCCTATGTCCAGATCAACAACAAAAATAATTTTCAAAACTACCTCTCTGGAGAACTTGGGCCAGTAAGCAACATAGAAAATGGACCCTAGACCAGCGACTCTTGCAGAGGGGCTCGGGTCTTCCAGCTGTCGTGTAGACAGGCTGACAGTCAGATGTAATTCTGCATTTCTCCTGTAGTGGCCGCTGAAGAGGAAATGATCAGCTCAGAAAAAGACAGATGAAATAATGCCAAGCTCTTGCGTTATTAAATCTGAATGGGCTCGCTGACGGATTATTGGTTAACTCATTCTGCAGCCAGCAATAGTCAGCGCAACACATAAGGTCATAAAATGGCAATCGGCGCAACATTTTTCAATATATCCCATTGCAACCTTTTTTTAACCCTGATACCAAGCACTTAAGTAAAAAAAAAAGTCTATAAACATCTACAACCCCTTTAATGTAAAATTACTATGTGTGTTCCCATTTGTCATTGATTTAGTAGCGAGAAAACTGCCGATATTTACAATGAACCCCCCAAGGCTTAGTAAACTTTACTATTTTGTAAAAATAGAAGAAATAAAGTGAATTTGAAATTTTTGAAAATTTGATGAAATATTTATTATCACCCAATCCCCACAATGCTCCCTGTAATAAATATTCCATATGATTGCATGGTCTTACAGGGCACGGTCATGGGATACGCGAGTATTGACATCCCATTTTCCCATAATCCTGTAGTCACAAGCTATTTTTTTCATTTTTCACTTTCCTACCATTTTCTCATTGCGCTTCCTACGGTGACATATGTCTGCGGACCACATTGCGTCGGTTCTCCTTGTGGTACTGCCAACGATAAACATTTACGTCTTCGCTTCTAATTAAAGCTGCCGCTATTCCCAGGTTACATCTTTATTGTAGATTTCTGCTGAGACGTTCAGTCATACGGCCGGGCTGCCATGATAAATAATGTACGGCTGCTCATTGCCAGCGAATCACAAAACCCTATGGCTCCCAGGTCCATTGATGACTGCAAACTACACATCCGGCTGTAAAATTAGTAATTGGTTTCCACATGTATATGGGTCACCGAAAGAGTCAGCGCTTAGTATTCAATTCCTTTGGAACGTACTGTATACAGAAAGAATAATATAGGAGATTGAAGTCAGTATGTACAGATGCCTTTTTCCTTCTCTGGGCTCAGCACATCTCGAGATTTGTGACCCCAAAACAAGCAGTTTTAAAATAAAAAAAAAATGTGGTACTCTGTTGGGAAATGTTTATGCACTATGTGTCTAAATGTAATGTTGCCACCCAGTGGTTATGATGTGTAGTGCAAGGGTTCTGTGATAAAGTATTGAATTTGTATTCTGAGAAATTGTAGCCTTTAATTCCATCCAAGCATGTGATATTCACGAATGTCTTACATGTGGTGCAAATGTATAGATCAGGCTCGGGAGCTGAGCCTGCTCCATGCAGGGCAGATGCCGGCCGTACTGTACAGCTGGCACCTCTCTCTAACGGCAGCAGCAGAAACTACCTCCGATAGCTGCTGTATACCTGTTTAAATGCCACCGTACAAAGCAGGTTCAAGTTCCCGAAGGGGATTTAGAAAATGTATAAAAATTTTAAAAAAATTGAATTTGGAGTTTTTTTTACCAGTTCATCCCACTTTTTTTTTAATTTTTCAATACATTTTATGGTAAAATGAATATCTTCATTCAAAATTAGTACACGTTCTGCAAAAGAACAAGCCCTTCTACAGCTATGTCAATGGAAAAAAAAATGATCACTCCAGAAGTAAAGGGAGGAAAAACAGAAGCACAAAAATGAAAATTCACCTAGTCAGGAATGGGTTAAGGGGTTGTCATTGTCCTATCAGCTCAGCTTCTCCTGCCCTATGACAGTCTGATTGGACTGTATTTTTAAGTGACAGGTTGGCTTTAAGTGTAAATACATCATCCATAAAAATGGATAATTTTATGCCCTAGTGTTCAATCTGGGAACTGCAGATTGAGGAAGAGCTGAAATTTTTTTTTATTACATTCTGACCTTCCATTGGTTAAGAATAGACATGCAAATCCCTATAGACTATTAATGGATTAGCAGATGACCTATTGATATAAGAGCATAGCGCCACCTAATGGAACATGCTGCTACCATTCAGTGAGCAACATTGTTTATATTTTTTATGTGTATTTTAGCTACAGGCAACTTTAATTTCTCAGGATGTGCTGCAAAGAAAACCTATAAATCAAGTGAAAGCGAGAAAACAACATAGAGAAAATGATGCACTCCTTCCGGCTTTTACAGATTTTTAGTCGCCTTATTCATTTTTGAGTTTGTTTGGTCATCTAACCTTACAATACGATGATTTAAAAAGGGAAAATTCTAAAGATCTAAAGAGCAGCACTCCCCTAACTGACGGGGACGTTTATTGCTGTTCATCCTGGGACTCCTGTTTCATCATCAGAGATGGGATATGACTATAAAAGTTAATATAGATTTATGTAGGAAGCTGAGCCAGACCTTGTATAATGTACAGTAATGGCCGCCATTAGCAGGGTGATGACATCTGGCAACCTCGTCTAGCAGTTATGTATATTTTTCTGTTCCATAGCGGAACATTCTAAAGAAGGTAACATTTTCTGAAAATGCAGGACACTTATCACAGGTACTTTCTTTTAGAAACAATGCCATTCCTGTCCAGAGGTTGCATATAGAGATGGAATCGAACCTTTCCAAATTCAAATTTGCCAAGTTTGTAGAATTTTTGCAAAAAAATTTGATTTGCGTAGAGTCAGTTCATCGTGATCGACACTGCAAATTCTCCAATTGCCTGAAAAGACATTTGCAACTCTCTGAGGTCTCCTAGGAGTGTATCCAACTCCTTTCTTCACATAAACACAACCTTAGCAAAATGAAGATGACATCACCATAGAAATGAATGGTAACCAACCAGGTAATAATGAAAAGCCCATTTAATAAAACAACGCACAGATAGATTTGTCCTATTTTTCAACATTTCAAAAAGGTCCAAAAATTATCCCTTTGTCATTTATGATCAGGCAGTCCGTTCTGTGTAGAGCACAGAATGACAGTGTGGCTGTCAGAGGTAACAGCATCTTCCTGTGATTGAGAAGAGTAGGGCAAAGTAGGCCAATTTTGTCCTGCCTTTGGAAGTTATACTGCCCAGATGCCGGACGGATAGTCCTGCTGCTAGCAGTCCCCATATTTTTTTAAATAAAATCCATCCTTTTTCTCAAAAGTGGCATGATAAGCAATGCTAGGCCAATAACCAAAAAGCTATCACCTGCAACAGGGTGCTATATTGATCTGGTGGGTGCAGATGTAAAATTCGACAGATGTGCAATAAAATTGCTTGCAACACGCACACTTTGTGAGGTAGACAGTCACTGCTAATTGTTTATATATATTTTTTAAATTACCCCCTTTCTTCACAAAAAAGATTGCACAAGAATTTCAAACAAACTCTTGTCACAAGCAAGCACACCGTCTGACAATGGTTTCAGGTTTTTCTTTTTCTGTAAAAGCTATTGCTCCGGCCTGCTGTTGCTTCCTTGTCCATTAAGAATGAAGAAATAAAATGCAGCAGGACAGATGCCAGCAACACTGCTGCTGTCCCCTCTCCTATCTCTCACCCCTATTTATTGAATCTCTATATTATTCACAGACTCCTACACTCATCTTCTTCATTGTTTCAGTTGTTCAATATGTTGCTCTCTGGAGTATTTTTCCAATGCTTTAGGTCTTTCCCTTCCTATCTCTCAGCTGTGACCTCTGACGTCCTTTCACTATCCCAAATCAGCCCAAAAGGGTTGCTGCATTCCTTGCTTTGGCTTTTATACAGGTTGTGATTGTCCCTACTGATTGGCTGCGCTATACTATGTGATGTTACAGCTGCAAGGCGATATGCGGTCATGCCTGAATTCATGTCAGCAATCTTTTCCAATTTATAAAAAGCCAGTGAGCATTTTTTGGGCGAATCGCATGTTCATAGAGTTTGAGAATTTAAAATAAAATTTGACTCAAATTCAATTTGCATACAACTGATTAGTTCATCTTAAGTTTTGTCCGTTATTGCAGGTTGACATTATTCACTTCAATGGAGGTAGACAAGTGAACTCGGTGGCGTTCTTTCTAGAAAAAAAAAGCAATATTTTTCCAATCCTTGACAACCCCATAAAATAAATATCAATAGGTGATAAAAGCTTTTATATAGAATGTGTTACTAATAAATGTAACCCTAGAGAGTCTGTCTGGGTATTTACTATGCAGACGCCACTGAGGGTTAGAAACCAAATGATCGAGGTCAAGAGGGGGAAGAAATAAAACTACCGCCATTAACATTGGTAGAATATTGATTTGTAATGCTGACCTATAACTCAGGACCTCTGACAGCTCCTATATGTGTGAGAATATGCTTTCTTGGGGGTGACTTGTAAGATAAAGGAAACGTAATCAAAATTATCACTCCCATTCACACCTAGAATTTAGGTTCCTGCTCGACTTTCACGGTGAGCCCTCATTCCGATGTCTGATTATTGTATACGAATGCTATTTGTATTTTTCATGGATGACACACGCACCTGTGATATTTTATGGGGCCGTTCATATATCCGTGCAGTCCGTGCATAATTGCGGAGACGCATCCGATTTTAATCCGGGCATCGAATCAGAATCTGCAATGCAAATCTAAAGTGAAAAAATAATCGGACCGCACGCAGAGGACATCGGATCAGTGTGTCCGATGTTCACAGACTGTCAGAAAGGAGAAGGTGGAGGGACTTTGCTTTTTCTCCACGTACGAGAAAAACTGATCATACTCTGAAAAACTCTGATCAAAGTTTGAATAAAGTCTTATCAAAATAATCAGTCCATTTTTCTCGTATGTGAGAAAAACGGATGTCTGAATGTGACCTTAGAGTAATAAAGTCCATGTGTGTAATTAAAACAGCAAGAATTGTAAATCCCACACTCAGCAGTAAAAGTGTCACACGACGTATTATCGAGCGAACACATGATGAGCTGTAAGTAGGTTTCATGGCGCAATTTACAGAGATGATGATAGAGAAAGTTCTAACAGTCATGGTGATTAATAACCTAAATGGCAGCTTTATACAGTATATATATTAATTATATATATATTCATATAAATATATATAATATATCACAGTTAATTATATCAGTTTAATACAAGGTCCATTCTCAACAAAATTATCATAGATCATCAAAATGATTATTTATATTCCAGTTCTTCATACAAAAAGATGAAAATCTCCTATCTATTCTATAGAGTCATTACACACAGGATCTAGTAGATCTACCTGATTTCTATAGAGTCATTACACACAGAGTGATCTATTTCACGTGTTTATTTCTGTTAATGTTGATGATTATGGCTTACAGCCAATGAAATCCCCAAAGTCATTATCTCAGTAAATTAGAATACTTTATAACACCAGCTGGAAAAATGATTTTGAAATCCGAAATGTTGGCCTCAATACTTGGTCGGGACTCCTTTTGCATCAATGCGTCGTGGCATGGAGGCAATCAGCCTGGGGCACTGCTGAGGGGTTATGGAAGCCCAGGTCGCTTTGATAGCAGCCTTCAGCTCGTCTGCATTGTTGGGTCTAGTGTCTCTCATCTTCCTCTTGACAATACTCCATAGATTCTCTATGGGGTTAAGGTCAGGTGAGTTTGCTGACAATCAAGCACAGTGATATTGTTGTTTGTAAACCAGGTATTGGTACTTTTGGCAGAGTGGACAGGTGCCAAGTCCTGCTGGAGAATGACATTTCCATTTCCAAAAAGCTTGTCGGCAGAGGGAAGCATGAAGTGCTCTAAAATTTCCTGGTAGATGGTTGTGCTGACTTTGGTCTTGATAAAACACAGTGGTGGACCTACACCAGCAGATGACATGGCTCCCCAACCATCACTGATGGTGGAAACTTCACACTAGACCTCCAGCAGCTTGGATTGTGTCCTCTCCACTCTTCTTCCAGACTCTGGGACCTTGATTTCCAAATGAAATGCAAAATTTACATTCATCTGAAGACAACACCTTGGACCACTGACAACAGTCCGGTTCTTTTCCTCCTTGGCCCAGGTAAGACGCTTCTGGCGTTGTCTATTGGTCATGAGTGGCTTGACACAAGGAGTGTGACACTTGTAGCCCATGTCCTGGATACGTCTATCTCTCCCTCCATTAATCAGTTCATCCAGCATTGTGAGAAACATCTGTGTACATATGTTAAGGGCTAGGGTTAGTGAACAGCTGAACAGTGGGTGGGCGGCTGTTCACCATATCTCCACCCCAGGGTGGAGTCCTGAAGGTAAATACACAGCCTTCTGGCTCTTTCAGCCTTCTATGTCTCTGGAGATAAGAGCTCCACAGATGTGTTTGTGACAAAGAAAACTGAGCCTTGCTGTTTTTGTTTTCCCGTTAGGCCAGAAAGGCCATATTTATTTTTTCTAACTCTGCACTGGTTTATTCTATACTTTTTAATAAACCAGCAGAGGATTTAAAGAGAAAGTGTTTCTGTGTCTACCTCTATGTGCAGCCAAGTGAGCCGATCAACCACATTATATATATATACTATATATCTCTGACAGCAGCATGTAAGTGCTTGACTTCTGGAGCTGCGTTTTCTTACCCTCTGAAACCCCCACAACACAATTATGCATTCTCGGTGGATCAATATGGCAGCTAGGACCAAGATCTGACAACAGTGGGCTTGTTTGTAGTCTGTTACTGTGGAAGCATAGACAACTGAATTGGAGATGGCAGAAAACTATCAAACCAATTGCAAAGTTGCTACATTTTTTATTTAATTTTTTATTTTCATTTTATTGATAAAAATGGTTGTAAATTAGAAATTAACTTTAAAGGGAACCTGTGGACAGCATGAACCCCAGCCTGGCTGCTCTTTTGTAGCCAAGTCTATTATTCTCAGAAACATTCCAGGGTTTCAGATAAGATATAGTTAAAAGAGTATAGATGAGACTATTCCAGCTTTTCCTCAGTCATTGCTGCTGCAAAAAAGGGATAGACCTGTCAATCACCTGGAGCGGCGCAAGGAAAAGCTGGCCAGTGGCAGAGTCCGAATAATCTCGTATCTGGCTATTATCTTAACTATATATTTGTTTGCCATTGTGCAACCAGGACCTGATTTGTTGTCCACAATTTGAGCAGCTTGAATCAGGTGACAGGGTCCCTTTTAGAGATAATCACTATGGATGAGTTCATGTTCTGGTACCTGACCCAAATCTTGATCCAAAGGTCGGTTCTGGTACCAGAACTGTACCCGAAAGTGAACCAGAATCTGGACCACAGTGAAAACAATTGAGACCTGAACTTTGCATCTAGCGAAAAAAATTCTCTCTCTCTCACTGTCCATATGTAATTCACATTATGGTTACCAAAGATTGATTGAAATGTCAACAAAAGATAGATATTAGATAGATAGCTATAGACAGACAGATAATAGATAGATATAGACAGATAGATAATAGATAGATATAGATAAATGGATAATAGATATTAAGATAATAGATAGATGACAGATAAATAGATATACCGTATATACTCGTGTATAAGACGACCCGAGTATAAGCCGACCCCTAATTTTGCCACAAAAAACTGGGAAAACTTATTGACTCGAGTATAAGCCTAGGGTGGAAAATGCAGCAGCTACTGGTAAATTTCAAAAATAAAAATAGATACCAATAAAAGTAAAATTAATTGAGACATCAGTAGGGTAAATGTTTTTGAATATCCATATTGAATCAGGAGCCCCATATAATGCTCCATACAGTTCATGATGGCCCCATAAGATGCTCCATACAAAATATGCCCCATATAATGCTGCACAAAGGTTAATAATGGCCCCATAAGATGCTCCAGAGAATAATATTCCCCATATGCTGCTCCATAAAGGTTATAGCCCCATAAAATGCTCCATAGATTATACCCCATTAGATGCTCCATAGATTATGCCCCATAAGATGCTCCATAGAATAATATTCCCCATATGCTGCTCCATAAAGGTTATGGCCCCATGAGATGCCCCTAAGATTATACCCCATAAAATGCTCCATAGATTATGCCCCATATGCTGCTGCTGCTTTGGCAAATAAAAAAAAAATGACATACTCACCTCTCGTCGCTGGGAGTCAGGTGCCGGTGTCCTGAGCAGGCGGGGACACTGGCGTACTATGGGGGACAGGTGCCGGTGTCACCGCTGGCTCAGGGCCCGGCACCTGAGATATTCACCTGTCCCCGGTCCACCGCTGCTCCGTCTTCCGGGTCCTCTGTCAGCGACTGTTCAGGCAGAGGGCACGGCGCGCACTAACTACGTCATCGCACCCTCTGACCTGAACGTCACAGCCAGAGGATGCAGAGGATAGTGCGGCGCACAGCAGTGGACTGGGGATAGGTGAATATCGCATATACTCACCCCCCCTCCTGGAGAGTCTCTGCAGCACCCCTGCTTCTCCTGCAGTCTCCGGCAGCTATTCCTTCATTCAGCAGTCGCGTGGTACCGCTCATTAAAGTCATTAATATGCGCATATTCATGACTTTAATGAGCGGTCCCACGTGACCGCTGAAGGAAGGAGCCTGAGATCGTGGAAGAAGCAGGGGGGCTGCAGAGACGCGCTAGGGGGGGTGAGCATGATCTGACACCCCCGCTCCCCCTTCCCTGCCGACCCCCCCGGTATATGACTCGTGTATAAGCTGAGAGGGGGACTTTCAGCCTTAAAAAATGGGCTGAAAATCTCGGCTTATATGTGAGTATATACAGTATAGAAAAATAGATGATAATAGGTAGATAGATAGATAGATAGATAGATAGATAGATAGATAGATAGATAGTGATAGATAGATAGAAGATAGATGGATAATAGATGGAGTGATAGCTAATAGATGGATCATGGATATATAGAAAGTAGACAGATAATAGATAGATAATATATAGATAGTAGATAGATAATAGATAGATATGTGAAAGATAAATAGATAAGTGATAAATAAATAGATAGATATGTGATAGATAGATAGATAGATAGATAGATAGATAGATAGATAGATAGATAGATAGACAACCTAATAGATCTCTTAATCTCTTTTTTGTTACCCACTGCTGGAAAACATATATAATAAATCCATTTTTAGATTTTTTTCCACCGCATCTTAGAGAAGCATGATGCAAGGGCAGAGACCCTAATTCCAGTGATGTATCACTTACTGGGCTGCATACTGCAGTTTTGATAAAATCATTGTTTTCTTTGCTGCAGATCTACCAGAGCTCAAACGCTGAGCCCTGTATTACCCCACCCACACCACTGATTGGCCAATTGCTGTGTATACTGTGCATAGACAGAAAGTTGCCAATCAATGAAGGGGGCAGGGTTATATAGAGCTCATGTATATGGAGGACTACTTGGCATCAGGTTTACTAGTCCCCTAGCAATAATCTCCTGCCGATAAATCAGTGATTTTATCAAAGCTGCAACAAGCAGCCTAGTAAGTGACACATCACTGAAATCAGGGTCTCTGTCTCTACATTATACTGCTGTCAGATTAGGCGGCAAAAATCTGGTGTCAAATTCCCTTTAAGGCATTTGAGTTCAAACACTGATATGTTCGAAGTTCAACTTTTGAAATGAATCCTCTCTCAATAAATTTCCATTTTTGTCCTTTATTTTTTATACTCTGAAGTTTTTTCTCCCTTCATCTTTTTAAAAGGCGCCATAACTTCTATTGATGATTTTTATATGAAAACCTTTGTCCAATATTGTAATATAAAACACCTTCATGGAAACAGATAAAACGTGAAAGTATAAAATAGAAAGTTACATTGTGTTAACTTTCAATTTCAGTGACTGGAAAAGGGCAGGAAGGAATAAAATATTGTAACAATCTCTCATATTCAATTTTTTTCCAGGGAGAGAAATGCAAATTTGTACTAGTTACTGCCACATTGAGATAAAAACGGAAGACGTTTCTGAATATTGCAGAGGCATAATTCTGCCTAATTTACATCTGACCATGCTTGTTCTAGATTTACTTATCTATACCCTATACAAAGAACAGTAACATTCCTTAAGTTCCTACTAATTAGGAAATCACACTTCCCCACATTGCACCTATATCTTATACAAAAACTAAACTTACACAAGAGTTTCTTTATGTGTTAACTATATTGACATCATGTATTTAAGGGGTGATCCCTACTTTTTAGAAGAGTCTCTTGCCCAAATCCTGATCACAGAGTGTCCCCCCACTAGGGTCCCCGGAAATCAGATGGAATTTGTATGGAAAGAGTTCAGTGTTAATTTATCCTACAGCACCGCCAAAGGACAAGTGAAGTATTGCACTGTAACCATTAAAATGAATGGGTCCTCCAAGAGATGCACTTCGTCACACACCCAGATAAGTAACCTGAATAGAGGACGCCTTTCATAAGCAAATCAGTTTGAAGCAAATCAACTGCAAATCAAATTTTCAAAAAAGTAACTTTGGATCCAAATTTTGCTTCATTAGTTTTGCACAGATGACCACCATTTTTCCAGGATCGGAAAGGGTCAGCAAAGAAGTTAAAAAATAATAGTAAAAAAAATAGTATAATGAGATTTCTAACCTCACCCCTCGTCCGTCATGTCGTTGTAGTTTTCTCCCCGGAATCCACACTGACTTCCTCCAGCATTCATCCAGGCTTCCTTCATTATGACGTGCGTCGCCAGAGACTAACTCAACGCTGTAAGTGATGACGCAGAGTGAATGAAGTCCAGAAGAGACTAGCATGTGTGGCTGATAGATTTTGTGTAAAAAACTCTTTATTTATATCTTTTGATCTTTTTTTTGAGTCTTTGTAGCATAAAAACTCGGATGGTCCCCTAAAACATCACAAAATTTGTGCAAAAATTTGCATCATACATAAAATTACTCCGGGGGAGGGACTAAAGTACATTAATGCAAAAATGCCCGTCATACATAAAATTACTTCGGGGAGGGACTAAAGTACATTTATGCAAAAATTCCCATCATACATAAAATTACTCCGGGGGAGGGACTAAAGTACATTAATGCAAAAATGCCCGTCATACATAAAATTACTTCGGGGAGGGACTAAAGTACATTTATGCAAAAATTCCCATCATACATAAAATTACTCCGGGGGAGGGACTAAAGTACATTAATGCAAAAATGCCCATCATACATAAAATTACTTCGGGGAGGGACTAAAGTACATTTATGCAAAAATTCCCATCATACATAAAATCACTCCGGGGAGGGACTAAAGTACATTTATGCAAAAATTCCCATCATACATAAAATCACTCGGGGAGGGACTAAAGTACATTTATGCAAAAATTCTGGTCATACATAAAATTACTCCGGGGAGGGACTAAAGTAAATTTATGCAAAAATTCTGGTCATACATAAAATTACTCCAGGGAGGAACTAAAGTACATTTATGCAAAAATTCCCATCATACATAAAATCCCTCCGGGGAGGGACTAAAGTACATTTATGCAAAAATTCCCATCACACATAAAATTACTCCGGGGAGGGACTAAAGTAAATTTATGCAAAAATTCTGGTCATACATAAAATTACTCCAGGGAGGAACTAAAGTACATTTATGCAAAAATTCCCATCAACATAAAATCCCTCCGGGGAGGGACTAAAGTACATTCATGCAAAAATTCCCATCACACATAAAATTACTCTGGGGGAGGGACTAAAGTACATTTATGCAAAAATTCTGGTCATACATAAAATTACTCCGGGAGGGACTAAAGTACATTTATGCAAAAATTCCCATCATACATAAAATCACCCCGTGAAGGGACTAAAGTACATTTATGCAAAAATTCCCATCATACATAAAATTACTCCGGGGGAGGGACTAAAGTACGTTTATGCAAAAATTCCCATCATACATAAAATCACTCCGGGGAGGGACTAAAGTACATTTATGCAAAAATTCCCATCATACATAAAATCACTCCGGGGAGGGACTAAAGTACATTTATGCAAAAATTCTGGTCATACATAAAATTACTCCGGGGAGGGACTAAAGTAAATTTATGCAAAAATTCTGGTCATACATAAAATTACTCCAGGGAGGAACTAAAGTACATTTATGCAAAAATTCCCATCATACATAAAATCCCTCCGGGGAGGGACTAAAGTACATTTATGCAAAAATTCCATCACACATAAAATTACTCTGGGGGAGGGACTAAAGTACATTTATGCAAAAATTCTGGTCATACATAAAATTACTTCGGGGAGGGACTAAAGTACATTTATGCAAAAATTCCCATCATACATAAAATCACTCCGGGGAGGGACTAAAGTACATTTATGCAAAAATTCCCATCATACATAAAATCACTCCGGGGAGGGACTAAAGTACATTTATGCAAAAATTCCAGTCATACATAAAATTACTCCGGGGAGGGACTAAAGTACATTTATGCAAAAATTCCGGTCATACATAAAATTACTCCTGGGGAGGGACTAAAGTACATTTATGCAAAAATTCCGGTCATACATACAATTACTCCGTGAAGGGACTAAAGTACATTTATGCAAAAATTCCGGTCATACATAAAATTACTCCGGGGGAGGGACTAAAGTACATTTATGCAAAAATTCCGGTCATACATAAAATTACTCCGGGGGAGGGACTAAAGTACATTTATGCAAAAATTCCGGTCATACATAAAATTACTCCGGGGAGGGACTAAAGCACATTTATGCAAAAATTCTGGTCATACATAAAATTACTCCGGGGGAGGAACTAAAGTACATTTATGCAAAAATTCCCATCATACATAAAATATACTCCGGGGAGGGACTAAAGTACATCTATGCAAAAATTCCGGTCATACATAAAATTACTCCGGGGAGGGACTAAAGTACATTTATGCAAAAATTCCCATCATACATAAAATTACTCCGGGGAGGGACTAAAGTACATCTATGCAAAAATTCCGGTCATACATAAAATTACCCCGGGGAGGGACTAAAGTACATTTATGCAAAAATTCCGGTCATACATAAAATTACTCCGGGGAGGGACTAAAGTACATTTATGCAAAAATTCCCATCATACATAAAATTACTCCGGGGAGGGACTAAAGCACATTTATGCAAAAATTCCGGTCATACATAAAATTACTCCGGGGAGGGACTAAAGCACATTTATGCAAAAATTCTGGTCATACATAAAATTACTCAGGGGGAGGGACTAAAGTACATTTATGCAAAAATTCCCATCATACATAAAATTACTCCGGGGGAGGAACTAAAGTACATTTATGCAAAAAATTCCATCATACATAAAATTACTTCGGGGAGGGACTAAAGTACATTTATGCAAAAATTCCGGTCATACATAAAATTACTCCGGGGAGGGACTAAAGTACATTTATGCAAAAATTCCCATCATACATAAAATTATTCTGGGGAGGGACTAAAGTACATCTATGCAAAAATTTTGCAGTTTTTTAAAAAAAAGTGTCATTTGATGAATTCAGACAGAAACATCTGGAAGAAAGATGAAAAAAATGAAAAAAAAATAAAATTAAGTGAGCACATTTAAAATTGAATAAAACAGCACAACTTACAAGAAGAATAGGGCACCAATTAAAAACAACTGCATGGAGAATAGAAAAATACCTTTTTTTCATTATTCAATATATTACAGGGTACAGTGTGCGATGTCAATCACTGCAACAACTCGTACCGCAAAAAAAAAATCATCATACTGCTATGTTGACCGAGTTATAAAAAAGTTATGGTTCTTGAAAGAAGGAGAGGAAAAAAAAACTAAAGTTTTTAACTAAAAAATGAAAATGTTCCCATTCTTCAAAGTGTTAAGAGGAGAAATCCAGTGGATCATATTTTCACACATGAAGTCTCGTAAAAGTAAATAATTTCAATCACACCGAGATGAGCTATTGAACGGTTCCACCGCGTGAATGGAGACCACTGACGGCACAAGCCACAGTAGTTACATTGTACCTTTCGCTTCCAGTCGTTCCTGTTTGAGTTATTTTATTTTCTCTACTTCTTGGTTCATTTTCATCCGAGATCTTAACCGCTGGAATAAGACCTTTTTAAGGAAAAAAAAAAGAATAAATAAAATAAAAAACATAAAAATTTTTTATTTTTTTCCCCCCCGTTGTTTTGTGTGTAAGGTTTAAACGACAAATTTACAAAAAGAAAGCTTAAGAATAAAAGCAAACCCTTTGAATGAAAATCTCAGTCGTAGCGTAACGATCGTCCTCGAGACCTCTATGGATTTCCGTACGGCTAAATATTTGGAAAAGGAAAAAAAAGTCAGTTAGTGATATCGAGCATTTATCCATTTGGTTATTTACCATTGCAGGTAAGAGCGGGACATGCTGTGATCTTCAGGGTTGTAGCACAGCGGAATAAAATCCATACAAACCTTTACAGAACAGCAAAACCTAGGTGTTAATACAAAACATGGACTGTGCCCCCAGCACAGCAGAGGTAATAGATCTTACTTGTGTGAGTTCATTTAAAGGGACATTAAACAAATGTGGTCATTAAAGGAGTTTTCAGGGAATAAAAATTGACTGCCTGTTCTTACACTTCATCAGTGATCTCACTGTTTCCTCACTAAACTATGCTTTTCTATTTATGTCCCCTACTTCCTTTGTGATGACACTTTGAGAATCCCAGTGCATGGTGGGTCACTGCCGCAGTATATGAACCCTCCCTGAAATGAATTACCATCAGTGACGTTCGTTTCAGTGACTGGGCTAGTCCCTGCAGGATGTGTACTGTTGGATGTGCACAGTGATGGCGCGCTTTCTGTTATCAGCTCATATCAGCCATAATGAGCCAGCAGGATAGTGCTTTGTCAAAAAACCCATCATGCAGAGACCAGCGCCGCCACTGGTCTCCGCATCCTGGGTGTTCTGACAAATAACTTTGTTGCCGGCTCGTTACTGCTGATCTGAGCTGACAACAAAGAGTGCACTGTCATTGTGCACTTTGCAGAGCACTCAGGGACTATCCCAGCCCCTGAAATGAACATCACTGATGATGCTTTGTTTCAAGGAGGGGGCATAGGCTTAGGGCATTCTCTGCCCCCTGATGACAACTCATTTGAGTATCCCAGCATGCACCAGGGATTCTTAAATGAAGCCTTATTGAAAAGGAAGTAGGGAAAAAAATACAAAAGCAGTTAGATAGTGTAGTTGGGAGAGATAGGGAATTGTTAAAAAATTGGCAAAAAAATAAAAAAAATGCAGCAAAGGCTCCTAATTATTACCAACCCAATAAATGACATAAATAATAATAATAATCTTTATTTTTATATAGCGCTAACATATTCCGCAGCGCTTTACAGTTTGCACACATTATCGTCGCTGTCCCCGATGGGGTTCACAATCTAGATTCCCTATCAGTATGTTTTTTTTTTGGAGTGTGGGAGGAAACCGGAGTACCCGGAGGAAACCCACGCCAACATGGGGAGAACATACAAACTCCTTGCAGATGTTGTCCTTGGTGGGATTTGAACCCAGGACTAGTGTTGAGCGATACTTTCCGATATCCAAAAGTATCGGTATCGTAATGGTATCGCCGATATCCAAAAAATATCGGCGATACCCGATACCGATACCGGAAATCCAATGTAAGTCTATGGGACAGAAATATCTTAACTAAAAAAACCTCTTTCTTTCCTTGTAAACACTAAATATACACATAAGAATACATATATATATATATATATATATATATAATATAAAATGTCATTGTGACATATATATATATACATATATTTATAGTTTATACACTTCTACATAGTAAAATAGCCTCTGATTCAATTGCCGGGTAAAGCCGGCTTTTGTGAAAAGACAGAAGCACCCGACATGAAATGACACTTGGCTTACATAGAGTTAACCATGTCTTTTCATGTAGTTTGATATCTGATTTGCACTAACAATTACATCAGTCTATGTGTGCAAAATTTCACACCTGTAGGGGTTAATTAAAGGTGTAAATTCGTTGTAAAAAAACCGTACTTTTTTGCTACGAATTTACACCTTTAATTAACTCCTACAGGTGTGAAATTTTGCACACATAGACTGATGTAATTGTTAGTGAAAACAATAGATCAAACAACTTGAAATGACATGGTTAACTCTATGTAAACCAAGTGTCATTTCATGTCGGGTTCTGCATTTTCACAAAAGCCGGCAATTGAATTAGCGGCTATTATACTATGTAGAAGTGTATGAACTATAAATATAAATATATATATATGTGTCACAAATTCAATGACATGTATATATATATGAGGTGTAAAATTGTTGAAAAAAAATGCGTGGGCTCCCGCCCTATTTTCGCAACCAGACAGACAAAGCCAGCGAGTGGGGGCAGATAATAATAGCCCAGAAAGGGACCATTATTTTGGCCCCTCCCTGGCTACTAACATCTGCCCCTAGACACCCCAGAAAAGACAAATCTATAATTAGATTCGCCCTTTCTGGCACTTTGCCCGTCTATTCCCATTGCCCTGTAGCGGTGGCGAATGAGTTAATATGGGGTTAAAGCCACCTTGCTATTGAAAGGTGACCTTAAGCCAGGTTAATAATTGAGAGCTGTCAATTAGACAACTATCAATTATTAATCCTATTGCATGAAATAAAAATAAAACACACACACTTTAATTAAAAATCATTTTAATGAAATAAAGACACATGTTTTTGACCATCTTTTATTTTACTGCAAAAACCATTTCCTGTAATAAAAATAAAATAAAAAAGCAAAATTATTCTTACTATCCCATGCACAGTCAGGTCCCACGGTGTAATCCTTCAGAAAGGGTTAATGTTTACTGCAGGGACTGCAGCTAATGCTGCAGCCTCACAGTAAACCCCCAAATGAATGAGCTCCTCTCCTGGCTGACAGGAGAGGAAGTGGAAAGCTTAATTGATTGCTTTCCACTTTCACTTCAGGTCAGCCAGGGACACAATCAGTGACGTCAGAGGGAACTGATTAACAAAAATAGGGGTTCCCTTCGAAAAAAAATGGCGTGGGGTCCCCCCTATTTTTGTTAACCAGCCTGATGAAGCAGACTGCTGAGCAGTGGCGTACCGTGAATGAAGCAGACCAAGCAGCTGCTATGGGGCCCAGACAGGTGAGGGGGCCCGCGACGGTCGGGTAGCTGTGCTGACACAGTACTACCAGGGGGTCGCGGGGGAGGGGGAGCGCAGCTCTTCTATATACTCACCCCTCCTGGTGCGGTCTCTGCAGCCCCTGCTCTTCTCCCACGGTCTCCGACGCCTGTGTTCAGCGGTCAGGTGGTACCGCTCATTACAGTCATGAATATGCACATATTCATGACTTTAATGAGCGGTCCTGCGTGACCGCTGAACACTGGCGGCGGAGACCGCGGGAGAAGAGCAAGGGCTGCAGAGACCGCGCCGGTGGAAGGGTGAGTATAAGGGATATTTACCTGTCCCTTTCCACCGTTGCTCGCGTCCTCTTGCTGCAATGTTCAGGTCAGAGGGCGCGATGACGTCGTTAGTGCGCGCCGCGCCCTCTGCCTGATCATTCACTGCTGGAGGACCCCGAAGACAGCGGCGCTCAGCAGTGGAGAGAGGACAGGTAAATATCTCAGGTGCCGGGGCCCTGAGCGAGCGGTGACATCGGCACCTGGTGTCACCTCCTGCTCAGGACACGGGCACCTGGCCCCCAGCGACGAGAGCTGAGTATGTCTTTTTTTTTTTGGTTGTAGCAGCTGCGGCAGCATAAGGGCCTATACTATGGAGCATCTATAGGGGCACAATCTATGGGGGCATGATCTATGGAGCAACTATGGGGGCATAATACATTTTTTTGTTTAATGTGTCCCCTCACTGTGCTGGCACTTTACATTTACAATGGCTCTGGGTTTTTTTTTTTTGGGGGGGGCCCATTCAGACTTTTGCTATGGGGCCCCATGATTTCTATGTACGCCCCTGCTGCTGAGGCATGGTATTTAAGGCTGTTAAGGAGCCAATATCCATGGACCTTGCCAGCAGCGTCGGACTGGAGTACCTTGGGCCCACCAGAGAAAAATTATTCTTGGGGCCCACCATCATACTTCCCAACCTTTGAAGAAGGGAAAGAGGGACAAAGGCTGTGGCACGCTGTGCCTGCTGCAGCAAATTTTAGGCCATGCCACGTTGCACCACAGACTGTCCAGGAGTTGGTGGATGCTTTAGTCCAGGTGTGGGAGGAGATCCCTCAGGAGACCATCCGTCGCGCTCATCAGGAGCATGCCCAGAAGTTGTAGGGAGGTCATACAGCATACCTCCCAAATTTTGAAGACAGGAAAGAGGGCTAAAGGCTGCGGCGCGCATAGCGCGCCGCTGCAAATTTTAAGCCACGCCCCGACCACACCCATTTCACAGCTAATCACACCCATATCCTCGCCCCAACCGTACCCATGCCGATACAGCTGACCCTCCGATGACGGTTGGGGGGCCCACTGCTGGCACCGGGCCCCCCCACCGCCTGTTCAGGCCCCATAGCTTCCGGGCGGCAGAGCAGGGAGAGCGATTCTCCCTGCTCTGCCGCAGAATGTAACTGTATCGCCGTGCTGTGCACGCCGATACAGTTACTGTAGCGTAGCTCCGGGTGGGCCCCCTCCAGAGCGCGGGTCCCGGGGCCACCGCCACCTCTGCCCCGCGACCTATCCTTTCAAATCAGGGCCCACCACGCAGGAGCTGGGGCCCAACGGAGGTTTCTCCGGTGTCCCGGTGGCTCAGTCCGACCCTGCTTGCCAGCCTGATAATACCAGGCCACAGCAGTCTGCTTAGCTTGGCTGGTTAACAAAAATAGGGGATCCCCTCGAAAAAAAAACGGCGTAGGGGTCCCCCTATTTTTGTTAACCAGCCAAGTAAAATGCAGACTGCTGCGGCCTGGTATTAAAAGACTGTCAAGGCCCATGAATTTTGGCCCTCAACAGCCTGATAATACCAGGCTGCAGCAGCCCCACATTTGGCGCATCAAAAGATGTGCCAATTGTGGCACTTTACCCGGCTCTTCCCACTTGCCCTGTAGCGGTGGCAAGTGGGGTAATAAGGGGTTAATGTCACCGTTGATTGCACGGTGACAATAAGCCCGGTTAATAATGGAGAGGCGTCAATAAGACACCGATCCATTATTAATCCCAAAGTTTTTAAATGTTTAAAAAAAAGACACAGCCAGAAAAAAGTCTTTTAATGAAATAAAAGAGACAATACAGTTTTCATTAATTTTATTATACTCTCATTCCTGCGACGCCATCGATCTCCTGTAAAAAAAGAAAAAAAACAAACCAACAGTATACCACCTGTCCGACGCAGTCCATAGTAACGAGTGTCCCACGACGATCCAGCTCTGCTACATCGGAATGCCAGGCAGAGCCTGACATCCCGGCGCAGCACAGCTGATTACCTGCTTTCCCGGCGGTGACGTCATCGAACTGCTTTACGGCCGCGATTACCCGGCAGTCACTGCAGTTATCGCGAGAAACTGCATGTGACCGCCAGGGAGAAGAGGATGGCGGCCATCAAGCAGTCCAGGACGTGACCGCCGGAGATCTTCTGCCGGGTAAGTGCCGCTGACTCCTGACAGACCCGACAGACGGACACTGACAGTGACAGTGACATTCCGATTCCGGTATCCGATATGATGAAAATATCGGAACTCGGAATCGGAATTCCGATACAGCCAATATCGGCCGATACCCGATATTTGCAGTATCGGAATGCTCAACCCTACCCAGTACCCCAGTGCTGCAGTGCTATCCACTGAGCCACCGTGCTGCCCATATGAATGGAGTAGAAGTAAGGATGGTGTTCGGGTGGTAAGAATTGAGCTGTGGAGTGTTTTCTTCAATTTCTTTAAGTCCTCAGAGATGGGGAAAATTAGATACGGGCCCACTCCTGCAATGAGCTGCCATTTACACATTGCTGATGCATTTAACATGAGGATGCACAATTGGACATGCATTTCGAGGACTGTAAGGAAGATAAACGGAAAGTGACGAGTGTAACAAAGGCAGGCTTATGTGGTGAGGCCTGAACTGAGCGATGCATAAAGGCGACATAACCGGATTTTTTGGCTTCATTGTATATTTGTCCATATATATCTTGCCTGATGTGGTACAACAGCATTTAGGGAGTTTTCTATAACGACGGGAACTTAGAAAATGACTTATTAACTTCTATGGGAGATTTAGCGATCATCCTCTGTTTTTTTGCAAGGTTGCTGTGCAGCGAGAGGGAGGAGGAG
The DNA here is from genome assembly GCA_033576555.1 of Oophaga sylvatica. Lineage (NCBI taxonomy): Eukaryota > Metazoa > Chordata > Amphibia > Anura > Dendrobatidae > Oophaga > Oophaga sylvatica. Next base: position 15,685,372 of record JARQOD010000006.1, on the reverse strand, counting down.
CTGCTCCGATAATCTATTGTGTTATGTTTGATTTTGTATTTTTTTTCTGTGTCTTTTATACTAATCCTGTCTATGATGGTATTGAGATGACAGCTCGCCTTGCCCCCCGATGTTCTCAGCATGTGTGAAAAAAATAATCTTTTCTATTTAAATTAGTAATAAAAAAACCTGCCACCATCTATAACCTGGCTTTTTCTGTTGGATGACAGACACTTTGGTGGAACCCTACAGCCCCCGCCATTAAATCGAATGAGGTCGGGCACTGTCTTGTGATTTCCATTATAAACAGATATTCGAGTGTTCGGCACATTTTCAATGGGGAAAAGAGACAAATTCGCATCCAAATGCCTTTTATTTCTCCTAAAAACGAAAGCATTCCAACTGCCCGACACTTCTCCTCCCCGACATCATCCGTCAGGGAAGAGTCGAGAGGCCCTGATACACATCAGATGTTCAGTAGACAGCGTGAAGGTATTTCACCACTAAAGAACTTGGAGATGCTTCAAATAGGATTTATTGTCAGTATTTATTATCCGTTACACCTCGGTAAGTCCAGTATCACTTTAATATTTTTGGGGAAAACCCTTCATCAAATGTATAGGCTATATCCAATGCATATAGGTCAAAGGGGTCCAAGCTGTGGGTGGGATTCTCTCAAACAAGGACAACCAGGATCCAACTGTATTAAGTCCTTGATACACCTGGATCCTGGTTGTCCCTGTTTGGAGTGTACGCAATGGATATGAAATAATGACAATAAATCCTATTTGAAGCATCTCCATGAGCCTTTAGGTTTGCAGTTCCTTCACTATATCTACTGTCAGTCTACAGGAGCTCAGTAGTTGGCTCTAGGGGAACTTGCACCCTTCACAAGCTAAGTATATTTCACTGAGTGTGCCACCTTCCTGTTTGATTACTACATGTCAAGTGTTCTACTGGACCCCCAAGATTTGGGTTGACCCCGATCCAATGTACATGGGAGCCTTTAAACTATTTTTGGAAGCAATCTTCTTGTGGAAAGTTGGGTGAGCGGGTGAATCTTAGCATGTCTGGTCAGAACAATGGGGAGAAGGGCTCCTGCTGCTGCCAGTTTCCTTCCAGGCCAATAATAATATATTTATTACATATAGTTTTAGAATTAACTGCATTTATATACTATTAAGTGCAATGTGTTATTTATAGTATTTAGTAGAGTTGGTGTAAATCGATTCTCAGGACCCGGTCCACCAATCACCATAGTATTCTGTGACTGCTGGACAAGAGCCCTGAGACCTTCCTTCTGCCTGTCGGCATCTATGGCTCTTCTTTTGATTAGCTTTCTTGACATGATATCATCGCTCATGTAATGTCACACCAGGCTAATAGAAAGAAAAGCTGTGTATGCCAACAGGTAGGAGGAAGTTTTCAGGGCTCCCACATAGATAATTCATGTGGACGATTGTCTGGGTCTTGCCAATCGATTTGCGCCAACTCTAGCATTCAGAAACTAGCTAAAGTTAATTCACAAGACTTTGGTCCAGTGACCAGGTCAATAGTCCATGGCTACCATATGTGAACACTGCAAAATGCCTCCTACCTGCTGTCATCTTTAGCTTCTCGTTTGATTTGTTGCACTGCCGGGACATCATGTGTTCATCAAGCTTCAAAAATTATGCTGTCCCCAGACTCTAAATGAAAAGAAGAGTCAGGATACCGATGTTATGGGTCTGCAACTCAGGAATAGAGTGCAGGGGGGAATCTGACCCTGCAATAGGACTAGACTTGATCCCTACGATGGAGTGGGCAACCTATTCCTTGCAAATAGACCCATCGACGATCCTAGTCTAGACTCAAGTGAAGACCTGAAGGTGGGGGAAGAGGGGATCCCTGAAAGATCTAATGACTGGGAACAAAACACTGGTAACCTCCTAGCAGGGAAATAGAGGAAGCTTCAGAAACAAAAGGAAAAAACAAAAAGACTAAGCAAGCAGCACTAGAGTTCCCAGAACTGCACAAGGTATAGCACAAAGCTATCAAGACTCCTAGCCAGAACTCAAGCGGATTAACACTGATGTCCAGCAAGGACTGGGAGGCAGGTGCACGGTAATGAAGGGTGATACAATCACCTGACCAACGACAAGCCCAACACCAGGGGAAAAAGACCAGCAGCCAGAAACCACAACAAGATGGCGGATGGTCAAACTGAATAGATTCTAACAACTGATAGTGAGTAGGCGTTTTGCAGGGTTCCAATATGGTGTCCATGGCCTACTGACTTGGTCCTGCAAATTAATTCTCACGTATCTAGCAGTATTGGTATTAGTCAGTGCAAACATTTCTTTTCTTTATTTTTTAAATATTTTTTTCCACTGCCAAGCTTCATTGGATTTTTCATGAAGGACAAGACATTTCCTCTCTCTGGAGTAGGGGCCTTGTTTTGCCGCATTGTATTGTACAAAGAGCAGTTATCTCACCGTGTGGATAATTTAGGAGGAACGTGTGAAGATCTGATAGTGTGTCACCTACTGTAGTTTGCCGTTTTATTATTATCAATGTCTCCAGGCTTCCTAAACTTTATGTCTGTGTGGATGGAAAATGAATGAGAAGAATCCCGTGCAGTGACACATCTCTTCCATCTGCTCTTGCGCTTCGGTTATAATTGTGCTTCTCCGCCATCTAGTCACTGAAGAGAACCTGCCGAGTGATCACAAATGTACAGTCCAACAATGATCCAGTTGTCAGTCGTGATTTGTAGTCTTATTTCTCATGAATACACTTTTATAATATATATATATAGGACTGGAGCGAGATAAGAAGGGAGACTTTCACTCATTTCTATTTTAGGTGACACAAACAGAAGAGTAACAATAAGAGATGTCAAGGTAGTAATGATGAGCCAATCTGCTGAAATTCGGCAGTTTGCTTGAATTTGGCCCGGAAATTCAATTACCATCAAATCTACTGAATGTGAACTGAATGTGGTTTATTATGCTTTGATATCTCTCCAGACCCCAGAGATTGATAAGCCCCATGTCGGCCACGAAACCCCCAATCCCATTAACACTGACCCATCATCGGTAACCAGTGGCATTACTATGGTAGGTACAGGAGTTACAATCGCACCTAAGCTCTATAGTTACCCAAACGGTCTCTTTAGCCCATTCGAGAAGCTCAAAACTACTTAAGACCCATATTAGTTGTGACAATTGTTGGAGATTTTCATTTGGGTCAACAAACTTTGCGTTACTCCACTGTGAGCAACCCAACTTTTACTATACTCCATAAAGTCCACACCACCTGCCCTAATATCTCCATCACAGTCGCAAAGTCCCTATTAAGAGACCATTACCGGGAATCTGTTTTCAGAATTTTAGGTGGTAATGCTGCATTTACACGATCAGTATCTATTGAGTTTTTGACGCTGCAGAACTTCTGCACCATCTCCGCACCTTAGTTTACTTGTTGTTTTTTAATTGTGTTTTTTGTGTGTTTTTGACGCTGTGTTTTTATTGCGTTTTTGACGCTGTGTTTTTATCTTGAACTTGTCATGCTGCACCTTGGAAAAACGCACCGCAAGTCAGTTTGCGCAGCGTAAAAAAGAAGTACAATGGGTATGAGATTATTATTAGTCCCTCTCCCATCCGCTTTGCTTGCACTGTACAAGGCAACGTTTTGGACACTGCAAAAATAAGCAGCGCCCAGAACGCCAGTAACACTGATCGTGTGAACATAGCCTTAACTAATGAAATCTTTGTAAAGCATCTGAAATGTCATAACCTTGCACTAAAAATTCATGCTGCCGGTTTCTAGGAATCCATCAACGAATGTTTACGCAAATGAGCTCGCAAGTACAGGAGCATGGTCTCCACTTACAGCTCTCCAGCCTCTCCCTCTATCTCTATTAATTATTATTATTATTATTATTAATAAACATAATTCTAAATTATTATTATTAATATATTTCCATTATTACAGCCACAGTGATCCATTTGATTGCCCCAGAACCCCCACAAAACGCCGGCCACTTACCTCCCCTCGCTCCTGTGCATGTCTTTCCCAGTAAGAGGAAATTGCGAGTGGTTCAGCACCAAATCAAATACGGTTTTGCAAACTCTGGGATGCTAGTTATCATTGAACTGGATATTGTAACCATGTTAACCTTCAAGTCATTTTGGTCTGACCTTTTATTGTTATAAAGCAAAAAAAAATTATTAAATTCTCCGTTGCTTCAATGTTAGAATAGAACATTTTTTGTGTTTGTTTCAACAAGAGACACAAATGCAGAAATCTCCACCATGAGTAATGTAGGTGAAAGACACTGTACCGAATGCCCTAACGGCAGTACATTAGATTCCCAGCAGCAATCTGCATTAACCTACTTCGTGCTGTGACACTGCCAGGTTTATTTGCTTATTTGACTTTGAATAATTGGCCAGGTCCATCGGAATGGTTCAACGAAATTTAGCCTGAGTCTGTTTCCTAGTAACATAACCACACCGTGCATAAAACAATGTCATAAAGGGACAACATTAATAAATATATATTACCTTTTTCACATTTCCCACTATACAAATTCCATAGAATATTGTAATAAGCTGGAAAAACCCTCGACAGGCTGCAATTCACGTCACAACCACTGGGCGGATACATAGACACTTATAGCATAAACATCTCCTGACAGATTGTCTCATAACCACAGTGTTTTTCAAAGTTGGTTGGTGATTGTAGCAAAAAAAAACAAACAAAAAAAACAGAACAGAACATAGTTAATAGTGTAAAAATGAAAAATCCAATTATGTCATCTTTGGCGTGTGAGAGGAAACTGGAGAACCAGGAAGAAACTCACGTAAATACGGGAGAACAGACAAACTTCTTGCAGATGTTGTCCTTGGTGGGATTTGAACCAGAGATCCCAACTTTGCAAGGATATAGTGCTAACCACTGAGCCATGGTGCTCCCCTACAATACAAAATAGTTGTTGCCAGCCAAAAAAAACAATCCCTCATGCAGCAATAAAAAAATGGGTTTCAGAAAATGACAACAAAAAACAATTGATTTTATAAGCTTTTGTATTTTTACAACAAAATTTGGAATACAAAAAAAACTGTACAGGTTTGGTATCACCATAATCGTTAAACATCACGTTGTTCGGTCGTTTGTGCCATACACTGAAAGATGTAAAGACAAAACTGAAAAAATAATGGCAAAATTGGGTTATTTTTACCATTTTACTCCATTTTTCACCATTTTGCTCAATTTTTTTCCCTCGTTTTTCAATACATGGTAAAGTGAAGGTTGCCACTCAATCCACGACTTGTTGAGCAAAAAAACAATTCGTCAGACGGCAGTGTCAATTGGACCAATGGTCTTGGCAGAAAGCGCCAAAAATGAAAAATTGGCAGGAGTTAAAGGTTGTTGTTTTCCATGATAGGGGAGGTCACACCTATGTTTCCCACCACTGTAACCTCTACTCATTTCTGTAGAGTTTCCAAAAATGTGCTGAGCATTGAACGCTCTTACAATTTTTGAAACTCCCATACAAAATGAACATTGGAAGCAGCGCATGCGCAGGCGCCTCTGTGTCCCAGACACCACGCATCTGAGATAGGTGCACAGTTGGCTCCTTGAATGATCAATTTGAAAACTTCAACATCTGTATAATAGTTGAGTCGCATGAACATGGCATTGACATTGTGCACGGAATTTCTACGGAGCACGAAATTTCTACAGACCATGTATAGTCCTCCTGGCTGCTTACTGCGTCTGTGTAAAACTGATCCACCAACGCAACGTCTATTCTGTAAAATTATAAAGAGAAATAAAATCCAAATTTTTGCATTATTTTTTCATTATATACATTATTTTTATCGCAACTGCTAAAATTCCAAATAACTGACTCCATAAATGATACGAGATCCAGTATAAGCGGGGTCGCACTCATGGCCATCACATTTCATACTGAAGCTATGCCATCCACGTTCTTAAAACCATCATGATCGAGGCCAAGTTGTTAGTTTGGGCCAAATGGCTGAAAGGCAGGAGTCACCTTTCTGTTTATTGCGCCTGTAATTGAATTGTCAGATAGCATATTCAATCGGAAAGGAAATTAGAATAGACTAATTGGTATGTGTAATTCAATTAGCATGTTAGTCTTTGTGGAATCATTTGTCATAGCGCCATTCTACCATTATCCTAAACAATTTGACATTTCTGATCACATTTCCCTCTCGGGTTTTAAGATTTTATATAAATTATTATTTTTTATGTGTTTTTGGCACTTGTATTAAGATTTTTTATACCTTATAATTAAGGGGTGTTTATATAAAGCGATTGGCAATAAACTATTGCTGATATTTTACTGTCTGTACAGACTGGTTATTATAACTAACCAGCAGATAAGAGTCAAAATATAGGACCTCCACTGATCTATAAGTAATCACCTATCAACTGTATCTAGTCCCATAGAGGATAAATAGAGTGGTGGCATGAATCGGCGGCTAATGGTGCAGTTCAAGAGGCATTTGAGTGTCATGTTTTTGGGATATGGGTGAGAGTTCCAGAGGACAGACCTCCACCAGTTATAACCTATCCTGCATTCTGAGAATCATTTCAGAGTCTGATTCTCCAGATTGATACAATTACCACCTCCCGAGTACTAATCTGCAAATTTTCATCTATTCTATTATTATTACTATTTATTTATATAGCGCCATTAATACCATGGTGCTGTACATGAGAAGGGGTATATACAAAGTTATAGATATCGTTTACAGTAAACAAATTTACAATGACAGACTGGTACAGAGGGGAGAGGACCCTGTCCTTGCGGACTTACGTTCTAGAGGATAATAGGGAAGAAACAGAAGGTCGGGGGTGCAGCAGCTCTGGTGGTGGTGAGGCGGCAGCTCTGGTGGTGGTGAGGCGGCAGCTCTGGTGGTGCTGAGGTGGTAACTCGGGAGGTGGTGAGGAGGCAGCTCGGGTGGTGGTGAGGCGGCAGCTCAGGTGGTGGTGAGGAGACAACTTGGGAGGTGGTGAGGAGGCAGCTCGGGTGGTGGTGAGGCGGCAGCTTGGGAGGTGGTGAGGCGGCAGCTCAGGTGGTGGTGAGGAGGCAACTTGGGAGGTGGTGAGGAGGCAGCTCGGGTGGTGGTGAGGCGGCTGCTTGGGTGGTGGTAAAGCGGCAGATCGGGTGGTGGTGCGGTGGCAGAATGGTTATTGCAGGCTGTAGGCTTTCCTGAAGAGATGGGTTTTCAGGTTTCATCTGAAGGATCCAAGGGTGGTGGATAATCGGACATGTTGAGGCGTGGAATTCCAGAGGATGGGGGATATTCGGGAAAATCTTGGAGGCGGTTGTGTGAGGATCAAATAAGTGTGGAGGAGAGTAGGAGGTCTTGGGAGGATCAAAGATTACGTGAGGGAAGATATTGGGAAATTAGTTCAAAGATATAGGGAGGGGACAGGTTGTAGATGGCTTTGTAGGTCAGTGCTAGCAGTTTTAACTGGATTCGTTGGGAATTGGGAGCCAGTGGAGGGGTTTGCAGAGGGGAGAAACAGGGAGTAATGAGGAGAGAGGTGGATTTGTCAGGCAGCAGAGTTGAGGACAGACTGAAGTGGTGCAAGAGAGTTGACAGGGAGGCCACAGAGGAGGGTGTTGCAGTAATCAAGGCGGGAGATGATGAGGGCATGCACAAGAGTTTTATTAGATTGATGGCTGAGGAAGGGATGGATTCTGGAAATATTTTTGAGTTGGAGGCGACAGGAGGTGGCAAGAGTTTGGACGTGTGGTTTGAAGGACAGGGCAGAGTCGAGAGTTACTCCGAGGCAGCGGATTTCAGGTGCGGGAGAGAGCGTGATGCCGTTTACCATAATAGATAGATGGGGTAGGGAAGATACGTGAGATGGAGGAAAGATGATGAGTTTGGTTTTGTCTACATTGAGTTTTAGGAAGCGAGAGGTGAAGGAGGATATGGCTGATAGATACTCCGGGATTCTGGACAGCAGAGAGGTGACATGTGGGTCAGAGAGGCAGATCTGATTGTCGTCCGCATACAGGTGGTACTGGAAGCCATGGGACTTTATGAGTTATCCTAGACCAAGGGTATAGATGGAAAAATGTAGGGGCCACAGGACAGAGCCTTGAGGGACTCCAACAGAGAAAGGGCAGGATGAGGAGGTAGTGTGGGAGTGGGACACGCTAAAAGTGCAGTCGGAAAGGTAAGAGGCGATCCAGAACTGGGAAACTGTATCAGTAGGCAGTGGTCGACTGTGTCGAAGGCAGAGGACAGGTCGAGGATGAGGAGGATGGAGAACTTTCGCTTTCGCTGTGAGTAAGTCATTAATAATTTTGGTCAGGGCAGTTTCGGTGGAGTGGTGAGGGCGGAAGCCAGATTGGAGGTTGTCAAGGAGAGAGTTAGATGAAAGGTGGGACTTTGACATACATATGAGAGACCCATTCTCCAGATCCGGTTTAGACCACCAACCAATACACAAGTTATCAGCTATCCTGCATTGTGAGAGTCATTTCAGTGCCTGATTCTCCAGACTGTTGGGAGTACCTCCTCCACCCCCAAACCGCAAATTATCACCTATTTTGCATTCTGGTGGACATTTGAGAGCCTCATTCTCAAGATCAGTGTTAGACCACCAACCAATCTACAAGTAATCATCACCTATCTTGCTTTCCAAGGGACATTTCAGAGCACTATTCTCCATATTGGTGGAAGAACCAGTCATTTGACTCCCTCCAATCTGCCAGTTACCACCTAGTCTGCATTAAGAGGGAGATTATAAAACCCCATTTTCCAGATCAGGGTGTCTCATTGGTCAGACCCCCACTAATCCACCTATCTTTTCGATAGGTGATACATTTTAATGATGGTATCAACCCTTTAAAACATACTTTTTCCCTTTGAAAGCAATTGTCCAGGAGGAGGATTCAGCTACTCCCCTTTTCTACAGCCGCCCCATAATATTTACTCCGCCTCTCTATACCGCATTTCTCACCCCTCTGTGCTCCTTTGGCTGCCTTCCAGAATAAAAATGCCCCCTACAATTACTAGTTTCTAGGAAGCTTCAAGCAGGTGTGGCAGGGACTGAGAAATGAGCTGTCTCTGCCGAAGGTCCAGAAGGTCTCCACTTTTTTTGGTAATGTGTCAGATATTCCCAAGACAGTTGGAAATTTTGCCTTGAAGGAAATCTATGAAGTCCATTATGCTGAACTCTCTGATTTCAGTGGCCTGTCGTCATTTATATGCATTTGTGCAGCCATTTTAGAGAACTTACATCTTGAACTGTTCTTGCTAAGAGTCTGCTGTAAAGTTAGGAGTCCGGCACATTTATGAGCTGCAGCTCCACCCCCAGCTGATGTTTGCCAGCTCTTCTTTATAATTGTTCATAGGAAGAAATGAGTGGTTGGAGGTTGAGGAAGCCACAGCTCTTCAATACTCCTGGCTTCAGAACGGGTTCCACAAAGTACTGAATTTTCTCTTCAATTGCTCTACAAATACACATCAGTGACAGACTTCTGGAATAAGCGTGAAAACAAGTTTTCCAATGTAGAATGCCCATTTAAGTTTCTTACAACTGTAAAGAAGAAAATATGCTTTTAACTTTATTCAATGCAGTGAACAAATCTGTAATTTTCCTTTTTTTATTCACTGTAATTACTTACAATTTAATGGCATAATGCACCTATATCACTTTACATGATGCTCCTATGCTAAAATGAAGCAGAAAATAGATAAAAAAATAAGTGCATACAATTTTATATTCTCCTTTATACTACATTTTTCTTTTTATGATTTTTTTGCATATCTTTAGGGGTTTTTCCAAAACTATGATATTACCTTAGGAGTCGGACATTTCATTGGTATAATATTGATAGGAGTTTGACTATGAACACTCCAGCCAATCAGAGGTCTGAAGGGCCAAATGATTTTAGCAAGTAGTGAATCTCCTTCATTATTTTCTAGGTATTAACATACATTTGGCAGTAGTTGTTGCTGTTATTGCACTTTTTCCCCATTCACTTGAGTAGCAGTACTAGACACAGCATCATGGTCCTTTCAGTGAGCTGATCAACAAAGAGCCACCAGGACTTAGACCCTCACGGATTTTATATTAAAGTAGGTGGGAATAGATTTTTTTTCACTCTGGGCCCACAAAAAAGCTGTTGTAAAGTAGTGGATCATTTAATTCAAGTGGCTGTTTAATGTGAAATGTGAACAGTGGAGATATACATATTGATTCCAAACTAATCAAATTTGCTTCAAATTCTTGGGGATTCAATTTGCCCGAATCCAGTAAAATGACAGACAACTGCTGCTATGCTGTATTCTAAAGGCCGGGAAGATATTTTAAAAAAGTTTTTATATTCTCCTCTACTCGAACCTCCTCTTCCTGTTATACGGCTGCAGCTCCTCTTCCTTCTTCTGATCAGCTCCTCTTTCTTCTTATGATTGGCTCCTCATTATTCTTTCAGTTGGATACTCTTACTTCTTCAAATAGGATTCTCTCTCTTCTTCCGATGAGCTCTACTTCCTTCTTCTGATCAGCTTCTCTCCACATTCTTTAGATCGTATCCTCTGCTTTCTTCTGATCAGCTACACTTCCTTCTTCTTTTCAGCTCCTCTTTATTTTTCACATCGGATCCTCTTCCTTCTTCTGATCAACTCCACTTCCTTCTTTTCATCAGCTCCTCTTTCTTCTTCAAATCAGATCCTTTTACTTCTTCAGATCAGATTTCCTTCCTTCTTTTAATCATCTCCACTTCCCTCTTTTGATCAGCTCCTCTTCATTTTTCAGATCGGATCCTCTTCCTTCTTCTGATCAGCTCCACTTCCTCCTTTCTATCAGCTCCTCTTCATTTTTCAGATCGGATCCTCTTCCTTCTATTCACCAGCTCCTCACCATTCTTTAGATCGTATCCTCTGCTTTCTTCTGATCAGCTCCACTTTCTTCTTCCGATCAGCTTCTTCTCATTTTTCAGATTGGATCCTCTTCCTTCTTCTGATCAGCTCCACTTCCTCCTTCCTATCAGGTCCTTTTCATTTTTCAGATCGGATCCTCTACCTTCTTCTGATCAGCTCCTCTTCATTATTCAGATCGGATCCACTTCCTTCTTCTTATCAGCTCCACTTCCTTCTTCTTATCAGCTCCTCTTCATTTTTCAGATCGGATCCTCTTCCTTCTATTGATCAGCTCCTCACCATTCTTTAGATCGTATCCTCTGCTTTCTTCTGATCAGCTACACTTTCTTCTTCCAATCAACTCCTTCTCATTTTTCAGATCGG
>JARQOD010000006.1:15572079-15674005 GCA_033576555.1 Oophaga sylvatica | reverse complement strand
TTTTCAGATCGGATCCTCTTCCTTCTATTCACCACTCCTCACCATTCTTTAGATCGTATCCTCTGCTTTCTTCTGATCAGCTCCACTTTCTTCTTCCGATCAGCTTCTTCTCATTTTTCAGATTGGATCCTCTTCCTTCTTCTGATCACTCCACTTCCTCCTTCCTATCAGGTCCTTTTCATTTTTCAGATCGGATCCTCTACCTTCTTCTGATCAGCTCCTCTTCATTATTCAGATCGGATCCACTTCCTTCTTCTTATCAGCTCCACTTCCTTCTTCTTATCAGCTCCTCTTCATTTTTCAGATCGGATCCTCTTCCTTCTATTGATCAGCTCCTCACCATTCTTTAGATCGTATCCTCTGCTTTCTTCTGATCAGCTACACTTTCTTCTTCCAATCAACTCCTCTCATTTTTCAGATCGGATCCTCTTCCTTCTTCTGATCAGCTCCACTTCCTCCTTCCTATCAGGTCCTTTTCATTTTTCAGATCGGATGCTCTACCTTCTTTTGATCAGCTCCTCTTCATTATTCAGATCGATCCACTTCCTTCTTCTTATCAGCTCCACTTCCTTCTTCTTATCACTCCTCTTCATTTTTCAGATCGGATCCTCTTCCTTCTTCTGATCAGCTCCACTTCCCTCTTCTGATCAGCTCCTCTTCCTTCTTATGATTGGATCCTCCTTCTTTCTTCTGCTCAGCATTTAAAAAAACGCTTTGATATTCTCCTCTCCTCAAACTTTCTCATACCTGTCTTACAGCTACAGCTCATCTTCATTCTTTTGATCAGCTCCTCTTCCTTACGATCAGCTCCTCTTTCTTCTTCCAATTGGACCCTTTACTTCAGATTAGATTTTCTTCCTTCTTACAATTGGTTCCTCTTACTTCTTTAAGTTATCTCCTCCTCATTCTTCAGAACAGATCCTCTTTCGTCTTCTTGTCAATCCAGATTTCCGGCAGTGCCACTGCTGAGTAATCCTCACATGGTCATGTAGGTCACTATGCACGTTAATGATGTAAGACAGGAAAGACAAGAATAATTAAGAGGGGCCATTTTGAAGAACGAAGGAGAGCGGTGGCCGCAGACAGGTATGCAGTGAATCGTGAGAGGTGAATAAAAGAGTTTATTATTTTTAACCAAGTTTAATTGATACAAATTGAATCTTCTCCTTTAATTAAATGAATCTACACAAATCAAATCTTGAAACGTGTTTCTATTCTAGTAAACGGCATAAAAAATTACATAAATTACTTTTTTCTATATTTGGTTTGCAAAATTATTTTTTATATAATACACAGTGATTTATATCAACCACCTCAAAAGATAAGACAATTTTTCAGCAAATTCTTTATTAATTTTTTTATGCTTTACTATTGTCACACAAAATAAATTAGTTACCGTACTTCAAAAATCTTTTATTGGCTTTTGTTGGGGAGGGTATATTTACTTGTTTTTAATAATTTCAACTTTTTTTTAACTTTATTTTTACAATATTTGTTATTTCACAAAGGGAACTTTGACATTCGTATTACTGATACCTAGTACTATATTAAAATACTGTGTATTACATAGTAGCTACTCATCGGCACACACAATCGCACTGTACTGAGTGCCAATAGGCTGGCAGAGGGCTTCTTTCCCTCTGTCCAACACCTCCTGTGCTGCTGTCACTGTTGACAGCGGCATATGAGGGGTTAAACTGTTAGGATTGGTAAAGCACTGTGTGTTAAAGTCAGGCTCCTGCAGCTGAATGTACCATACAGAAGCTGTACAGTGCGATCAGCAGGACGTGTTTTATCATGGATAATGTGTCATGGAGCATTAAGTGACCTGGGTTCCTGATAGATATAATGTACAGTTGTGTGAAAAAGTTTTTGCCCCCTTCCTGATTTCCTATTCTTTTGCATGTTAGTCACACTTAAATGTTTCCGATCACCAAAAAAAATTAAATATTAGAGAAAGATAACACAAGTTATCAGAAAATGCACTTTTTAAATGAAGGTATTATTAAGGAAAAAGAAATCCAAACCTACAGCGCCCTAAGTAAAAAAGTGATTGACCCACTTAAAACATAAATTAACTGTAATTTATCACTTCTTTGGGAAACTGAGTTCAAATTCTCTAGCCACATCCAGGCCTGATTATTGCCACACCTGTTCTCAATCAAGAAATCACTTAAATAGGACCTGCCTGACAAAGTGAAGTGATCAAAAATTCCTCAAAATAGTGTTAAGGGATTAAACTAGTTATCTGTGCAGGTCACTTCTAGAAATAGACACGTGCACAGAACCCACCAGGTACAGCATGTGGGGATGCGACCTCATCATCAGCGCTCACCTCCTGATACGAAAGTGAGCAATGCTAGAGAAACCTCAATGGATTAGCATTAAATATTGCACTCACCCAAACCATCAAATTAATCTAAATTACCGTGCAATTAATATGAACCGTAACTGCTGATACAGCAGCGCCTGTTTGAAAAATGAAATATCCATCAAAGAACTCAATGTGTATGGAAAACATCCAGGAAGTAAATGGCTTGTTCTTTTAGATGCATCAAGGATTTTTCTCTCTGAATACTGGCACCATCAAGGCAATCTCTTTTAGTGTTCTGTGTATGCAGCAAGTTCAAGAAATTTCTTTGTCAAGTGCACTAAAGCTTCTCATTATCCTAGGGGTCTGGAGACTAAAGGAGGGGTGCAAAAAATTGTCTTTTTGCAGAATCTGCAAAATCCTTTTTTATTGATATTAGGCTTAGAGCAAAATGTGTTGTTGTAGGGGAGATGTATTCTTTATTTAGTACGGGACCTTGGTGTCTTTGCTTTGGTTGTTATCCAGCGAGGAGTCACTTATGTTAATTGGCTGCTTGTTGGATTATATAGGAAAGTGTCTGCAACATCGTCTGTGTCATATTCCGGAGAGGCACTGAATGTTGACAAAAGTAAAGTTCTCTGAAATTATTTATCTATCTCTGTACTATTATCTACTACTATCTATCTATCTATCTATCTATCTATCTATCTCTGTATCTATTATCTATCTATCTCTGTATCTATTATCTATCTATCTATCATCTCTCTATATCATATCTATCTCTCTTTCTCTATCTATATATCTATCTACTAATCATATACTACCTAATATCCACCTATCAATTCATCTGCTATTAACATATCTACTATTGATCAATATCTATTTTACCTATCTACCGTATATACCCGTGTATAAGCCGACCCCCCTAATTTTGCCACAAAAAACTGGGAAAACTTATTGACTCATGTATAAGCCGGGTGTATAAACTGCCCTCCTGCTCTGTGCTGCCCCCGTCCTGCTCCTTGCTCCCCCATCCAGCTCTGTGCTCCCCCATTCTCCTCTGTACTCCCCCCTCCTGCTCCTTCTTCCGCTGTGCTCCCCCATTCCTTCTCCGTCCTCCTGTGCCCCCCCATCCTGCTCCGTGCTCCTCTGTGTCCTCCATCCTCTCCCCCCGTCCTGCTCCGTGCTCCTCTGTGCCCTCCATCCTCCCCCGTCCTGCTCCGTGCTCATTGTCCTCCTCCATGCTTCCCCCGTCCTCCGTTCTCCCCCCTGTCCTCCTCCATGCTTCCCCGTCCACCGTTCTCCCCCCCGCCCTGCTCCATGCTTCCCCGTCCTCCGTTCTTCCCCCGTCCTCCTCCATGCTTCCCCCGTCCTCCGTTCTCCCCCCATTCTCCTCCATGCTTCCCCCGTCCTCCGCTCTCCCCCCCGTCCTGCTCCATGCTTCCCCATCCTCCGTTCTCCCCCCCGTCCTCCTCCATGCTTCCCCGTCCTCCATTCTCCCCCCGTCCTGCTCCATGCTTCCCCCGTCCTCGTTCTCCCCCCTGTCCTCCTCCATGCTTCCCCCGTCCACCGTTCTCCCCCCCCGTCCTACTCCGTGCTTCTTGTCCTCTCCTCCATCATACTCACCCCTCCCCGTGCCATCGCTGAACGTCCCTGCAATCCTGCATCTCCCCGGCTTCCTGCAGCTCTCCAGCGCTGAGCGGTGACGTAATACCGCTCATTAAGGCCATGAATATGGAGGCCACGCCCATGGGAGTGGTATCGCGTCCATATTACATGACCTTAATGAGCGGGTATTACATCACCGCTCAGCGCTGGAGAGCTGCAGGAAGCCGGGGAGAACGCAGGATTGCAGGGACGTTCAGCGATGGCACGGGAGGGTGAGTATGATGTCCCAGCCACCGGCTCCTGCCGCGGCATCCCCTCCCCCGCTGGTTTCTGCCCTATGACTCGTGTATAAGCCGAGGGGCATTTTCAGCACGAAAAAAGGTGCTGAAAATCTCGGCTTATACACGAGTATATACGGTACTCTATCTATCTATCTATTTATTTATGTATTACCTATTAATCTGTCTATCATTTCTCTACATTTGCGTGAAAGTATTTGCCCCCTTCCTGATTTCTTATTCTTGGGCATGTTTGTCACACTTAAATGTTTCAGATCACCAAATAAATTAAAATATTAGACAAAGATAACAAAAGTAAATACAAAATGCAGTTTTTAAATTAAGGTCTTTATTATTAAGGAAAAAAGAAATCCAAACCTAAAGGGCCCTTAATGAAAAACTGGTTGCCTCCCCCACTTAATACATAAATTAACTGTGGTTTAACACATCTTTGAGAAGCTGAGCTAAAATTCGCTAGCCACACTCAGGCCTGATTACTGCCACACATGCTTTCAATCAAAAAATCATTAACCCCTTAACCCCCAAGGGTGGTTTGCACGTTAATGACCGGGCCAATTTTTACAATTCTGACCAATGTCTCTTTATGAGGTTATAACTCTGGAACGGTTCAACGGATCTTCGCGATTCTGAGACTGTTTTCTCGTGACATATTTTACTTCATGATAGTGGTAAAATTTCTTCGATATATCTTGCGTTTATTTTTGAAAAAAACGCAAATATGGCGAAAATTTTGAAAATTTTGCAATTTTCAAACTTTGAATTTTTTTTTTCCCTTAAAACAGAGAAATATGTCACACAAAATAGTTAAGAAATAACATTTCCCACATGTCTACTTTACATCAGCACAATTTTGGAACCCAAATTTTTTTTTGTTAGGAAATTATAAGGGTTAAAAGTTGACCAGTGATTTCTCATTTTTACAACAAAATTTACAAAGCCATTTTTTAGGGACCACCTCACATTTGAAGTCACTTTGAGGGTCTATATAGCAGAAAATACCCAAAAGTGACACTATTCTAAAAACTGCACCCCTCAAGGTACTCAAAACCACATTCAAGAAGTTTATTAACCCTTCAGGTGCTTCACAGGAGCTGAAGCAACGTGGAAGGAAAAAATTAATATTTAACTTTTTAGCCACAAAAATGATCTTTTACAAACTTTTTTTTATTTTCACAAGGGTAAAAGGAGAAAATGGGCAGATAAAGTTGTTGTGCAATTTCTCCTGAGTACGCCAATACCCTATATGTGGGGAAAACCACTGTTTGGGCACACGGCAGAGCTCGTAAGGGAAGGAGCGCCGTTTGACTTTTTCAAACTAAAATTGGCTGGAGTTGAGATTGGACGCCATGTCGTGTTTGGAGAGCCCCTGATGCGCCTAAACAGTGGAACCCCCCACAAGTGACACCATTTTGGAAACTAGACCCCCTAAGGAACTTATCTAGATCTGTTGTGAGCACTTTGGACCCCAAAGTGTTTCACAAAAGTTTATAATGCCTGGGTGTGGAAAAAGAAACAAACAATTTTCCACAAAAATGATTTTTAAGTCCAAAATTTTAGATTTTTCCCAAGGAAATTGGACCCCAAAAGTTGTTGTCCAATTTGTCCTGAGTACGCTGATACCCCATATGTGTGGGGGGGAACTGTTTGGGCGCACGGCAGGGCTTGGAAAGGAAGCAGTAACGTTTTGGAATGCAAACATTGATGGGGGTCATGTTCCGTTTGTAGTGCCCCAGATGAGCCTAAACAGTGGAAACCCCCCACAAGTGACCCCATTTTGGAAGCTAGACCCCCTAAGGAACTTATCTAGATCTTTGGTGAGCACTTTGAACCCCCAAGTGCTTCACACAAGTTTATAATGCCCGGCATGAAAATAAAAAATCCTATTTTTTTCCCACAAAAATTATCTCTTAGTCACTAATTTTTTATTTTCCCATAGGTAACAGGAGAAATTGGACCTCAAAAGTTGTTGTCCAATTTGTCCTGAGTACGCTGATACCCCATATGTGGGGGGAACCACTGTTTGGGCGCACGGCAGAGCTCGGAATGGAAGGAGCACCATTTGACTTTTTCCAACCAAAATTGGCTGGAATTGAGATTGGACGCCATGTTGCATTTGGAGAGTCCCTGATGTGCCTAAACAGTGGAAACCCCCCACAAGTGACCCCGTTTGGGAAACTAGACCCCCTAAGGAACTTATCTAGATCTTTGGTGAGCAATTTGAACCACCAAGTGCTTCAGACAAGTTTATAACGTAGAGCCGTAAAATTAAAAAATCATATTTTTTCCACAAAATTGATCTTTTCACCCCAATTTTTATTTTCCCAAGGGTAACAAGACTCCAAAAGTTATTGTGCAATTTGTCCTGAGTACGCTGATACCCCATATGTGGGGGTAAACCACTGTTTGGGTGCATGGCAGAGTTTGGAAGGGAAGGAGCGCCGTTTGACTTTTTCAACGCAGAATTGGCTGGATGCCATGTCGTGTTTGGAGAGCTCCTGATCTGCCTAAACAGTGGAAACCCCCCAAATGACACCGTTTTGGAAACCAGACCCCTCAAGGAACTTATCTAGATGTGTGGTGAGCACTTTGAACCCCAAAGTGCTTCACAGAAGTTTATAACGTACAGCCGTAAAATAAAAGATCTTTTTTTTTCTTTTACAAAAATGATTTTTTTCGCCCCCAATATTTTATTTTCACAAGGGTAACAGGAGAAATTGGACCCCAAAAGTTGTTGTCCAATTTGTCCTGAGTACGCTGATACCCAATATGTGGGAGTAAACTACTGTATGGGCGCACGTCGGGGCTCGGAAGGGAAGTAGTGACGTTTTGGATTGCAGACTTTGATGGAATGGTCTGGGGGCGTCATGTCGCATTTGGAGAGCCACTGATGCGCCTAAACAGTGGAAACCCCCCACAAGTGACCCCATTTTGGAAAATAGACCCCACAAGGAACTTATCTAGATGTGTGGTGAGTACTTTGAACTCCGAATTGCTTCACAGAAGTTTATAACGTACAGCCGTAAAAATAAAAAATCCTTTTTTTTTTACAAAAATGATTTTTTTCGCCCCCAATATTTTATTTTCACAAGGTTAACAGGAGAAATTGGACCCCAAAATTTGTTGTCCAATTTGTCCTGAGTACGCTGATACCCAATATGTGGGAGAAAACTACTGTATGGGTGCACGTCTGGGCTCGGAAGGGAAGTAGTGACGTTTTGGATTGCAGACTTTGATGGAATGGTCTGGGGGCGTCATGTCGCATTTGGAGAGCCCCTGATGCGCCTAAACAGTGGAAACCCCCCACAAGTGACCCCATTTTGGAAAATAGACCCCACAAGGAACTTATCTAGATGTGTGGTGAGCACTTTGAACCCCGAATTGCTTCACAGAAGTTTATAACGTACAGCCGTAAAATAAAAGATCTTTTTTTTTCTTTTACAAAAATGATTTTTTTCGCCCCCAATATTTTATTTTCACAAGGGTAACAGGAGAAATTGGACCCCAAAAGTTGTTGTCCAATTTGTCCTGAGTACGCTGATACCCAATATGTGGGAGTAAACTACTGTATGGGTGCACGTCTGGGCTCGGAAGGGAAGTAGTGACGTTTTGGATTGCAGACTTTGATGGAATGGTCTGGGGGCGTCATGTCGCATTTGGAAAGCCCCTAATGCTCCTAAACAGTGGAAACTCCCCACAAGTGACCCCATTTTGGAAAATAGACCCCACAAGGAACTTATCTAGATGTGTGGTGAGCACTTTGAACCCCGAATTGCTTCACAGAAGTTTATAACGTACAGCCGTAAAAATAAAAAATCCTTTTTTTTTTTTTTACAAAAATGATTTTTTCACCCCCAATATTTTATTTTCACAAGGTTAACAGGAGAAATTGGATCCCAAAATTTGTTGTCCATTTTGTCCTGAGTACGCTGATACCCAATATGTGGGAGAAAACTACTGTATGGGTGCACTTCTGGGCTCGGAAGGGAAGTAGTGACGTTTTGGATTGCAGACTTTGATGGAATGGTCTGGGGGCGTCATGTCGCATTTGGAAAGCCCCTGATGCTCCTAAACAGTGGAAACTCCCCACAAGTGACCCTATTTTGGAAAATAGACCCCACAAGGAACTTATCTAGATGTGTGGTGAGCACTTTGAACCCCGAATTGCTTCACAGAAGTTTATAACGTACAGCCGTAAAAATAAAAAATCCTTTTTTTTTTTTTACAAAAATGATTTTTTTCACCCCCAATATTTTATTTTCACAAGGTTAACAGGAGAAATTGGATCCCAAAATTTGTTGTCCATTTTGTCCTGAGTACGCTGATACCCAATATGTGGAGAAAAACTACTGTATGGGTGCACTTCTGGGCTCGGAAGGGAAGTAGTGACGTTTTGGATTGCAGACTTTGATGGAATGGTCTGGGGGCGTCATGTCGCATTTGGAGAGCCCCTGATGCGCCTAAACAGTGGAAACCCCCCACAAGTGACCCCATTTTGGAAAATAGACCCCACAAGGAACTTATCTAGAAGTGTGGTGAGCGCTATGAAGCCCCAAGTGCTTCACAGAAAATTTATAACATACAGCCGTAAAACAAAAAAAATAATTTTTTTTTTACAAAAATGATTTTGTCGCCCCCAGTTTTTTATTTTCCCAAGAGTAACAGAAGAAATAGGAAAAATTGCACAATAACTCTTGTGGTCCAGAGTACGCTGATACCCCATATGTGGGGGTAAACTACTGTTTGGGCGCATGGCAGAGCTCAGAAGTGAAGGAGCACCGTTTGACTTTTTCTACGCAGAATTGGCTGGAATTGAGATCAGATGCCACTTCACATTTGGAGAGCCCCTGATGTGCCTAAACAGTGGAAACCACCTAATTCTAACTCCAACCCTAACCCCAACACACCCCTAACCCTAGTCCCAACCCTAACCACAAACCTAACCCTAACACACCCATAACCCTAATCCCAACCCTAACCCTAATCCTAACTTTAGCGCCATCCCTAACCCTAACTTTAGCCGCAACCCTAACCTTAACCATAACCCTAATGGGAAAATGGAAATAAATACATTTTTTTCATTTTATTATTTTTCCCTAACTAAGGGGGTGATAAAGGGGGGTTTGATTTACTATTTATAGCGGGTTTTTATGATTGGCAGCTGTCACGCTAAAAGACGCTTTTTATTGCAAAAAGTAGTTTTTTGCATCACCACATCTTGAGAGCTATAATTTTTGCATATTTTGGCCCACAGAGTCATGTGAGGTCTTATTTTTTGCGGGACGAGGTGACGTTTTTATTGGTACCATTTATGACCACGTGACATTTTTTGATCGCTTTTTATTTTGATTTTTGGGAGGTTAGAATGAACAAAAATCAGCAATTCATGAATTTCTTTTGGGGGAGGCGTTTATACCGTTCCGCTTGTGGTAAAATTGATAAAGCAGTTTTATTCTTCGGGTCAGTACGATTATGGCAATACCTCATTTATATCATTTTTTTAATGTTTTGGTGCTTTTATAGAATAAAAACAATTTTATATAAAAAATCATTTTTTTTGCACCGCTTTATTCTGCGAGCTATAACTTTTTTATTTTTTTGCTGATGATGCTGTATGATGGCTCGTTTTTTGCGGGACAAGATGACGTTTTCAGCGATACCATGTTTATTTATATCGGTCTTTTTGATCGCGTGTTATTCCATTTTTTATTCGGCAGTATGATGATAAAGCATTGATTTTTTGCTTAGTTTTTTTTTTTAAGGGGTTCACTAAAGGGTTAACTAGTGGGACAGTATTATAGGGGGGTCATTACGGACGCGGCGATACCAAATATGTGTACTTTTATTGTTTTGTTTTTTTTTATTTACAGGAAGAAATGAATTTATTGGGAATATTTTTTTTTTTTTTTTTTATGATTTTTTTTACCACTTTTTATTTTATTTTTTTTTACTTTTTTACTTTGTCCCAGGGTGGGACATCACAGTATTTTATCAGATCGCTGGTGTGACAGTGTGCACAGCACTCTGTCACACCAGCGATCGCTCAGGCAGTGCAGCAGGCTTCTCAGTGCCTGCTCTCAGCAGGCACTGAGGAAGCTGCCCTCCCTGCAGGACCCCGGCGCCATCTTGGATCCGGGGACCTGGAGGGAGGACGGACCCTCGGAACAGCGCGACACATCGCGCTGCTCTGAGGGTCTTAGGGGAGCGCTCAGGGAGCCCCCACCCTGCGCGATCCTCCCCTGTGCCCCGGGTACACCGCGATCATGTTTGATCGCGGTGTGCCAGGGGTTAATGTGCCGGGAGCGGTCCGCGACCGCTCCTGACACATAGTGCCGGGTGTCAGCTGTGATAATCAGCTGACACCCGGCGGCGATCAGCTGCGCTCCCCTCGGGAGCGCAGCTGATCGCCCTGGACGTAATATTCCGTCCATGGGAATTAAGTACCAGGTCACATGGATGGAATATTACGTCCAATGGGATTAAGGGGTTAATAATAAAGACCTTCATTTATAAACTGCATTTTGTGATTACTTGTGTTATTTTTGTCTAATATTTACATTTCTTTGCATGGGCGTACCCACCATGGGGCAGGGGGGGCAGCTGCCCCTCCCTAGAAGCAGGGGTACACAATGAAAGAGAGCGGAGAGAGCAGCACTATGCCGGCTCCCTCTGCCACAGATTGCAGTGCCTGTGTGTGCGCAGTGCACGGAGCTGCTGTCTCACCAGAGGAGCTTCTTCCTGGCTGCAGAAGCTGTAGTTTCACTTTCTGCCCTGCAGGCTCTGGTTGTCTCAGCCACACTGGGTCCTAGTGCCCTCTGTATGCAGACACTGGACACTTCCTGCTCCGGCCTCAGCCACTGCCTGCAAGCTTCATGGTGAGAGGGGATGGAATTTATTAAATTCATTCAGATTGGGCATGTCATGGTCACTGTGGAGGAATGTGAGAGGATGGGGGTATTGTGGGGGCTAGGGCACTGGGGGGGTTAATGTGACAGGATGGGGTATTGTGGGAGCTAGGGCACTGGGGGGGTTAATGTGAGAGGATGGGGTATTGTGGGGGCTAGGGCACTGGGGGGTTAATGTGAGAGGATGGGGGTATTGTGGGGGCTGAAGTGGGGGAGGGGCAACATGGCACAGAGAGTGAATGTGAGAAGATGGGGGTATTGTGAGGGAGGGGTACAGGGCACTGGGGTGAATGTAAGAGTATGGGGTATTGTGGGGGCTAGGGCACTGGGGGGTTTAATGTGAGAGGATGGGGATATTGTGGGGGCTGGCGCACAGTGGTTGATGTGAGAGGGTGGGGTATTGTGAGGGAGGGGATACAGGGCACTGGTTGGTGAATGTGAGAGGATGGGGATATTGTGGGGGAGGGGATACAGGGCACTGGTTGGTGAATGTGAGAGGATGGGGATATTGTGGGGGCTGGCACACAGGGGTTGATGTGAGAGGATGGGGTATTGTGAGGGAGGGTGGACAGGTCACTGGGGTTGAATGTAAGAGGATGGGGGTATTGTGGGGACTGAAGTGGGGAGGGGCAACAGAGCACTGAGGGGTGCATGTGAGAGGATGGGGGTATTGTGGGGTCAGTGGGACAGAACACTAAGGGGTGCATGTGAGACAATGGGCTGTTGGTGTGGGGGACAGGGGAGGTAGGGGGCTTTTTTTTACTTGAGAGCTCCTTAATACTTTAATAATAGATTAATATTTCAGTATTATTTTAACAAGGGCATAGACAGACGGCCGTATAACTCATGCGAGGATCGCACTGCAATCCTCGGACTTGCTGGTACCGCTCCTGACATGAGCGCGACTGTCATGTATAATATATGGTATATACAGCGTAGTGTCGCATACACTGCTGTATTATACAATATACAACAGTTCTAATGCTCCATACCTAATATGCAGGATAATGTACAGTGTATATGATGTAACCTGTATAAGATGCGACATTGGCTTGCCCCCCCCTAGTTTTGATCCTGGGTACGCCCATGTTTGTTTGGTGATCTGAAATATGTAAGTGTAACAAATATGCAAAAGAATAGGAAATCATGAAGGGGCAAACACTTTTTCACACAACTGTATTTACCTATCATATGTCTATCTCCCTATCAATGTATCTACTATCAATGCACCTACTATGTATAAGGTGGTTTTGCCACCTTAATTTTTTGTCAGTTTTCTGTAATCCTATAAGGATTTTTAATCTATTTTTCAAAGTCAAGGTATCATAGGCAAAGGGAGACACATACAGACTATGGTGCAGCTCCATATAAAGTGTTTTATCTCACCCAGGTTATGGATTCACAGCTGCATTGCTCAGTACTCCTGTAAAATGTCCTCTATGTTACTGCTATGTGCTACATAGAGACAGTGGAGCAAGACTCCCTCTTGTCTGTGTGCGCTGTATATGGGAGACATCACAGCAGCATCATGGCAACTGAAATTTAGAGATGGGGCCTGCAGACCGAAAACTTGTGAAAAATGCAGGATACAAGGCATTTAATGTCCCGAAGTAGTATACATACTATTTTAGATATTGCTGTTAATAGATGGAGGTTGAGAGTAATAGCGCTGCACAAGCCAGAATGACTGTGCTCCAGGCTGCTCATAGATGGCCTTTCTCCCAACAGCACCCCATGTGGCGTTGCATGGTATTGCAAGCATAACACACAAACATCTTTTCAGTTAAATATTGCTATTATTTTAGGATTTTTATGAAAAGCAATCATAAGCACTCCTTAGTATATTTGACAATATTATATCTTGTTTGTTCCGTTTGACTAATATGCTGTATACTGTGCAATTTGTAATGTGCGATTGTGAATGGCCACTTGTGAGCTGACAGAGGAGTATTTCCATCGCTTCTGTAGTTAAAATAGAAGCCGTGGACATCAAAGAACATTTTTCTCAGCGTGCTAAGATTTTATCACCATTATTCCATCGTATTTCTGTACTTTTACTAATAACCTCACAATGCTAAAAACTGAAATGCTATCGCACGACTGTGAAGGCCAACAATTGTTTTGGAAGATAAAGTTCATGGTGAGATAATAATAATGATAATAGCAGTAAAATAAATGCTAATATGAGCTTTTATATTATGCAATTAGTTTTTAGAATAATTTCTTGGTTTGACATACTTTTGTCAAAAACTTCAGGGAATTCGAAGATGAGCAGAAAAATCAAAGCTCAACCTATTGTCCAAGAGAGAAGACTGACCCTTATGTCTAAGCCCTGCTGTGCTCAGGAATGTAGTGAGACTAGAAAGTGTAATTGGTTTACGTTTTGCAAATATTATTATTTGTTGATATTTATTTCAAAATTATAAAAATGTCATCCACTATATGGGTAAAAGTATTTAGACCCCCGACCATCATATTTTTGTCAGTTCGGTGGACATCTTGTTGAAACATTTATATGTAGTTGAGCCTATCTTGTGACTACGGAAGTCTTCACACTTCTAGGAAGGCTTTTCACAATGTTTTGGAGTGTATCCAGTCAAAAGAACATTTGTGAGGTCAGACACTGATATTGGGGAAAAGTTCACAATGGGCATTCCTGTTCATCTCACAAGTGTTGGATCGGGTTGAGGTCATGGCCAAGCCAAGCTCATCACAAACTGCCTTCATTGACCTCGGTTTTCGCACAGATGAGAATTGATGCTGAAACAGGAAAGGGTCTATCCGGGTCAAACATACAAACTTGAGGCCCCATATCTAATGTTCAAATTTGGTTTCCTTCATGGGTCCCTGGCTGCCATTACACAGGGGCATATCTATGGGGAGAGACATGTGAGGCTTTTGACCCGGGTGCATCCGGCATGGGAGCGACGTTGGGCAGTCTAATGCGGAGGTCTGAGGTGTCACCCAGGCAGCTGATCATGCTTCTGATGTCACTCCTGCACAGCTGTAGATGTGATTGGCGACAAAGTAAGTATGAACAGAGATAATATGAGACAGAAATCTGTGTGGGAATACAGGACTATGGAGGGAATGTGTGAGGAAACAGTATAAGCAGGGGGAATGTGAGAGAGGTCAGTAGGGGGAATGTGTGAGGAGACAGTATAATCAGGGGGAATGTGTGAGAGGTCAGTAGGAGAGAATGTGTGGAGGGAATGTGTAAGGGGACAGTATGGGCAGAGGGGATGTGGGAGGAGGCAGTATAATCAGGAGGAATGTGTAAGAGGTCAGTAGGGGGGAATGTGTGGAGGGAATGTGTAAGAGGACAGTATGGGCAGAGGGGATGTGGGAGGAGGCAGTATAATCAGGGGAATGTGTAAGAGGTCAGTAGGGGGGAATGTGTGGAGGGAATGTGTAAGAGGACAGTATGGGCAGAGGGGATGTGGGAGGAGGCAGTATAATCAGGGGGAATGTGTGAGAGGTCAGTAGGGGAGAATGTGTGTAAGGAATGTGTAAGGGGACAGTATGGGCAGAGGGGATGTGGGAGGAGGCAGTATGGGCGTGGGGGATGGTTGAGGTGCAGAATGGGCATGGGTGGTATGTGAGGGGACAGAATGGACAGTGGGTGTGTGTAATGGGTCAGTAGGGGGAATGTGTGAGGGGACAGAATGGGCATGGGAGGATGTGTGAGGAGCAGTATAGGCAGGGGGGTATGAGGAGGCAGTATGGGCAAGGTGGATAGGTGAGGAGGTAGTATGGGCATGGGCGGTATGTGAGGAGACAGAATGGACAGGGAGA
Organism: Oophaga sylvatica; assembly: GCA_033576555.1. NCBI lineage: Eukaryota > Metazoa > Chordata > Amphibia > Anura > Dendrobatidae > Oophaga > Oophaga sylvatica. The sequence continues at coordinate 15,659,090 of JARQOD010000006.1, read as the reverse complement.
TGTGTGAGGGGTCAGTAGGGGGATGTGTGAGGGGACAGAATGGACAGGGGAGATGTGTGAGGAGGCAGTATGGGCATGGGGGATGTGTAAGTGGACAGTATGGGAGGAGAAAACCATGGAAGCAAAATAAGGAATAAAATACCTTAATAAAAGTGCCTTTTAAAGTCCAGTTATAACTTTGCTGCTAATATTCTCTAGAGATCACTGTACTGTGTGAGATAATTGAAGAATATGAATATCACATTGTTAATCATCTACAGGTTTATTATCAGTGGTAAAATAGTCATTTATGGCAGTCATAGCAGAACTGTCTCTGTCCAGTAAAAGATTTATAGGGAGCGAGCGCTACTTGGTTTCAAATAATACGTTTTCGGTTGAATAACTCATGATATAGGAGGAGATGTAGAAATGTTCATTGTTCACCGTTATCTTCTACTCTGAATTATTTCAGAGCTTCAACATCTATAAGAAAACTTTTGGACCTTTTAACCTTTCTCATGAAAGTGTCATTGAGCATATTATGTGAAATAATAGTCCTGCAGCGCAAAATGTGATGCCCTGCCATGCTTCCATTCCCTCCTCGGACATGCCTATGCATCGTGTTTCCAGCATTCTACATATCTTGCATGTTGGGCTGGCCATGTCTTAGCTGTTCCATAGAGCTGAGGCTTATTGACTAATCTGTGTATGAAACAATTACGCCAGAATTTGGAGAAATTACTTTGATGAACTAGAGGAGTCGGCCTTTTAGACACAGCAGGATCTTTGACAACTTTTATTATTTTAAGTGTTTTTATACAATATTTTACATATACAGGAACTATTTACACATTTATAAAGATCAAGTGCTTGCGCCAGATACCTAATGACCTTAGAAATGGCAGTGAAGATTAGGAATAGTAATTAGACTTTTTTGCCAGAGAAGATATATAACATTAGAACATTAAATTACGAAAAAAAATATATAAGCTTTTATTTATTTTCCATACAGTTATGTATAATTAAATACAAACCAGTTGTTTGCTGATCTGATTGGTGGATTAGTCTGAATTGTGAAGGAAGTTTGTAGTGTATGTATCATGGAACACTGATGAATTAATGATTTATTTTGCCTTGAGCTACTGGATTGTGCTGTTATAATAACGATTTCACTTCTAGCTCTTGATCATTTATAATTGAGGTGCAAATCTTTACACAGTTATTATGATCCAGTACAAGTAAGGTCAGGTAAATGCCACACATCAATAGCTGAGTTGGCGTAATTATTTGCTATAGCATTTTTCTATCACATGTATTTTTATTCATACATAGAACATTTTGCTAACCCCTCTTGCCAGGTTTCATTTTGTTAGTACAAGAATATAACTACTATAATACTGCCCCCTGTACAATAATATAACTACTATAATACTGCTCCTATGTACAAGAATATACCTACTATAATACTGCCCCTATGTACAAGAATATAACTACTATAATGCTGCCCCTATGTACAAGAATATAGCTACTATAATACTGCCCCTATGTACAAGAATATAGCTACTATAATACTGCCCCTATGTACAAGAATATAACTACTATAATACTGCCCCTATGTACAAGACTGTAACTACTATAATACTGCCCCTTTGTACAAGAATATAACTGCTATAATACTGCCCCTATGTGCAAGAATATAACTACTATAATACTGACCCTATGTGCAAGAATATAACTTGTTATGATTTGGTAGCTGAGGAGAGCAGGCAAAAACGGCAACACACCAGAGAGGTTGGAATCTACTGGATTGCAGTACCCTGACTAACCACCACAACTAAAGGCAGCCGTGGAGCGTTCCTACATTGGTACTAGACGCCTCGTCACAGCCTGAGAGGTTAACTACACCTAAAGATAGAAAAAGGAAAGCTATCTGCCCCGGAGCAGATCCTCAAAGAACATAGGAAGCCCCCAAACATGTAATGGCGGTTAGACAAGAAGAAATACAGACACAGACAGAAAATAGTATGAGCAAACGCTGGGGCCCAAACTTCCTAGAAAGAAAAGGATAGGAAGGACACTTACTGCAATCCAAAAAACCCTAAAAAATACCAACTCTACTAATTGCAAAAACACCTGAGATCACACGACCTCTACCACCTAAATTAGTTCTCTGGTGTAACAAAACTAAGCTGCAGCCACTGAAAAAACTGGAAAAGGCAAATGAACAAATAACAGTGGCTCAGATAAACTGAGAGGAGCACAAGCCCCCGGAGGGGACCTGGCTGACCTCCACAGAAGTGCAGGAAAAAATGCAAAAAGCAAGCACAAAAATAAAAGCAGAAAATATCTTATCTGTTAGCAGAAGATGCAGGCAAGACTCAGCAAGCTTCCAAGAGAACCAGGAACCAAAGATGAGACAAGAACAATTGATCACCGGCAACCATGATGGGAGGGAACCTCCCTTATATAAGACCAGTCTGTAACTCCTGATTGCCAATCTTCACAATCTTCATTGAATGGTTCAGTACTGTTTGTAACCACCAGAGGGAGCTTATGCTCAGAATTCATTTCTAACACATTCACAACAGTACCTCCCCTTGAGGAGGGGTCACCGAACCCTCATTTGGGCAACCAGGTCGGTCAGGATGAGCTCTGTGATATGCACGGATGAGTCTCCTAGCATGGATGTCCGAAGCAAACACCCAATAATTGTCCTCCTGACCATAACCTCTCCACTTAACCAAATACTGGCGTTTCCGTCTAGAAAAACGAGAATCCAATATTTTCTCAACCACATACTCCAGATTGCCCTCAACCAAAACAGGGTCAGGAGGCGCAGCCATAGGAACCACTGGCTCGACAAACCTCTTCAATAAGGACTTGTGGAACACGTTATGGATCTTAAATGTCCCTGGAAGAAGTAAACGAAAGGAAACAGGATTAAGAATCTCCATGATCTTATAAGGTCCAATGAACCTAGGCTTAAACTTAGGAGATGCAACTCTCACAGGGATATTTCTTGAGGACAACCAGACCAAGTCCCCCACTTCAAACCGAGGACCATCAGTCCTATGCCGGTTGGCAAACCGCTGGGCCCTCTCCTGAGAGAGGGACAACCTCTCCACTACCTGGTCCCAAATCTGCTGCATACGCTCCACAACAGAGTCAACACCTGGACAGACAGAAGCCTCCGTCTGTCCCGAAGAAAATCGAGGGTGAAACCCAAAATTGCAGAAAAATGGAGACATCAAAGTGGCAGAGCTAGCCCTATTATTAAGAGCAAACTCAGCCAAAGGCAAAAAAGAGACCCAGTCATCTTGATCAGCAGACACAAAGCATCTCAGATAAGTCTCCAATGTCTGGTTTGTTCTCTCAGTTTGTCCATTGGTCTGAGGATGGAAAGCCGAGGAAAAAGACAATTGAACACCAAGTTTAGAACAAAAAGTCCTCCAAAATCTGGAAACAAACTGGACTCCTCTGTCAGACACAATGTTCTCAGGAATGCCGTGTAAACGAACCACGTGCTGAAGGAACAAAGGCACCAATTCAGAGGAGGAAGGCAACTTAGGTAATGGCACAAGATGTATCATTTTGGAAAACCTATCACAAATCACCCAGATAACGGTCATTCTCTGAGAAACAGGGAGGTCGGAAATGAAATCCATAGAGATATGGGTCCATGGTCTCTTGGGCACAGGCAATGGCATCAACAAATCACTAGAGCGAGAGCAAGACTTGGAGCGAGAGCAAGTCCCGCAGGACTGCACAAATTCCCTGACGTCACGAGACAAAGTAGGCCACCAAAATGACCGACTCGCCAAGTCTCTGGTACCAAAAATCCCGGGATGACCGGCCAACGTGGAACAATGAATCTCAGACATCACACTCTTTTTCCACCGGTCTGGGACAAACAATTTCCCAATAGGGCAGCGCTCGGGTTTATCCTCCTGACACCCTTCCAGAGCCAGTCTCAAATTGGGCGAGATGGTGGAAAGAACTACACCCTCTTTCAAAATAACAGCAGGATCAGATAACTCAGGAGAGTCCGCAAGGAAACTCCTCGAGAGGGCATCCGCCTTAACATTCTTAGTGCCAGGAAGAAAGGAAACCACAAAATTAAAACGTGTGAAAAACAAGGCCCACCTGGCCTGTCTAGGATTAAGTCGCTTGGCTGATTCCAGATAAACCAGATTCTTATGGTCCGTGAGGACCACCACCTGATGTTTTGGCTCCCTCCAGCCAATGTCTCCACTCTTCAAAAGCCCACTTCATGGCCAATAACTCCCGATTACCCACGTCATAATTACGTTTAGTTGGAGAAAATTTTCGAGAGAAAAAGGCACAAGGGTTACTTTTAGAGGTCTCTGGATTTCTTTGGGACAAAACGGCACCTGCCCCAATTTCAGAGGCATCAACCTCCACCTGAAATGGCAGAGAAACATCAGGCTGTCGTAGAACAGGAGTAGAAGTGAATCTCTGCTTAAGTTCCTGAAACGCAGAGACTGCCTCAGGAGGCCAATTCACCACATCGGAACCCTTTTTGGTCAAATCAGTCAATGGTTTAACAATAACAGAGAAATTACCAATAAATTTACGATAAAAATTGGCAAAACCCAAGAATCTCTGAAGAGCCTTTAATGAAGTAGGTTGGACCCAATCACAGATGGCCTGAACCTTGACCGGGTCCATTTCAATAACAGATGGGGACAAAATGAATCCCAGAAATGAGATCCTCTGTACGCCAAAAAGACACTTTGATCCCTTCACATACAGAGCATTCTCTCTCAAAATCTGGAACACAGTCCGAACATGTTTCACATGAGAGTCCCAGTCATTGGAAAAAATCAAGATATCATCCAAATAAACAATCAGAAATTTATCCACAAAATCCCTGAAAATGTCATTCATGAAGGACTGGAAGACGGAAGGAGCATTAGTGAGCCCAAAGGGCATCACTAGGTACTCAAAATGCCCCTCTGGGGTATTAAATGCCGTCTTCCATTCATCCCCGTGCTTAATGCGAATAAGGTTATACGCCCCCCTGAGGTCAAGCTTGATAAACCAAGTAGCACTTTTCACCCTGGAAAACAGGTCACAAATCAAGGGTAACGGATATTGATATTTCACAGTGATATTGTTCAAGAGACGATAATCAATACACGGCCTTAATGAACCATCCTTTTTGGCCACAAAGAAAAAAACGGCACCCAAGGGTGAAGAGGATGGTCTGATATGACCCTTCTCCAATGACTCCTTGATATAAGACCGCATAGCATCATGTTCAGGTACAGACAAGTTAAAAAGGCGACCTTTAGGGAATTTACTACCAGGCACTAATTCAATAGCGCAGTCATAGCTCCTATGGGGAGGGAAGGATGCAGATTTACTTTCACTAAACACATCAGAAAAATCAGTCAAAAAGTCAGGAAGATCCTGAGCCTGGGGAGAGGCAGAAAAAACAGGAGTGTTGGCATTAACACATTGGCAGCCCCAACTGGTTACAGACACAGATTTCCAATACAAAACAGGATTATGAGACTGTAACCAAGGGAAACCCAGTACAACAATGTCATGCAGATTATACAGCACCAAAAATTTGCAACTCTCCTGATGATCAGGTTCAACCCTCATTATCACCTGAGTAGAGAACTGGGGTTTATTCTCAGCCAAAGGGGTAGAATCAATCCCCAGTAGGGGAATAGACTTCCGTAGGGGTATCAAGGGAAACCCACAACGTTTAGCAAAATCAAAATCCATCAGGTTAATAGCTGCTCCCGAATCAACAAAAGCCTGAGCAGAAAATGTGGACAGGGAGCAAATTAGGGTAACAGTCAACAGAAATTTAGTCTGAACACTACCCAAGACAACTGAGCGTGCAAAACGTCTTCCCCGCTTAGGGCAGACTGAAATAGCATGAGAGGCGTCACCACAGTAGAAACAAAACCCATTGCATTTTCGAAACTCATGACGATGTGCCTCAGAAGCCACTCTATCACACTGCATGGGTTCAGAAGCTGGTTCACAAGGCAACACTATTCCACGCATACCTCTACGCTCGCGCAAACGTCTGTCAATTTGAATAGCCAAAGACATAGAATCATTGAGACCAGAGGGAGCAGGGAAACCCACCATAACATCTTTTACATTCTCTGACAGACCCTTCCGAAAAAGGGCTGCCAAAGCATCATCACTCCATTTGGTCAGGACTGCCCACTTTTGGAATTTCTGACAGTATAACTCAGCGTCCTCAAGCCCCTGATTTAATGCCAACAAGGCTTTTTCAGCTTGATCAGTGACAGTAGGTTCATCGTACAATAACCCCAGAGCCAGAAAAAATGCATCAACATTACTCAAAACAGGGTCCCCAGGTGTCAGGGAAAAAGCCCAATCCTGAGGATCGCCGCGCAGGAGAGAGATGACAATTTGAACCTGCTGTGCTGCGTTCCCTGAGGACTTAGGTTTTAAGGCAAAAAACAACTTACAGTTATTTTTGAAATTCAGAAATTTAGCTCGATCCCCTAAAAACAAATCTGGCATGGGGATCCTAGGTTCCACAACCGGCAACCCTGCAAAATAGGTAGCAATACTCTGAACTTCAGTGGCAAGCTGATCCACACGGCCAGACAACTGTGCAAACTCCATTGAGAGAAAAAAAAAATCCTCCTCAGCACCCAGAGAAAAAGAGGGAAAAAAAATGCAACAAACAGAAAAAAAAAAATCTCTGACAGCTCTGACAACTTTTTTTTTTTTTCCACACTATTTTTCCCTTCTGTGAGTACCATATAATTTTCAGTTTGGCCGGTGATACTGTTATGATTTGGTAGCTGAGGAGAGCAGGCAAAAACAGCAATACACCAGAGAGGTTGGAATCTACTGGATTGCAGTACCCTGACTAACCACCACAACTAAAGGCAGCCGTGGAGCGTTCCTACATTGGTCCTAGACGCCTCGTCACAGCCTGAGAGGTTAACTACACCTAAAGATAGAAAAAGGAAAGCTATCTGCTCCGGAGCAGATCCTCAAAGAGCATAGGAAGCCCCCAAACATGTAATGGCGGTTAGACAAGAAGAAATACAGACACAGACAGAAAATAGTATGAGCAAACGTTGGGGCCCAATCTTCCTAGAAAGAAAAGGATAGGAAGGACACTTACTGCAATCCAAAAAACCCTAAAAAATACCAACTCTACTAATTGCAAAAACACCTGAGATCACACGACCTCTACCACCTAAATTAGTTCTCTGGTGTAACAAAACTAAGCTGCAGCCACTGAAAAAACTGGAAAAGGCAAATGAACAAATAACAGTGGCTCAGATAAACTGAGAGGAGCACAACCCCCCGGAGGGGACCTGGCTGACCTCCACAGAAGTGCAGGAAAAAATGCAAAAAGCAAGCACAAAAATAAAAGCAGAAAATATCTTATCTGTTAGCAGAAGATGCAGGCAAGACTCAGCAAGCTTCCAAGAGAACCAGGAACCAAAGATGAGACAAGAACAATTGATCACCGGCAACCATGATGGGAGGGAACCTCCCTTATATAAGACCAGTCTGTAACTCCTGATTGCCAATCTTCACAATCTTCATTGAATGGTTCAGTACTGTTTGTAACCACCAGAGGGAGCTTCTGCTCAGAATTCATTTCTAACACATTCACAACAATAACTACTATAATACTGCTCCTGTGTACAAGAATATAACTACTATAATACTGCCCCTATGTGCAAGAATATAACTACTATAATACTGCCCCCTGTACAAGAATAAACTACTATAATACTGCTCCTATGTACAAGAATATACCTACTATAATACTGCCCCTATGTACAAGAATATAACTACTATAATACGGCCCCTATGTACAAGAATATAACTACTATAATACTGCCCCTATGTGCAAGAATATAACTACTATAATACTGCCCCCTGTACAAGAATATAACTACTATAATACTGCTCCTATGTACAAGAATATACCTACTATAATACTGCCCCTATGTACAAGAATATAACTACTATAATACGGCCCCTATGTACAAGAATATAACTACTATAATACTGCCCCTATGTACAATAATAACTACTATAATACTGCCCATATGTACAAGAATATAGCTACTATAATACTGCACCTATGTACAAGAATATAACTACTATAATACTGCCCCTATGTACAAGACTGTAACTACTATAATACTGCCCCTTTGTACAAGAAAATAACTACTATAATACTGCCCCTATGTACAAGAATATAGCTACTATAATACTACCCCTATATACAAGAATATAACTACTATAATACTGCTCCTATGTACAAGAATATAACTACTATAATACTGCTCCTATGTACAAGAATATAACTACTATAATACTGCTCCTATGTACAAGAATATAACTACTATAATACTGCTCCTATGTACAAGAATATAACTACTATAATACTGCTCCTATGTACAAGAATATAACTACTATAATACTGGCCCTATGTACAAGAATATAACTACTATTATACTGCTCCTATATTCAAGAAGAGTACTACTATCTACTTTGTACTTGAAGGTGAATTCTTTGGCTTCATATTTCCAAGCAGATAAAGATCCTGGTTGCTATTTTCCTAGTTAACAATATCGGTTGTATTCTAAGCAGATACAAAGAGCCGGTAAATGTCACTGAGTCATATATTGCAAGGAAGAAATTTTACAAGGAAGAATTACAAAGTTTAATACCAGTAACCTTGTTTTAATAGCTTCACAAATATATTATTGTTAATTGATGATGGAGCCATAAACACCTTTTTAGACAGACATAAGAAGACTGGGATCATCTTTCGGGGACTGAAAGCTCTCAGACTGCCATTAATTCCAGGCCCTTTTGGTAAATAAGTGTGGGATAGGATGAGTTCACAGGATTAATTGATGCCCCGGGAGAGCTCATGAAACAGCATCAAACCGTAATCAGCTATTTGAATTGTTGTTTCAGGAAGTCTTATGTCTCTAAGGCACTGCAAGAAGTGCTCATTACTGTCTGGGTAATGTATTCCCAACAAGTATTTGTAATAGATTTAGCCATACATTGTGCAGTTTATTCATTTCAGGTGAGCAAAGGATGGCACGTGCGTTCTCCTAATAAAATAAGTTAATCGCCTTTGTAGACACTGAAGCGTCATCTTGGCAAAATTGTTTAAAAGCAAAGGAAAAAGTTGTTGCATGAGTCTACAAGTCCTAAGGAAGTTTTATGCTTCGATTTGACCTACTTAAGGCTATCCCCAAAGATCACTCCTAGAAAATCTAGGAAGTCTTCAATGGAAATCAAAAATTTGCTTTTAAGACACCAATTTATTAAGACTGGCATTTCGTACACCACTCTTAAATTGGTTGTCCGATTAATAAATTTGACAGGCGGGCATAGTCTCTCCCTGTCCTTCCCCGCCTCCTCCTCAGTTCCACCCATTTGGAAGGAGCTGCTTGAAACTGCTGTGAAAATGTCCAAAAGTCGCCAGTCTTTTGCGCAACTCCATGTTATGTAAAATTTTTGCAAATTTTCCAACTGTTTTACGGCAATTTTGTTTGTGAAAATTTTTTGATGATCCTTCCTGTTGTGTTTCGGTAGCTGAGGAGGACAGGAACAACAGCAGGGCAGCAGAACACCTGAGATGTTGGTAACTGATGGGTTGCAGATTCCTAAACTAACGACACAACTAGAGGTAGCCGTGTAGCGTTTCTACGTTGATCCTAGATGCCTCGTCACAGCCTGAGAGATAACTACACCTAAAGGCAGAAAGATGAAAGCTATCTGCCCTGGAGCAGATCCCCAAAGAAAATAGGAAGCCCCCAAACATATAATGGCGGTTAGACAAGATGAAAACACAAACATAGGCAGAAAATAGATTGAGCAAACGCTGGGGCCACAAGCTGACTAAATAGGATAGGAAAGGAGAGATTACTTTCTGCAACCCAGAAAACCCTACAAAAATCCAACAATTCTGATTACAAAAATACTGAGATCACACGATCTCGCCACCCGCTAAATCAGATCTCAGTGTGAACAAAACCAAGCAGCAGCCACTGAAAGAAACAGGAAAAAGCAAATGAGCAAATAACAGTGGCTGCAGATAAACTGTGAGGAGCTCAGGCCCCAGGAGGGGACCTGGCTGACCTCCACAAAAGTGCAGAAAACAATGCAAAAAGCAAGCACAAAAAGAAAAGCAAAAAATATCTTATCTGAAAGTAGGAGATGCAAGCAAGACTCCAGCAAACTTCCAAATGAACCAGGAACCACAATTGAGACAAGAACAATTGGTCACCGGCAACCATCATGGGAGAGAACCTCCCTTATATCAGACCAGTCGTGATCCCTGATTGCCACTCCTCGCTGAAAGGTTCAGTACTGTCTGTAACCACCAGAGGGAGCCTCTGCTCAGAAACCATCTCTAGCACATTCATAACACCTTCCCCTATGATTTTAGAAGATTTCTTAAATTCACTGTGGCAAAAATATGTTTGGCCGATTGGATAATTCCTGAACGGGAAATCTAATAGCCAATAAAAATAAAGGCCCAAATCTATCAAATTGAGTGCAATGTCACAAAAAATACAACATTAGAAAAATGTAATTAGAATAAAACTTTTTCAGGACTATGTCTTTGAAACTGTAAAAGGTTTTCCATCTTATCATTTAAAAAGAAAAACCTACTATTGTTGTAAAATAATATATATACCCATACACACCTTCTTTCTTTACCTGCAGTTCAGCATAGCACTTCCTGCAGCATTACTGTTTTTTTTGTTATGTTAATCCATGTTTGCAGCATTCACCACTTGTCTTACTGCCCTGATGCCAGCAGTATGGCATGTGACTGGTCCATCCACTGACTGCAAAGTAGACTTGAATTACTGCAATCCTTTACTTCCTCCCTGCTGATGTCATCTGCAGAGACAAATATACAGGGAGATATAATGTGAAAATAGCCTTATAAAATAACTTCAGCTACAAATGGAAATGCAAGCTGTTTGCCTGTAAACAGAACTTAGTACTTGTGATTACAGCAGCATCAGCACTAATTTAAGGAAGCTGTTTAAGTGATTTGACCACGGGATTGTAAAACATAGCTATAGTTTCACAAGAAAATGACTATAGGCCAGCACTATACAGTATAATCATTTTTCTAAGTTTACTCTTGTAAAATTAGAGTCCATGGGAGGCAAAACTGGTGGGTGCCATGTCTCTAGCTGGTGCAGCACAGCAACAATAGAAGAAAAAAAGAGGGAGAGCGGCTACTCAAGCAGCTCAACAAAACAAGGATTTCAACTAGCAAGCAACAGTGATGAAAAACTGACGTGCCTTTAGCATCCAGGACACCCTCAATCAAGGGTGTCCTGGACACCAGAGGTGCTCCATTTTTTAGCCCTGTTTGTCTTTTTTGTGGTTTGCCACACTCCTCTTTTTTCCATCTACTTCTCATACAGGTGGAGAGCCCATTCCTACATGGGGGCCCACCCGAGGATTTTCCTGTTCTCCTGTGGGCCAGTCCAAGTCGTCCAAGTTGTAGAGACCGTGACCGGTGACCGGTGGAGGTCCCACTTTCTCCGTAGCATGGACCACAATAGATCTGAATCTTCTGTAACTCCAGCATGGCTAATAATGATAACAATTTACTGGTAGCAGATTAGAAGTTAAGTTTTAAAGAGAAAGCCTTTACCATTGTTCTTTTCAGAAAGATCTTAGGCCACGTTCACACCTTCAGTATTTGGTCAGTATTTTACATCAGTATTTGTAAGACAAAATCAAGAGTGGGTGAGAAATACAGAAGAGGTGACGTGTTTCTATTACACTTTTCGTATGATTGTTCCTCTCATGATTTTGGCTTATAAATAATGAATTAAAATCCTGACCAAATACTGAACGTGTGAACGTGGCCTAAGAGCTAGGAAAAGATAATTTTTCACCGGAGGAACGCTTTCTTCTCAGCAGTTTTTAGCTCTTCCCCAGAATTTGGCACCCTCGCTGCTCCTTTTATATGAGAAATTTTCAGAGATTTTACACCGCCTCTAATTAATTAAACTTGTAATGATGTACCGCTACTACTGTGAATTATATCTGCATTGCTAATAAACTAAGTGATTATTGCTAATTATCATCATTTAAGTTTTCCAACGCATTGTAAATTGATTGCAAAGATTATGTCGCATGCCTTCCTTCTAATGAAGGGGCAGAGGAGAAGTTTTCATTCTACAAGAATGGCGTCTGAATTTGAACTAATTTACTATCAGCATTTACTAATGTCCCTTGGGACGGGGGCTGCGCTGCCTAAAGTCTAACTCCGCTGCGGTATCAGCATAATTAGCATTACATAGCCATATCTGCAACGTGTGCACAGGCCCTTTGATGGTATAAAGCTGCAAAATTCTCATTCACTTTGGTGGTATTGTAAAGCGCAGTGTTTTTTATTCTTGAAAAGCGTGCAGAAAGAAAACACAGCAAAAATGCAGTGTGTGAACAAGGTCTACATTAGGCTTTTTTTCACCCATGATTCAGTTTACTACACTAGCCTGTATCTGAAAAAACACCCAGTGTATGTTCTCTCAGTTCCCCTCCAGTCACCTAGCTTTGGTCACATGTATCATAAAAAAAATGATCTGTTGTTTAACGAGGTTTTCATGTCACAATATATGTTACAAAACAAAAAACATAACATCTTGCAATGCTCACACTGGCCCCTGGGGCTATTTTAGACTCATATTTCCTGTTCTTTACAGAAGACTTTTCAGAAGTCTCATTATCATCAGAGGCAGGATTACAATGACAGGTAACACCTCTATCCACAGGTGATAACACAGGATCTATCAGACACAATACAAAATATTGTAACACACGTGGTAGTGGAACCACTGTGCCCAGTCCAGGGAGAGCCTGGAGGGGCATAACTAAGCGAACACCTGGTTCTTCACTAAAGCCCCTACTGGTGTGGTTACATTTGAACCCATGTGGACGCCAGGTGCTACCTCAAAACGGACCCCTGATCCGGAGCTGTGGCAGCTGACCCACCAAGGGGACAGGGAAGCAGGACCAGCCAGGAACTGGTTAGCTGGATGTATGCAGCTGGTGGATAGAAGTGGGATCAGGCATAAGTAGGACTGGGACAGGAACATGGGACAATCACAGGTGTGGGATCACTGGTGCACAGGAGCTGGTTCAGATGGAGGAGTAACAGGACTAGGCACATGCAGGACGGGTTCGGGTATAGGTACAGCAGGACGGGCAGGATCAGGTGTAGGCAGGACAGACAGGATCAGGTAAGCATGGCTGACAGGATCAGATACAGAGAGCAGAGGTACAGGGACCTTACAACTAGGTAACAGGACATAGACTGACAACTGAAGTTGCTAAGACATCTCCCAATAGGGGAGAGTACCTTAAATACCAGACATTCCCAGCTATTGGCTCGGTTCATTTTTAGCTGGGCACGTGCTGGCTCTTTAATAGGCAAGGAGTGTGCGCGCCATAAGCACACTCCCAGGAGACCTGCTTGGCATACACAGGACCTGAGAGGAAACAGAGTCCGAGGGAGCGCGGACAGGTAAGTGAACATGCCGGAGTCACTGCAGGGGGGAGGAAGGGGACATGTGCTGGGGCGCAGGCGCTGCGCTAACAGTTATCACAGCTCACCTTCTCCTCCTTTCACATTGACCTTGGCAAATTCAGAGTTCCCTAATAGGGTATTTACAAATGAATTTTCTAAACCAGAAGACCCATTTTAGTTCCCATTGATCAAGTCCTGCCCAGTAATCGTCTCTCTGAGTGTCACCGCGCTAGCAGGATACCTATTAGGAATCCAACCTCTCCATCCTGACACACTTTACATGCATGAATTATGTATGCTCTGACATGTTTTCTCACAATTTAATGCCATGTTTATAAACTCTTGTGTTATGTAAAAACATCTCTGGGGCTCAGCTTTCCATGATACTATGTGACACTACAGAAGCCAAATGAATGCTCCTCTTCAATAGGATGCCGTCCATGCATTAAAAGTGGAGCAGCCAAGTTGGGGGAAATCAAGATTTTTTTTTTACGTTGAATATAGATACTAAAGCTACGGTACTTTTTTTATTGCTGATCTTCTTTATTAAATTAGTTTTTCAGTGAAAACAAGTTATCATCTATCTACAGAACACGTGATAAATTATTGATCGGTGTTGGTCCAACTCCTGGACTCCCATTGATCAATTAATTATCATCACCTATCGTATGGATAGGAGGTAACTTGTTTTCACAATATATGGCCATTTTTAAAGTTCAAATGCAGAAAGTTGAATCGTGAGAATTCAGAATCTTCAGCATCTTAAAGGGAGTCTGTCGTTATGATTTCATCCACCCCCTCCAAAAAAAACAATATATACTATATGCGCATGTAGCTCTTTCAAAGACAAATCTAGCAATACCTTGACATGGCCAGTCCAGTTCCTGCATTACTGAGACATAAGCTTTTGTATTGATATGCAAATGAAGCTGAAGAGCTATGGTAGATCTGAAGCCTCTGTCACTCCAGGTATGTTCCCTACCCAGTGACGCTACCTCCTTCTGCTTGACTGGCAGCCTCTATGCTGTGTGATATCAAGCAAAGGAGCCATCACTAAAGCAGGAGGAGGCGGCACTGGGTGGGGAATAGAGCTGGAGTGACAGAGGCTTCAGATCTACCATAGCTCTTCAGTTTCATTTGCATATGAATATAAACATTGATTTCTCACTAATGGAGGAACGAATTGGCCATGTCAAGATATGGCTGGATTTGTCTTTGAAAGAGCTACATACACATATATGGGGGTGAAATCCTGCTGACAGATTCTGTTGACATCTGAAAATTTGCCTGTAGTTTCACCTGAAACATTATGCTACTAAAGTATTTTTTTATTTTTAAAGACTTGCACTCAATGGACCAGATATCATGAAGTATCATGAAGGTTTGATATGCGGTCCCAACGGTTTCGGTCTATTCCTATGTATTGAACCCAGGAGGTTAACGGGCTTCCAACTCTCAGTATCATCCACATTCTGATAAGATTCCTGCGCCATATTAATAATTCATCAGTAGATGGTATTGATACTATCAAACTTGTTTGTTTCAGACTCACATAGATCAATAGATGTATGTCTAGAAACCTGACCGGCTATTCACCTCCAACCACACTTATAAAACTGCTCCTGATACATTTCTAGTCTGCCCTCAGTCAGCTTAAAATAATGCTTAGCTTGGCGAAGAGTCATTTAGTGATTAGATGTTCGCTCCATGTTGCTTACAAGGTGTAAAAGTTTAAAGAAACCTGGAAACTTTGGAAACTTTGTTCCTAATGCAAAAATCATCCATTTAGCACATAGGAAAAGTATGTGCCCCTTTTTGTATCATGGTTTGTGTATTTTAATTAGCTTTCATTTTTCACAGTCTATCTATCATCTATCTATTTATCCCATGATATAGATAATATATGGACCATTAAGCTAAGAATCTTTGGCAATTTATATATTATAATAGGTTTATTGATTTCCTTAAATACTCATGTATAAGCCGACCCGAGTATAAGCCGAGACCCCTAATTTTGCCACAAAGAACTGGGAAAACATATTGACTCATGTATAAGCCGAGGGTGGTGCTGCACAAGGGTTAATGGTTGTCCAAAAAGATGCTCCATAGATAAATACCTCCCATAAAATGCTGCAAAAGGGTTAATAGTGGTCCGAAAAGATGCTCCATAGATAAATATCCCCTATAAAATGCTGCACAAGGGTTAATAGTGGTCCGAAAAGATGCTCCATAGATAAATATCCCCATAAAATGCTGCACAAGGGTTAGTAGTGGTCCGAAAAGATGCTCCATAGATAAATATCCCCTATAAAATGCTGCACAAGGGTTAATAGTGGTCCAAAAAGATGCTCCATAGATAAATACCCCCCATAAAATGCTGCACAAGGGTTAGTAGTGGTCCGAAAAGATGCTCCATAGATAAATATCCCCTATAAAATGCTGCACAAGGGTTAATGGTGGTCCAACAAGATGCTCCATAGATAAATACCCCCATATATTGCTGCTGCAATTTAAAAAAAAAATGACATACTCACCTCTCGTCGCTGGGGGCCAGGTGCCGGTGTCCTGAGCTGGCGGGGACACCGGCGCGCTATGGGGGCCAGGTGCCGGTGTCGCCGCTGGCTCAGGCCCCCAGCACTGGCGATATTTACCGGTCCCCGTTCAATCGCTGCTCGCTGCTCTGTCTTCCGTCTCTCTACAGTGACGTTCAGCACAAGGCACGCACTGACTACGTCATCGTGCCCTCTGACCTGAATGTCACAGTTAGAGGACGCGGAGGACAGAGCGGCTGTGGAACGGGGACAGCTGAATTTTGCTCTGCTACCCGTTCCTCCCCATCATACTCACCCCCTCCTGGCGCATGGTCTCTGCAGCCCCTGCTTCTTCCATGGTCTCAGCAGTCACGTGGTACCGCTCATTAAAGTCATAAATATGCGCATATTCATGACTTTAATGAGCGGTACCACGTAACCCTGAACACAGGCGCCGGAGACCTTGGGAGAAGCAGGGGCTGCAGAGACAGTGCCAGGAGGGGGTGAGTATGATCTCTGACACCCGCGCTCCCCCTCCCCCACCAACCCCCGGTATATGACTCGCGTATAAGCCGAGAAGGGGACTTTCAGCCTTAAATAATGGGCTGAAAATCTCGGCTTGTACGCGAGTATATACGGTATTTTCTAGCCAGTCTCCAGACCTTAATCCCATAGAAAATTTATGGATTTGAAGCTACGAGTTCCCAGCATTAACCTACCCTTAAAATTATAGACTGTTCATGTCTTTGTCAGTGGGCAAACTTACAAAATCAGCAAGGGATCAAATACTTATTTCCCCCACTGTATCTACTGTATCTATCTATCTATTATATATCTCATATTTTCTCTATGTATCTCATATCTATCATATATCATATATCAATATCTATCTCGAATGTATGTTTGTATCTCACATTAATTTATTCACCCACCCACTCTTCCATCCATCCATCAATCTATCCACCCATTCCCCTTTCCATCTACCATCACCATCCATCCACCCACCAATCCATCCATAAACCTATTCATCCATCCACCCACCCATCCCCCTTTCTATCTACTCATCCATATCCATCCAACCATCCATTCTCCCACCCATGCATCCACAAACCCATCCTTCTATCCATCCATCCAACCATCCATCCACCACCCACCCATCCATCCATAAACACATCCATAAACCCATTCATTCATCCATCCACCCACCCATCCCCCTTTCCATCTACCAATCCACATCCATCCAACCATCCATCGATCCACTCATCTATCCATAAACCCATCCTTCTATCCATTGATCCATCCAACCATCCATCCATCTTTCCATCAATCCATCTGTCTTATCTTTACCTTTAGCATTGGAGAAAAGCCAATGGCAATAATTTTTTCCACTTAAAGTTACAAAAAATGAAAACCAATATTTTGAAACTGATCTTCTCCAGTGCAGGTGTGGACATACTATTGGTGCAATCTGTACAGCTGCACAAGGGACCAAGAGGTAAGGGGGTCACTGCTACCTCCAAAGCAGGTGGGATTGTTCATCATGAGGAGCTATTGGACTTGAAAGGCCCCATATATTGTACATTGCACAGAGGCCTCTTATGTCTGTGTTCTCTCCTGCTTCGGGTAGTTGTGCAGTTCAGTTGTTTCTTAAATTGTCTGATCCTCTACATTTTCTAATACACAATTTTATAAAGTTACAGCATGTTTTTAAATACATCGGAATGGAAAATAGTGAAATGGCTGCAACAGAAGTAATGTGAGGAGATCCCGCAGAACGCCACCAGCCGTAGATTTAACAGCTCATTTCACTTGTAGTGGGAGTCTCAGGCAAACAGTTTTTAAAAGAAGCCTCATAGGAGTGAAGTCATTATTATGTTATACCCACATTCCAGCAAATTGAATACATTCCAGGGTGTTTCACTTATGCAAGAGGATGAAAAAAATTATATTTAATTATAGAATAATGTTTCAATTGCATCCAAAGATATTTCATTATTAATAATGAATTGATAGTGTGCGTGCATTCTCTGACAATCAGTCCATCAATATTCCGCTTTCACGGACAGCAGTATTTAAATGGTTAAACTGCAGTGACCGGAGCGTTCTCTGGTTGCTGCTATTACTGGCAGGTGCAGGCTGTGTAATATGTCAGACATCTGGTGGGTATGGTGCAGGCTCTATACATGCGGTCCCGACATAAGGTGTACTATTATTCCCTACATCAGGAATGGATGTAAAAGTAGATAAATTAAAAGAGGAGGTGGACCTGTGAGAACTCAGACTTTCAGAAAAAGTGTAGGAAAGGTCCAATGGCTGGATGTTCTAAAGAACAGAAATGTGCATGAAGGATGGGAAATTTTGCTACATGAAATTCTCATCGCACAATTGATAACAATCCCGAAAATAATTAAATATTAGAAGCATTTAAATAGACCAGGATGGTGGAGCACAGAACTTAAACATTTGCTAAAAAGGAAAAAAAGAAATTTATATCAATTGGAAAGAGGGGGGCATATCTAAAGAAAAATATAATGCTGTCTGCAGGGAATGCAGGGCAAGAGTTAGAAGAGCTAAAGCCAGTAATGAAGTAAGGCTTGCAAGGGAGACCAAAAGCAATAGAAAAGATTTTGGGGGTATGACAAAAGCAAAAGAAAAGTCAAAGATGCTATAGGATTTTTACAGGATGCAAAGGTGAAGTGTTAAAATAAGGTGTTGAGAAGGCAAAACTTTTAAATTCCTATTTTGCATCTGTGTTCTCTAACAAAGCAAATGTAACATCAAATGATCTTCACGGTGACTTTGAAGGAATACAAAAATCCACACTATCTATAAACAAAGAGATGGTGAGGGAACACTGATGTCATGGGTGCATCGCCACGAAGATCGTCGCGATTGCACATTCTGACTTCTCACAGCTGAGCTGCTGTTTCTTTGTTTTTTGGTAATGAGAGAGTTAATTTTACCTAGCTCTTTGCTAAGGCTAGGTGCAGCCTCGCCCGGCTGCTTTTGATTATGTTCTAATTAGTTTCCTTTATATTTCTGCCAGTCTGGGTGTTAGACGCGGGTGAAAGCATTCATGTAGTTTAGCAGACTGGATCGGTTCTGAGAATACTTAAGCTAAGAGCTCCTTAGTTGTTTTTACTCTTACAGCTTATAGTTTTTCTCTGAGACCTTAGGTGTTCCTACTGTGTGTGAGTGTTGTATGTAAGACTTTATTTACTTTATTTCTTGTCTTTCTTGTATGTCTTTCTGTTCATTAACCGTTACCTGTTCATTCCCTTTGGTGGTATTCAGGGTCCTTCTTAGGACTAGAATACAGTTGGCAGGGATTGATAGGAGACAGGGTTTACGCTGGTGGCCTGGACCTCTGTACCTTTAACAGTACCTCCAGGTTGAGGGATTAGTTAGGACCCCAGTTTAGGGTCAGCTTAGACCCCGGTCACCCTCTAGCCGGAGACAGCGTATAACGGATTCCGTTTTGACCCACTGGACATTCTGTCAGGTAAATCTATGTTATCATATATCTATGCGCATGTTATTTAGTATGTTGCCCTTTTGATATAGGTTATGACATCACATATATATATCTGCTATACAGCGTGACATTTTCACCCGCCCAAACTAAAGATTCTCCCCAGCTGTCATGGATCCAGTAGCCCAGCTGGCCCGACAGTTGCAGGGGTTGTCCATGGAATTTGCAGACATTAAGTCCAAGGTTTTGTCCCCCCCGGAGCAAACCAGATCTGAACCTAAGGTTGCTCTCCCGGACAGGTTCACTGGTGGGCGGGACAAATTTTTTACTTTCCGGGAAGCATGTAAATTGTACTTTCGGCTGCGGCCTCGGTCATCTGGGAGTGAAGAGCAGAGGGTGGGAATTGTTATCTCGCTCTTACAAGGGGACCCTCAATCTTGGGCGTTCTCTATTCCTCCAGGCTCCCCAGATCTCCAGTCAGTGGATCGATTTTTTACTGCCCTGGGTCTGGTATATGATGATCCGGATCGAGTCTCCCTTGCTGAAACAAGGTTACGTAAAATACGGCAAGGAAATCGTCCAGCGGAGGAATATTCTTCTGAGTTCCGTAGATGGGCAACAGATACTCAGTGGAATGATCCAGCTCTTAGGAGCCAGTTTTGTCAAGGGTTGTCTGACAAATTAAAAGATGTGTTGGCTCAGTATGATTCTCCATCACTGGAGGCTGCTATGGCCCTCGCTATTCGCATTGATAGACGACTTCGGGGAAGACGCGAGGTAACTCCGCCTCCCGTGATGACTCCACCTACTACTAAAGTCCCTTATACTGAGGTTCCCCTGGTCTGTTCTGAGGAACCCATGCAGTTGGGAGGGACATCTTTTTGTAGGAGGGAATCAGCGGTGCGCCGCAAGACTAGAAGGTGTTTCTTTTGCGGGAGAGAGGGACATTTTGTTGGGGGGTGTCCATCCCGGACCTCTTTGAGCCAAGGAGTTAACCTGGGAGTGTGTATTTTGTCCCCAAATCCCTCTCAGTTTCTCGTGCCTGCGGAGGTGGTGATAGGTACTAGAACTGAGAGGATTTCTGTTTTTCTTGATAGTGGGTCCGGGGCTAATCTGGTGGACGCTCGGTTTGCCCAGGTGCATGGTATGCAACTGAGTGTATTGGCCAAACCGGTCCCTATACTCTCTATTGATTCTAGACCTCTTGGTCAAGGTAGCTTGGTACAAGCTGTTCATAACATAGATCTTCGAGTAGGGGCAATACATAAAGAGCAATTGTCTTGTTATGTGTTGGAGGGTCTACCTACTCCTATTGTGTTGGGACTTCCTTGGTTGGCTAAACATAACCCAGTGATTGATTGGCAATCCAGAAAGATAAGCCAGTGGGGTGAATTTTGCAAGAATAACTGTATGAGCACGGTCATCGGTGCGGTTGTGCCTAGGACTTTGCCTCCTTTTCTGGAGGACTTTGGGGAGATGTTCTCAGAGGAGGGGTGTAAAGAGTTACCTCCTCATCGCGCATATGACTGCTCAATAAAGTTGCTTCCTGATGCCTTATCTCGTACTTTCCCAGGGACCGGGAGGATGGATGATCCGGTTCCTATTCCTCAGGAGGGAGTTGTAGTGTCAGCTGTATGCTCTGAGCTTGAGGGGGAGGTATTGGGGGCTCAGGGGGACGCCTCTGTGGGACTTCCAGGGAGACTGATAGTTCCAGATCGGTTAAGACTGAAGGTTACGGAGAACCGTTACAAACGGATGGCTGATAGGGGGAGAGTTTCTGGTCGAGATCTGAAGGTGAACGATCTGGTGTGGTTGTCTACCAGGAATATAAAACTTAAAGTTCCCTCCTGGAGGTTGGGTCCCAGATTCATCGGGCCGTACAGGATCAGTTCCATAATTAATCCTGTGGCATTTCGTCTGGACCTCCCTCCTACGTTTAAAAATCATAATGTGTTTCACAAGTCATTACTTAAAAAGTATGTGGCACCAGTCATACCGTCACCTCTACCTCCTTCAGTGGTGGTCAATGATAACGTGGAAATTCATGGGTCGAAAATCATTGACTCACGTCTCAGTCGCCGATCCCTTCAGTATTTAGTTCATTGGAGGGGGTATGGTCCTGAGGAGAGGACGTGGGTCCCTGCGTCTGATGTTAATGCAGATCGATTGGTTCGGACCTTTCACACAACTCACCCGGACAGACCTGGTCATGAGGGTCCGGAGGCCCCTCGTAGAAGGGGGGGTACTGTCATGGGTGCATCACCACGAAGATCGTCGCGATTGCACATTCTGACTTCTCACAGCTGAGCTGCTGTTTCTTTGTTTTTTGGTAATGAGAGAGTTAATTTTACCTAGCTCTTTGCTAAGGCTAGGTGCAGCCTCGCCCGGCTGCTTTTGATTATGTTCTAATTAGTTTCCTTTATATTTCTGCCAGTCTGGGTGTTAGACGCGGGTGAAAGCATTCATGTAGTTTAGCAGACTGGATCGGTTCTGAGAATACTTAAGCTAAGAGCTCCTTAGTTGTTTTTACTCTTACAGCTTATAGTTTTTCTCTGAGACCTTAGGTGTTCCTACTGTGTGTGAGTGTTGTATGTAAGACTTTATTTACTTTATTTCTTGTCTTTCTTGTATGTCTTTCTGTTCATTAACCGTTACCTGTTCATTCCCTTTGGTGGTATTCAGGGTCCTTCTTAGGACTAGAATACAGTTGGCAGGGATTGATAGGAGACAGGGTTTACGCTGGTGGCCTGGACCTCTGTACCTTTAACAGTACCTCCAGGTTGAGGGATTAGTTAGGACCCCAGTTTAGGGTCAGCTTAGACCCCGGTCACCCTCTAGCCGGAGACAGCGTATAACGGATTCCGTTTTGACCCACTGGACATTCTGTCAGGTAAATCTATGTTATCATATATCTATGCGCATGTTATTTAGTATGTTGCCCTTTTGATATAGGTTACTGACATCACATATATATATCTGCTATACAGCGTGACAAGTGAGCTAATTTACATGAATTTAAATCTCCTGGTCCGGCACTTATGTACTACAGAAAAGTATCTCGGGAAACTTCCAGGGTAGACAGTTTGCGGTTTCACTATTTTGCACGGAGTATGCACTGGTCTAGCTTCCAGGTCAAATAGCTTTCAATGGTCCAAAAGGGGATGTTCTACAGCACCAAAGGGAATAAAATAAAACTTAGCCTTTAATCACATGGGATAATAAGTTGGGAGAATGTGCACATATAAAAAAGAAAACTCATAATGGTTACTGATTAAGGATTTTTCAACCCGAAACGCGTAAGTATATTCTTCCAATTTCTTAGCCTATATGATTAAAGGCTATTTTTTTACCATTTTCCTTTGATGCTGAGAACATCCACTTTTGGACCATTGCATTTTTTTCATACTCAATGTTCTAGTATATAGAGATATATCTTTATAGCATAGGACATTATAGGTGGAGAAAAAAAGATAAAAACAACAAGTTACATTTTTTTCTACACAAAAACCATTACAATATACACTTTTTTTATAATACATTTCGTTTAAGTAAACATCACAAAACGGTAATATGAGACAGTGCGACAAATACAGACATATGTGGTATCCCCAAAAAGTGGATAACAAGCCATAGAATACAGTGGATAACACATCATTTATGATGATCAGTGCAATGGTAGAGTTGTGCAAATCGATCTGCAAGATCCAGGTCAGTGTTCTGTGGCTGCAGGTCGGGAGCCTTGCGAATCGTCTCTTCTTTTGATTAGCCTGCCTGGTGCAAAGTCAACATTGCGGCGTGATGCACCCAAGACATCGCGCCAGGCCAGCTAATCAAAAGAAAAGATGCCGGCAGATAGAGGTGATTCACCGGCTATCCGTCCAGTAGCTACGTAATGCTGACCTGCTCATCTCTAGTAAATGGAGAACCTCTAGAGAGGTGCAAAAGCCCACATGTATATTTACCAGAATGGAGAGAATAATGTTATGTGCAGGAAACAAAGAGGCTTGGAGCTTTAGATAAAGTTTTCATTAGAACCAATCCATTTTGGCGCCTTTCTCAAAGTAAAAAAAAAATAACGCGTTTCGGTCCTGTGCTGAAACGCGTTGATCCTAGTGAAAACCTTATCTGATGCTCCAGGACTGCTCATTTCTCACGCGTAATGGAATTCTTCTCTAGTAAATAACATACTAAAAATTAAGATATTAGAAAAGTTGATTTTTATTAGAAACTCACTTATATGGATGGCAAAATAGTGCTCCACCTCGTGTGGTCTTCTTTCTCAGGATTTAAATAGTTAAATGCTAACTGTTGCTGTATACAGCTGCCTCTCTCCTTTGAAAGGCATGCTCAATCCAAAGAAGAGGTGATAACTTGCAGCTACTAAATGCCTCCTTGACACAGGGTGGTAGCCATAAATGCGTGCCACCGACCTATCTCCACCCCTCCATTGAAAGAAGACAAGCAAACCTATGTGAGGATGGAACTGTATAAGATTAGATAAATGTTTTTTTTTTTTGGGAAACAGCGCCACTCCAGTACAAGCCTGGAATTGCCAGCTCAGTCTCAAATGGCGTTAAACTGCAATACCAGCTCCAGCCACTACACAAGAATGGCGCTATAGATCCTTTTCTGCCGATCACTTTCAACCCCTCTTCAGGTTGGATTGGACACAGCCACCGATAAGAGGCTTGATCAGGAAGTCCTTCTAGTTTATAGAAATAATTATTTATCACTTATTACTTGTTACAGAGATGCAATCGCCCGAATTAATACATAATCAAGTGTTATAATGAACATTATTTCTTTGTAAACATCAAAGGGCGATAAATAGAAACAATGTGCGGCCTCTCAAAATTAATGTGGTGTATAATTATGCGTAATTATTATGTACCGAGCTCCTTGTCAGATATAGACCATTACGGAAGAATTTACACCACATCAGTTTCCTAATGGCGGCAATAAGGAGAATATCATATTGAGTGCTAATGTATTAATCAAATAATTTCTTTCCCCGATAATTTCTGACTTCGGAAACGTCTAAAAAGGAAAAAAAAAGGCTTATGGGAAAAAGCATCGCTAATATGTTTCCGTTTGCAGCATATGTTCAATATGCTTAAAAAGCAATCTGCGGTTTCAGATTAACATATGTAGCTCCCCTGCTGTGGGTATATATTCTCCCACTGTATATTTTTCCTACTGAGATGCAAAAAGTAAAAATAATCTCTAAGTCATTTGTGTGGTTACATACAGATATAGAACCATTAAAGCTGCAGAGCAAAAATAGGAGCAAAAGTCAACGCTACAGCATAGCAAACCTTAGTATAATGGGTTCTCAGCTTTGGACAGAAGATTCCCTATAGGGGGTAACAAAGACGTATTTAAAAAAAAAATATATAGACCAATGATTGCCTTAGATCCAGTTCATCTTACCCACTGCGATCAGCAATTCTATTTTAGAGCAGCTGCATCCCGGTAAGTGTAGCATTATATGCCAACCATTCATTTAAAGGAGTTTTGTTCCACTTTTGAGTCCTTTCTTTTTTTTAACTTAAAAGCATGTACTTGGGGCTAGAAAATTTTTTTCAAATTGGGTTTTATTAAAAATTTTGCACCGTTTCCCTGCTGTTGCTTGTCTATTGCTAAATGCAGAATGAGTTAACTGAAATAAAGATCCTGTAAAAGCCAAATGGTGCAAAATTTCTAATGAAACCCAATAACCAAAATGATTTTTAGACCGAAATTAATCAATTAAAAAAATAAAAACATATGTCCTCAAATCTGAAAAAAAATCCCTTTAATTGTTGGGCTAAAAGCAACCCTTTCTATAACAACTAATAAGGCATATAGACAGAGGTTGTCATCATAGCGTCTGTAATTTCAGCAACCAAGTCACTAGTACTAGTTTGGCCCCGAATTGGAGCAGAGTAGAACATTATTGTCCAACTTTTTCGAGGAGACCATGCGTGAATAATCTGACATGTGAATAGTCCCCTAGACTGTAACCGTCAGGCAATGATGTCTGAATAAGGCCTTCTGAAAATTGTGGAAAAGTTCACGGGGCAGGAATACTTTTTCAAGTCACTGTATAAGTTTTCATGAAAGCCATTATCGAACTTCCCTGATGCAGAAGTCATATCTCCTTCCATCAGTTTCTTCATTATTGCTAAGATACATTTATAAAGATTAGTGAGAAGTAAATGGCAGAGAACAACTGCAGGATCTGACTACACAGGGTTTGTTTGTAGTCTGTAACCACGGAGACAAATAATTCTGCATAGAAGCTATAGACACTTAACCATAAAAGAGTTTATTACTCAAATCTGTGTATGAAGTTGTTATTTTATTTTTTTCGTTTAGATGATTCATAGCAATAAAATATAGTTGCAAAGAAAACTATATTCTGTCTTGTGTAAGTAGAGAAATGACGAGAAGGAAAAGTAGGAAAAAAAATCGGATCTCTAATTACTAAGTAGTAACAAAAAGTATCTTTCTATCAGAGCCCTGAGGTTTCTACCCCTCACCTTGACCTGTCTGTGTAATTGGTGCCGGACCTGTAATCTCCATCCCTACGTCCTCATATATATTTCATGGCGCGTATTCCCTTGGAAGGCTCTTGCAGGTTTTCCTGTCCTATTAGCTGCCCACAGTCTGTCCACAGACTACTTTCATGGGCAATCGATGGCCATCATCCACAGCTGTCAGAAATGAAATGGAAGGAGCAAAACAAGATCTGTGATTTCTATAAGAGCAGAGCGCCCGGCCGCCGGAAGATCTCGGTTTTATATCTCAATAGAGATTGCGTCAAAAATGACGTCTTGTAACTTGTAAGAAATAAACATGTAAAGATGTAGCAGATCTGAGTGTGCGGGCAAAGCAGTTTGTGCATCGCAGAGCAGACACCTCTTTAGGTGGTGCAGAAGCTGTATACAGACAAGTTATAACTAGCATCATCTAGCAAATAGCAGGGACTGTGGATATAGTCAGATAGGTTGAAACAAGGAAAATTCCATCAAGCTCAACCTTTCTCCACCGGTTCTACATTCTTTATCACTAAATTATTTATAACCTACAATGCCATTTATTGTGAGAAAAGTCTCAGCCCTTCTTTAAAAGCAGATATAGTGTCGGCCGTTACTACTGTACCTCTTGTGGTCGGCATTCCATATTCTAACTGCTCTAACTGTAAAGAACCCTTTCATATTTAGCTGCCAGAATCTCCCCAAGTCCTTTGCAAGGTCCCTTTGGATTGAAAACTATAACAAAGCAGAAGCCATTGATCCCAGCTCCACCATTTACTCTCGTAGACCATAAAGTGGTTTATGCCTGTGGTCTACAAAGATCACTGATTCTGCCTATCACAGGAGGCAGAGGGACATTTCTGCATTTTGCCCCTACAAAGCCCCTACTTGTTGTGCAAGCAGGGTTAGATGGATATAACTTGAGTTTTTTTTTCTTTTTACAGGTGCAAATAGTTCATAAAATGGGGCACTATTACCGAATGAGGCATAAAAGGGACATTATTACTGGGTGGAACTTAAAATGGGGCATTATTACTGGCTGAGTCATAAAAGAGTCATTATTTCTTAGTAGAACATAAAAGGTGGAGGCATAAAAGGGGGCATTATTACAGTATGGGGCAAAAAGGGGGAATTATTACTGAATGGGGTATAAAAGGGGGCATTAGTACTAGGTGGGGAATAAAATGGTCATTGTTACTTAGTGGAATATAACATGATGCGTTATTATTGTGTGGGGCATAAGAAAGGGCATTATTACTGAATGGGACACTAAAAGGAGCATTCCAAAGACATACTGATAGGGAATCTAAATTGTGAGCCCCATCGGGGACAGCGACGATAATGTGTGCAAACTGTAAAGCGCTGCGGAATATGTTAGCGCTATATAAAAATAAAGATTATTATTATTATCATTACTGGGTAGGACTTAAAAGGGACATTATTTTATGGGTCAGCCATAAAATGGTCATTATAACTTAGTGGAACAAGAAAAGATGCATTATTACTAGATGGAGGTATAAAAGGGGATATTATTACTGTTTGGGCCACAAAGGGGGACATTTTAGTTAGCATAAGAGGATAGTTATTACTAGGTGGGGCATAAAAGTGGCATTATTACTTAGTGGAATATAAAAGGATGCATTATTATTGTGTGGGGCATAAGAAGGGGCATTATCACTGAAAGGGACACTAAAGGGGGCATCATTACTGGGCAGGACTTAAAAGGAACATTGTTACTGGGTCAGCCATAAAATGGTCATTATTACTTAGTGGAACAAAAAAAGATGCATTATTACTAGGTGGAGGCATAAAAGGGGATATTATTACTGTTTGGGGCACAAAGAGGGACATTTTTAGTTAGCGTAAGAGGATCGTTACTACTAGGTGGGGCATAAAAGTGGCACTATTACTCGGTGGGGCATGAAAGGGGTATTGGAAAACTTGCTATGGGGCCTAGCGCTTTCTGGTTACACCCCTATATTAAGATTTATAATACATAGAATACAATGTATATTAGGGTGATTCATTGAGGCCTTCTAATTAACCCTAGTAGCTGAGCCCCTGAATATGTTATTAAGTAAAATACGCTGTAATTTCTCATCCGAAATCCAAAATATCAATAAAGGAACAAAATCGGCTCATACAGTCCTGGGGTACGGTATTATGGATCTGGATCATACAGATCTGTAATATGGACATGCACATGAGTCCTCAGTGGAGGTGACTAGTTTATGGCTAATTTTTGCATATATCTGAAACCTACTAATAAATTATTTTTTGAAATTCTGCATAGTTTTCTATCTTTGTCAAGCCACAGCCTATTCCACAAGCCTTTCTGCTCCCTTCCATAAGGTAGGAGCCTCCTCTAGTAAAAATATACGGCACTTGCTCTAAATTTGCAATGTCACGGATTTTGCGCGTTCGCAGATGGTTGTTTTATAGCACAGAACACAGAGATTAGCAATTGGGAATTTCTTTATCATCTTGTATTCTTTATATATGTTGACGCTTAAAATGATCAGTATACTGTAAATTTCCTTTGGAAGGGGAAAGAAAAATAAAAAAAGAAAAACGTTTAGAAATTTTTTTTTAAAAAACTCAGAAATGTTCCATGTTGTATAAAACAGTCTTTTTTATTGTTGAGAAATATTCTGCAGCCAGTAAGTACAATGTCTTATTTCAGTAAAAAATTCCAATCATCATTCTTTTTTTTGTTGTTGTTTGTATCCTTACAGGGCTACACGGAAAAGGGAAAAAGCATAGCGAACGCTCTAGAGGATTTGAAGGCTAATTTCTATTGTGAATTATGTGACAAGCAATACCACAAGCACCAGGAGTTTGACAACCATATTAATTCTTATGACCACGCTCACAAACAGGTAAGCCTGCCCTGGAAATTCATGTTTTACCAATGACCCATTAATATCGCTATCCAAAAACATCACTACAATCTACTGCTGGGGAAGGGTCAAAGCAACGCAGCGGGAATTAAGTCCTTTATTTTCGTATTTGAATGAATCATCCTACAGATTACTTCGAAGTGTCATTACTAACCCGGCAGCCATATAATATATCATCCCATTTACACAGATGGCTGTACTGGACGAGGGTTTATTCATGCAATACAACAATAATATAAAATAATGCATTGCTATAGCTAAAATAAACAATTAGATAATAAAAAAGTCCAATATTCTTTATTGAAAATTCATAGAATGTGTACACACCTTATATAAAAACAAACACGGCAGAGAAGCAAAACTACACAAATATTGGCACAGAACAATGGTAACCCATGATTCCGTATTAGAGATGAGCGATCAAGGTTCGGCTCGGATCGGCGAACGTTTTGATGTTCGCCAAACATACCCAAACCCTCACTGATTTCAATGAGAGACAAAACCAAACGCATAGACAACACCTTCAGGGGGGCCAAAAAGCTGCCAATATCTAAAATTAGGAGCAGACACCAGGAAAAGTGGCATCAATTGAACCAGCAAATGCACTATAAATAAGTATTTTTAAAAAAAAATTATGTGGATTCCTTTGTATTTTGATAACCAGCCAGTCAAAACTGACAGCTACTGGCTAAATTTAAATTAAATTATACTCACGTCATCACCCATTCCACTGAATCTGAACACCATTCAAATCAATGGGAGGCAAAACCAAACGTACAGGCAACACCTTCAGCTCAAATTAGGGGCAGACATCAGGAAAAGTGGCATCAATTGACCCAATTGCGCTCTAAATAAATGATTTGAAAAAACTGATGTGGGTTCCCCTGTATTTTTGATAACCAGCCAGGCAAAACTGACAGCTGCCGGATGCAACCCTCAGCTGTCAATGTTAGCAAGGCTGGTTATCAAGAATACAGGGGACCCATACTGTTTTTAAAATTATTTAAATAAATTATTAATAAAAAGGTGTGGGGTCCCCCTCATTTTTGACAAACAGCCAAGCTAAAGCTGACAGCTGGGGGCTGGTATTCTCAGGTTGGTAAGAGGCCATTGATATTGTCCTCCCAGTCTAAAAATAGCAGAAAAGGTGCATCTATTAGATGCGCCAATTCTGACAATTTGTCCGGTATTTCGTGGCTTGCCATGTGGCAATTGGGGTTTATATTTGTGGGGTTGATGTCACCTTTGTATTGTCCAGTGACGTCAAGGCCACAGCTTAGTAACGAAAAGGCGTCTATAAGACACCTATCCATTACTAATCCTTTAGTTATATTGTAAATAAACACAGAGCCAAAATAAAGTCCTTTAATTGAAAGAATGACACAGACTAATTTAATGAATCCAGATTAAACCATACTCACATCATCTCCCATTCCCCGGAAAGCCATGGTCTCCTGTAATAAAACAAAAATAAAAAACAACCATATCCCTCACCTGTCTGTCATTCTGTCTCACGCCATAGTCTGTGTCTGGGATAACCACTTTTCAACTTGGGCAGAGCCAAGATGCGACCGTCCAGGCTGAGAAGCAATGAGGAATAACTTTATGTCACTGGACAGACACCGTACATGCCCAATCCTGTGTGGTGCTTACATTTTGTCTTCAGTATTTTTTTGCTTAGTAAATGTGAATTATATTTAATAAAGTACTGAATTATTACATACAATTTTTCTACCTGAGAGGCCAAGATTTTGTCTTGGACATGTGGATTTATTAAAAAATCAAAGGGCTTGACATGTTGAGAAATAAATTACGGTAAATGCTGCACTCGGAAGGTTCATCGGTATTAGTAACTGGTCAAACATGACCTCACTCTAATCAGTTGTTGCCGGACTTTCCTCTTCGCCCCTAGCCCATCGGATTACAAATAATGTCCTGATATATTTTGGCAACTGGATGACAACAGATGCAAAATGTTTTGCGTTTCCCATCTCTTGTATTTTAGTCATTGTCAAGTTGCTTCTATAAAGCCAATTTTTTTCGAAAAAAGTTGAATTTTTCAAAGTCCATTCCACAAGAACTTGTATTTTTATGATATTTCCTTAGACCTATGTATACGGCTACATTATGGTTCCATTTTGTGCCATGTGTCATGGCTTTGGGCATCATATACCTGTTGTAGTTTTTATGGTCTAGACAGAGATCTTTGGTTTCCACTTGACCAATCGGACTATAAGTCAATCCCTTGGCTACCACTGGACTACAATCCTCAGCTCCAGTCTCTTTAGGTGGTGGTAAAGGTAAACAGCAAAAAAAAGCCTTCAGACAAATAAAAGAAAATAAGGTGAAATTCATGCCTGGAAACTTTGCTATCTGCTTTCTATGTTGCGTATAATTACTAGTGTAATTGTATAATTGCACTTCATCATAAGCTACACATCCTTTTTATAACTGAGAATTTTTGCACATTAAAACATATAATTTGATTTCTGCCAAAGGTTGCTGTGCATTGTTGCGTTAGACGGTAATTGAGAACATTGCAAAAAAAAGCTAAAAGTCTCCGCGTCTATTGACCCTTGAGCGGTGTTTGATGTGGACCTGCCTTCAGCGGAGATAATTATAGTATATAATATCACATTCTTTGTAAAAGAAAATAAATGCAACTGCGGAACTGACCTTCCTTTAAGCGGAGGAATTTTACAGATCACTACACTAGATTGCTCATTGTCCCTCTGCACCTCTCTGCAGTCACTGGGAGTTAATAGCAGAATGTCTGGGTTTATAATAAGTCCATATGTATACAACAGCCAGTCCAGCCCCACAATAGACCACAGCACATTTGCTCACTCATAGCGCAGTCTAGTCTAGTTTGGATAACCTGACTTATGTTTCAGTGATTTCGAAAAGACTTTACTCCAAATCAGTGCTTGCTTTGAGTAACCACAGTTGGACATGGTTTTTGCCAACAGTCATGGTATGGTTTTGGTCACTGCTTCTGGATCCAACCCTGGGCACTGCTTCCTCCACCTTCCACCAACCTTCTCTGCTCCCTGGTGCATTGGTTTGCCTTGACGCCTCTGACCTCGCTCTTGCAGGCTTTTTAGGACAACCTTTTGCCTGAGTATTCAGGTACTTTTCATCCACACTGTCTTCGTTAAATGCTTTCCTGTGCCAGTTGTGCATGAACCTCCTGACCAACCTAGCTCCTCTATATCGCTGGCCAGTTCTGCATTGGACTTGTAACAAACCAAGCTCTGCTGCATTGCTGAGTACTCTGCCGTACCCTTGCCATCTCTGCACTGAACTCGGTGACTAATGAAGTTCTGCTATATCAACTCTACCATACTGCGAAGTGCTCTCCATTGGACTCTGTGACAAACTTAGCTCTGCTACTTCGCTGACTCAACTCCTCGACTCCTCTACTTCCATGTGAACTACACCTTTGTTACGTCTCTTTACCTAAACTCAGCTCTTCAGATACTGTGATTTCCGCTTGTTTCTGCTGTTGTCATTCTGCAACAGCAGCTTTAATTTTTCCATATGGATCTCCCTGCTGCACCAACATCATTTGTCCGTGCTGCATAATAATTGATCATCTGTACCGAGAGCTTTGAGGATCTATCATATCAGGTGAGACATAATAATTAATGCTTGCTAAGCTAAGCAACTGGATACCATCTCCGTCACCTGATGCGGCCCTTCCAGATCTAGACTCTGCTCTCATTCTCTTTCTGGAGGACATTGCTAAAACCATGCAACCAATTTCTTCTTCCACTCCAGCGAGTGCCTCAATTTGCCCCTCTGGATCCAGACATGTATTCTCTAACTGCACACTCGCATAATGTCATTCTTTCTGTCGCTTACTAAAGACCTGCAAATCTAGCCAATGTTTACATTACCAGAACAGCCATCTAATGCTTTCTGTTGCTGTCCTGTTGTAGAAATTATTGGCCAGAGGTGATGCCCCCCCAGGTAATAGCGTCTAATCTCTAACCGCTGAAGCGAGTATTCACCTTCCTGACCGGGCCCCATTTTTCAAAACTGACATGTGTCACTACATTTCCCAGTGATTTAAGACTTTTTTTCATGACACATTATGCTTTATGTTAACAGCACATTTAGGTTTATGAGATTTAAGTTTATTTACGAAAATAATTGAAATTTGTCAAAAACTTGGAAAAATTTAAAATTTTCAAACTTTAAATTTTTTATACACTTGAAACAGTTAGCAATACCACTCTCAATCTGTCTATATATATATAAAGCTGAGTGTATGTATGTGTGTGTATGTATCAAGCCCCGCCCACTCCACATAACTACATTCACTCCACACGCAAAGCCCCATATAATAAAGATCTAATATATATACTGTATATTTCATAGGCACATCTTCTTGACCACAACAGGTTACACTGCCTGTGTTGCCCATAGCAACCAATCACTAAGCATCTTTAATTTCACCAGAGCTGTTTATAACATGAAAGCTGAGATGTGAATGGTTGCTATGAGCAACAGTTTTCCCACTTCACAACACCTCAGCAGACACTGACCAGGTGGGAGAAATCTAGCATCCCCGGAACATGAGCTCCCAGCCATTGTCTGCCCCCCAGAAAGGAGCAGAGAGCACATGACAGAAAGGAATCACCCCCTCCCACATTACTGCCAGGCTCTATTGTTACCAGCGTAGAAAATCGCATCATCATCAATTTGACATTTGGAGTGCAAGTTTGGCTGAGTACTTTGCAAATGCCATGTCGCATTTAAAGAGCCTTCAAGGTTCCAGCACAGCAGAAACCACCAAAAGTGACCCCATTTTAGAATTTATACCCCTCTGGGAATTCATCTAGGGGGAATTAGTATTTTGTACCCAGACTTCCTTCACAGAATTTTATAATATTGGACATTGAAAATAAAAAATTCCTTTTTTTACAATAAAATGTTGATTCAGCCCCAATTTTTTTTCATTTTGACAAGGGTCAGTAGAAGGATATATGCCTCACAATTTGCTACGCAATTCCCAATCTGGAATTATTTGGGCACATGGAGGGTTTGGAAGGGAAGAGTGACATTTGAATTTTGGAGCATAAATTTGGCTGCAATAGATTACGGGCGCCATGACATATTTGCAGAACATTTGAGGTGTCAAAATAGCAGAAACACCTATTCCCCTCAAGGACTTTTACCTAAGGATGTGTTGAATATTTTGAACTCACAATTGCTTTACATAATTTTATAATATTGGTCCGTGAATATGAAAAATTAACTAAAATGCTGTTTTAGCCCTACATTTTTCATTTTCACAAGGAGTAGCAGGAGGTAAAGAAACCCACAATATGTGTCCTGAGTGCGCAGAAACCCTATATGTGATCCGAAACTACTGTTTGGGCACACAGCATGGCTCAGAAAGAAAAAAGTGCCATTTGGCTTTTGGAGAGCAAATTTTACTGGAATAGTTTGCAGGCGACATTTGCAGAACCAGAACAGCAGTAAAGTCCCCAAAAGTTACCCCATTTTGGAAATTACACCACTCAAGGACTTCATCTAGTGGTATAATAAGGATTTCTACCCTTTAGGTTATTCAGAGAATTGTATAACATTGGGCCATGAAAAAATATTACATATTTTCCTCTAATATGTTGTTTTGGCCCCAATTTTTTCATTTTCACAATGGATAATAGGGAAAAATGCATCCGTAATTTCTTACACAATTTCTCGCAAATGTGACAATACCCCTTAATTTTTTGCATGATAAGTTGAATCTTTTTTTACCATTTTCGACTGAATGACATTTTCATCTCGCTTTTTAAACTTAATTTTTGGAGACAGAATAAACAAATTCAAAAATAGTTTTTATTTTCTTTGTATGCCAATCACAGTGTGTGATTTATTTTTTTCTTTTGAGTTAACATAATCACAGAAATACTGGAATTATAAAGATGTTTATTATGTTTTACTACTTTTGCACATTAAAACACTTTTTTTTATATCACCATTTGCTGAGGGCTACAACTTTTTTTTTATTTTCGCTGCCAGAACTGTGTGAGGGATATCTGTTTGCACGATGAGTTGTTGCTTTCAACTTTTATTTCCAACTTTTTGATTATTTTTATATCATTGTTTGTGCAACTGCATGATTGACACAAAACAAGGTATTGTCTTCCCTATGTTGTTTACAGTATGGCTATGTCTCAGTTACATAATGGATGTAGTAGTACCAATTATGGTGACCATTTTGTTGATCATGAAGAGTTCTTCCTTGATTTTAAATATATACTGTATACACAGTTTTCATTCACAAGCTCCTTGCCTAGGAAACCGGCCACCCCTCATAGACTGCAGAAGTGGCCATTAACCTTAGCAACAAACAATAGAATTACAAATGTTCCATTCATGAGAACAGAGAAAAGATCTAGTAAGATATGAATTGCAAAGTTCCTTGTTTTCCAAACACTTTGCAATTTTAACCATGTAATATGATGAGACAATCCATTTAATGAGTAATGTTGAGATAAGTTAGCTACAGTAGCTGTGAATATTCTAATAATAAAATTGCATGAACTCATTAGTGAAAATAAAGAATAGAGATGAGCGAACCCGAACAGTAAAGTTCGACGTCTGAATCGAACACCTACTGTTTGGGCGCAGACACTAAACACGACTTTACCAGTCTGTTTGGGTTCAGCCCCCCGAACATCGGGTATATGTTGAGCGGCAAACACCACTTCTGATTGGCTGTATAAACATCACCGCTGGTCAGAGAGCAACGGTTCCCACGCTGTCAAAAGACAGCATGAGCGCGCAGCTGTGATTGCAGGTATAAAGTTTATCTCCAGTCACTAGTGTCAGCTGATGGGACTACTGCTACCATCAGCCGACGCCTGCTGCCACTAATAACAGTGAGAGCAGGAGCCGCTGATGTTGATGAGAGTATTCATCCGACTGCGCTGTAAATAAATAATTAAGCAAGGTTGGTTATCAAGACTAGAGGGGTCCCCACCCCATATTTTTTTTTATTATTTAAATAAATAGTTTTAAAAAACAGCATGGGATACCCCCATTTTTTACATCTAGCCAAGCTAAAGCTGACAGCTGGGGGCTGGTATTCTCAGGCTGGTAAAGGGCCATGGATATTGGACCCTCCAGACTAAAAATAGCAGGCCCTTTACCAGCCTGAGAATACCAGCCCCCAGTTGTCTGCTTTAGCTCGGCTGGTTGTCAAAAATTGAGGGGGACCCCACGCCATTTTTTAAAATTATTTGTTTAAATAATTAAAAAATATGTTGTTGGAACCCCTATATTCTTGATAACCAGCCTTGCTGAAGCTGACAGCTGAGGGTTGCAGCCCCCAGCTATGAATTTTGCCTGGCTTGTTATGAAAAATACAGGGGAACTCACGCTGTTTTTTTAAATTATTATTTATTTACAGCTCAAATGCCAGCTGATGAATACTCCCATCAGCTGTTCCTGCTCTCACTGTTATTAGAAGCAGCAGGCATCCCATCAGCTGATACCAGTGACCGGAGGTAAACTTTTACTTCCGATCACAGCTACGTGCTCACGTTGTCTTTCGACAGTGTGGGAACCGTGGCTGACTGACCGATGGTGATGATTTTACCGACGATCAGAAGCGGTGTTTGCCACGCTGTCATGTACATGGCAGCGTGGCAAAGAGTGGATGTTTGAGCCCCCCATTCAAGTGAATGGGGTCCGGGTTCGGGTCCATTTACTGTTCTGGTACCCGAGCCCGAACTTTTTGTAGCTATTCAGCCGAACCAGAACATGCAGGTGTCCACCCATCTTTAATTATGAACTGTTTTGCTCAAGATGGTCAAATGTTATTTTGTGCTGCTTTTATAGCCCAATAGTGTTATATATCCATGGGGTGGTTGGACATAGTACATTGCTTTACTCTTGAACTGAAACACTAAAATCAATGGCAAGACTTCACAAAAGTCCCTTCAGAGTGTTCTAGCTGCTCAAACGACACCATTCAATTAAACAAGCCTTAAAGCCAGCTTCACTGTATTTGTATAAGTAGGCTAGAGTATTCCTTCTGCTAATGTTTTCACTAATTGCTTTATAAAACCCTAGGTCACTCTTCATTTGCATAGGTTTTGAAAGTTTGCATTACTCAGGACTTAGCTCCAAACTTGAAATTTATTAGGTGGCATTGGATTAAAGAAAAAAGCAAAAAAGCGAAAATGCACGAAAGATAAAAATCTCAGCTATTCTTTTCTTTGTTCCTATTTTATCTCATATTATAATTAAAATGGAAAAATATTTAATGAAATATTTACTGTGTCTCAGTAGCTCAACCATGTCTTCCCTGCTCCTCCTCCCCACTTCCTTGGCCCAATCTGCAGTGGGGCAAAATATTGGTAGGCTTTATATTGTGCTGCTAGTATGTGAAATGTATAATATGCCCTATAAAAATTCGAAAGCTCATGACTTTCACTGCAGGGAGTTTCCAGTCAAAACCTTCGTGCATCCAGACTTAAACCATTCAGAAAATTTCTACTTTACTCATATTAGTAGTTCCTCATCATCATTTCCAATATCCCCTCAATATATGTTTCACCGAGGTGCCAGGTGAAACCCGGAAAAGCAGGCTCCAGCACGTATAGCTCTGAGAGATATTTTCAATGGGCCCGTTTTTGAGTCCGGGTTTTAGGAACGACTGTAAGAGCTGGTCGGGACTGGTCGTTCCCATCCTCCAATCCAGGAGGCACAACTTGTGTAAAAGGCAGCTGAGCTGGTCGTATGTGGACAGGTTGAAAGACCTGTTGTGCTGCTCAGTTCTGATCAGAGTCAAACTAAGCCTTGTGATACCTGAACAGCTGAACCATATTGCCATATTGCTATATGGACTATCTTGTTTTTTTTCTGCTTCATGCCGGAAGGCTGTACATTTGTTTATGGTGCAGACTTATGTACTTTGATAAATCTGCCAGTTTGGACAAAGATACCTTGAGCCACTACCGCATTCCAAACAGAGTTGAATCCCTACACTATATATGTGCGTATTATATGTAGACTTTACAAGGAAATCCATGTTTACATTCATATTAATTAATTAAGGGGTGGTTTGAAAATAAAATTTATTGTAATCCTAGATGGGATACTCAAATGAGTCATCTTCAGGGAGCAAAGCCTCTGCCCCCACCTTGAAACGAAGCGTCAACTGTGACATCCATTTCTGGGGCCTTGGCTAGTCCCTGCTCTACTAAGCATGCGCCGGTTGTCCATTCTGACATAGGCACACTGACAGTGTGCTCTATTGCTGGCTCGTCACTTTTCATCAGAGCCGGAAAGGGAATAATAGTGCACAGTGACAACATTCTACTGAGCATACGTCAGAATTGACAAGCGGCACGTGCTCAGTAGAGCAGGGACTAGTCCAGCCCCTGAAACAGACTTCAATGATGATGCTTTGTCTCAGAGTGGGGGCAGAGGCCCCTTTCATACTACAACCACAGCAAACCTTCTCCATGCCCCTAAATGTGTGTTTGTACTCTACACCACCTTTTAATGGCAGATCATTCAAGAGTTATTCAAAGCAAATTTTCCGGAATTGATTTTCTGCAACACTTGGGAGAATTGCCAAGTCCTCCATTTTGCTCTAAAAGGTTTTTCATACCATTGCTAATTTTCACTTATCTTTCCACCAAATAACAGTTTGACCTCTAGATTGTAATTACTAAATGCCCTGTGAGAATGGTGTTTTAGCTGCGAATGCATGCAGCAGGTCTATTCAGTCCTACAATCGGCGATTCCGCTTGCGCAGCCACCGCCCCATTACTAGAGAGCATTTCAATGCCCCATTTTTCGGGACCAGTGAGGATTCCAACAGTTCAACCCCAACCGATCAGCAAATTTTCGCCTATCTTATGGGCAGGTGATAACTTGCAATGACTTCATGATATCCTGAAAGTGTTGGGATGTATGAAATCATTACTGAAATAGAATCAGATCATCTAGAAATGGTTTCTCACCAACCTTTGAAGAGGTTTTCCGTTGAATTCTGCATTCAGCTTTTGCTCATGTATGACTGCCAATCCATTACTGCGAGGCATTTCAGAGCATTGCTTTCAGGATATCAATAAATTGTTGCCTATCCTGTGGCTAGATGATAACTTGCAATGTTGGAATAGGAATAAGCTTCCCGGACATTCAGAGAAAGTTGGCAAGTATGGACTCATTACTGGGATGTAATATTAGTTACTGGAAATGCCTCACCTTCTGTCCTACCGAAATGAAGTACTGGGGGAGTGAGGACCTGTGAAAATGTCAGATGAAATCGCTTTTCGCTATTTTTCATTTTGGAATGCTGGTAGCTCTGTTCTCATATTTTCCCTCCTTCCAAAAAGATGCATAAACCAGGTTGGATGCACAAAGCCGTTACACGTTCCATCCAGATACATTGCATGCTCCCTATTTTCATAGCGATGTTTATGTTTGCAAATTCGGCAAATGAATCCATAAATTACCGCGCATAGCACACAGTGGCGTTACAACCAATTATTTGCATACAGAACCATTTAAAAAAAAAAGAAGCCTTACAACAGCCAGTGATGATATGTGATGATATGCATTCAAGTGATGCCAGGTTAGGGGGAAAGAAAAAACAAAATTGGATTGTCAAATGCCACTGAACACAGCTTGGTGACTATTTGTATCTTCAGGCAGCACATTCCAGATTTAAATGTCAATTGATACAACAGTTTATATTCAACCCACTAGTCTACGGGGTCCAATCTGCTTTACTAAAAGCTGTGTGCACCTGCTGCTCCAAAACATAGATGCAAACCTTGTTAAAAAGTTGAGCGCTGGGCAAATAAATTATGATGGCGCCTCGTCATTGGGAAAAGCAAGTTGTTTGCAATAACGAGATTCCTTTAATCATTTCCTCTTATGAAAGCCTTAACAAAGAAGACCGAGTTCTCCCTTTAAATTAAACGCCGAGATAAGCCAAATTTGTCATTAAATGCTATGAAATTGCCTTCACCGCTCTTAAGACGTCAGGCTAATTAATATGTAAATGGCCTATTTAACCTCTTTTAAATTGAAACCCATGGGACTCTTAATTTCATAGTCGATAATGCTCGTCCAGTGTTGGGCTGGCAATTGTTTTACATTGCATTAGGCAAGGAATTGGAGATACATTATCAAACGGTTGGGATTAGAATTCGAGAGGCGCTCAAAGAAAAAAATGCCAGGCGGAAAGATAAAGATGGGTCTCTGCATATTTTGAATACTTTTTTTTTTAGAGTTTGTAGACAGAGAAACATATATCCCTTGGAAACCTTCATTTCCATTTTGCTGGGGTGTTGCAGTCACAGCAGGGGAAGGTTTCTGTTATGGCAAGTTACCCCATAGCCAGGGATTAAGCTTAAGCGGAGTTTTTGTTGTAAAATCGATCTCATAAGTAAAACATCATGGAAAATGAAAGGTGTTTGTCCAGTGAAAATAAGTTATTATTGCCTATGCACGGAATAGATGATAGTTTACTGATCATTCATGGGCTGACCGCTTGGGATCTGCACTGATCGTCAGATAGGCAAATATTTGTGAATGATAATGAAATGGCAAGTTGGATACCCAACCACTGATCCATTCATTCTCTTTGGCGCTGCTGGAAAAAGCAGATCACAGCGCTGGGCAGCCCCATGAGTGATGAATGGAGTGATGGCCAAACATGCATACTGCTGCTACATTGTTAAGGAGATAAAGGTTCCCCGTTCTGCCAATAGGTGCAGGACCCTGCGCTCAAAATCCTTTTGATCTATTTTGTGGATAGGTGACAGTGGATGTTTTTTAATTTAGTTAATTTACAATAACAGGAAGAATGTGAGCAAGTTAAATAGCGGCACTCACCACCGATGTAAAATGTCTCTATTTTTCTGTTTCGCTCTTATGCTTAAGACTGTGCTTACATGATCACTAATGGGGATCCCTGCCTTAGGGTTCATTCAGACATCTGATTTTTTCAGCTATCATTCAAGAGTGGTCTGATGATTACTTCACAGACCCATTGACTTACACTGATGATTTTGATCTGACCCTCCGTATCAAAAATTGAATGTGTCACCGTGATCTTCCTCGCGAAAAATTGTGGACATGTGAATGTGCTATCCTTGAAAACCACAGATAGCACTGATGGGAGAACTCAAACAGTAAAGTTTGGAGTTCATAACGAACACCTACTGTTCGGGCACGGACCCCTACCACAGACTTTTCCAATAAGTCTTTTTTAGTGTTCGGGTTGGGCACCCCAAACATCGAGTGTTTCCCACATTGTCATCCGCATGACAGCATGAGAAACACCGGGGGCTCTGATCGGCAGTAAAATTATTACCGCTGGTAAGAATGCTACGGTGAGCCGGTCACATAGGCATCGGCAGATGTGAGTACTACTCCTATCAGCCTATGCCTGCTGTTGCTGATAACAGCGATAGCAGGTGTCATTGATGGGAGTAATCATCAGCCGTCATCTGCACTTTAAATAAATTAAAGAAAAAATTAAGTAGGGTCTGTTCTATTTTTGATAACCAGCATGACAAAACTGACAGCTGAGGCTACAACCCTCAGCTGTCAGCTTTATCATGGCTGGCTGCGGTGGCAAATGGGGTAATATTTGTTGGGTTGATGTCACTTTTGTATTGTCAAGTGACATCAAGTACAGGAGTTAGTAATGGAGAGGCATCTATAAGATTCCTATTCATTACTAACACCATAGTCTGATAGTCAATAAAAAACACCCTGAATTAAGTCCTTTATTTGAAATAAAAATGCACACTGTTTTACCAATTTATTTAAAAATAAAAAATAAAGTTATACTCACCTTACACCCATTCTATTGAAGCCTGGGTCCCCTGTAAAAAACAGAAAATAACAAACAATAATACTCACTTAATGCCCATTCCATTGAAGCTCTGATCTCCTGTAAAAAAAAAAATAAATAAAAATATATTCCTCACCTGTCCGACATACTGTCCCATGCCATAATCAATGTGTGCAATAAGTGGTTTTCAACCTGGACGGTGCCAAGATGCGACCATCCAGGCTGAAAACCAGAACAGAATGAGTTGCTACAAGCGCAGCATCAGTGACTAGCGGTGATGACATAGAGGCTACCTCAGGTCACTGAGGTTGCGTTACCAGCTCACTTCACTGTGAGCCAGGCCAATGAACTGTGATGACCTCAGTAAGAAAAAGTCTAATGGTGCAGTGCTGAACTCAGTGAGTTCACCATAAGAAATTTCTCACAGTGAACTACAGTCAACTCACTGAGCTCAGCGCTGCACTTTGAGACTATTTCTCACGGTGCTAGCGGTGATCTCACTGAGGTCACTGCAGTTCAGGGGCTGTTTGTTGCAGCTTATTCTCCCATGCTTCTCTGCATGAACGCCACTGTTCTTGCTGAAGAACACAAGTCGCACAGATGGATTAGGGTGTGGGACAGTATGGATTTTTTCCACTTCAGACAGGTGAGGGATATGTTTTTTTATTATTTTTGTTTTTTAAAATGGAAAAAGGACATCGTGGATTAGGCATTAAGGTGAGTATAAGTGTGTTTTTTATTTTTACACAAATGTGTAAAACGGTGTGGAAATTTATTTCAAATGAAAATTTTTATTCTTGCTGTGTGTTTATTTCCAAACTTTTACTATGGGGTTAGTAATTGGGGAATTTTATAGATGCCTCTCCATTACTAACCACTGGGGTTGATGTCACCTGACAATACAACCCCCCCCAACTCCATTACCCCACTTGCATCACCACAGGGCAAGTGAGACGAGTGAGGCTAAGTGCCAGATTTAGCGCATCTTATGGATGTGCAATTTTGGGGCAGTTGAGGGCTGATATTAGTAGCCTGGGAGGGGGGACAATATCCATGGCCCCTTCCCTGGCTATTAATATCAACCCTCAGCTGTCTGTTTAGCCTTTGATGTATTGAATTGATGAGGGGACCATATGTAATTTTATTTCTGGGGTCCCCCCATAAAATAACCAGTAAAGGATAACCAATTAGCTGCGAGCTGATGAACTGATATTAATAGCCTGGTAATAGGGTTGGGGAGTTGATGTCACCT
This sequence comes from Oophaga sylvatica, assembly GCA_033576555.1. NCBI lineage: Eukaryota > Metazoa > Chordata > Amphibia > Anura > Dendrobatidae > Oophaga > Oophaga sylvatica. Next base: position 15,616,021 of record JARQOD010000006.1, on the reverse strand, counting down.
TTGTATTGTCAGGTGACATCAAGCCTAGGGGGTTAGTAATGGATAGGCATCTATAAGACGTCCCCATTACTAACCCCATAATCATATTGTAAATAAAAACAGCCAGAATAAAGTACTTTAAAAATCCACACCCTGTTGTACAAATTTATTTAAATATAACAAAGTTATACTACCCTTATGCCCATTCTATTGATGCCATTATCCCCTGTAAAAAAGACAGAAAATAATAAACAACCACGATGCACACCTTATGCCTTATCCACCGATGCCCATTGCCCAGAAAAATAATGAACAACCATATCCCTCACTTGTCCAAAGTGCAGCTAATCCATACTGTCCAGCGACGATTCGGATGATTTTGAGAGCAGTCACAATAGTGACCGCTCTGCCCGTCATCTGTCTTACACTGACAGGAGTGGTACATTTCTGTCAGTGTATAATGCCGAGCTCCAGTGTGTAAGTTGACCGGAGTTCATAGCTGAACCCCGGTGAGCTAACCTACCTGACTGCTGTGTGAGAACTTATTCACACAGCAAGCGGTGCCACTGAACCAATTTAAATTTTCTCACCGCAAGTCAGCGCTAGACACTAACAGGAGCGTATCACTTATGTCAGTGTAAGCCAGATAACAGAGCTTTAGCGAGAGGTTACTCTGCCCATCATCTGCCCGTCATCTGACTTACACTGACTAGAGCATAATCTCTCCTGTCAGTGTCTAGCGCTGAGCTCTAGTGAGAAAGTTCACCAGAGTTCATAGTTAAACCTCGGTGAACTTACTTAGGCATCGCTGCATGAGAACTTTCTCACACAGCAGTGCTGTAAGTTCACCGGCGTTAAACTTTGAACTCCGTTGAACTTTCTAACTGGAGCTCAGCGCTAGACACTGACAGGAGCGTATCACTCCTGACAGTGTAAGCCAGATTACAAGTAGAGCGGTCACTGATGTGAGTGCTCCCAAATCATCCAAATCCTCATGGAACAGTATGGATTAGCTGCACTTTGGACAGGTGAGGGATATGGTTGTTTATTATTTTCCCTTTTTTTACAGGGAACATGGGCATTGATGGATTATGCTTAAGGTGAGTATTTTTGTTGTGTATTATTTTCTGTTTTTTCACAGGGGACTATGGCTTCAATTAAAAGGGTGCAAGGTGAGTATAAATTTGTTTTTTATTTTTATTTCAAATAAAAGGAGTCTGTGTCATTTACTTCAACTAAAGTACTTTATTTTGGTTGTGTGTTTATTTCAAAACTTACCATGGGTTTAGTAATGGATAGGTGTCTTATAGATGCTTCTCCATTACTAACCTGTGGGCTTGATGTCATCTGACAACACAAAGGTTACATTAACCCCACAAATATTAACCCAACTTGCCACCACCACAGGCCAAGTGTGAAGAAGCAGGCAAAGCGCCTTTTCTGAGATGGCTGCAGGCTGCTGTTTTTAGGCTGGGGCTAATATTCATGGCCCCTTACCTGCCTGAGAATACCAGCCCCCAGCTGTCTGCTTTAGCTTGGCTGGTTTCAAAAATAGGGAGGACCAAATGCCATTTTTTAAATTATTTATTTAAATAATTTTGAAAATGGCTTGGAGATCCCTCTATTCTTGATAACCAGCCTTGCTGAAGCTTACAGTTGATGGTTGCAGCTCACAGGTGTGAGTTTTTCCTGTCTGGTTATCAAAACTACAGGTGAACACATGCCATTTTTAATTTATTTATAACATACCTGGCGGCTGATGAATATCCCCATCACCGGCCGTCTGACCTCGCTGCCCCTGCCCCTCTATTCTTGATAACCAGCCATGATAAAGCTGACAGCTGAGGATTTGCCATTTCAGGGACTTTTGGTACCCACCTTGAAACACTCTTCAATTGGATGTGCAACCGTTTATTACCACTCTTTGAGTACAATCACTGAGCCAGTTATGAATCCACTTAACCATAACCTTGTCAGTCCCATACTTGGTCATTTTTTTCAATAAGGATAGTATGAGATACCTTATCACATGCTTTTCTGAAGTTGAGATATACTATATCTACTGCATTTCCCTGATCCACCCAGTCAGTGATTCCATCAAAGAAGGAAATTATATAAGTCTGGCATGACTTGTTTGCTACAAATCCATCCTGGCTCTGGTTAATTACTGTATTCTTATCCAAGAACTTACATACATGCTGTTTAATAATTTGTTCAAAGATCTATCCAGGTATAGAAGTAAGTCTCACTGGCCTGTAATTTCCTTGCTCCATCTTCTTTCTTTTTGAAGATAGAGACAACATTTGCCCTTCTCCAATCTTTTGGGACTTCTGTACTCCAGGAATTTTCAAAGACTCTGACTATTGGTTCTGCAATTTCCTCTAACTCTTTTGGTACCCTAGCATGCTTGTTACTAAAGCTGCCCAGAAGCACTTTAAACAGCTGTCGGTTGAATGCTAATTTGATCGACAACTAGTCCCTCCTAAGACTCATCTATAACACATGTAGTGTTATGAATTGCGGGAAAAGGGATAACTATCTGCCAGGCATCTATGAGAAGAAAATGATCGGGCATGTTGAAATTCAATAGCCTGATCATTTTTTTCCCATGATATCTAACATCAGAGGAAATTTGTGACACCCACAAATTTTTTTTTGGCTGACATTTTGTTTTTTGGCTGACATTAATTTGATGTGTATATCCACCTTAAATCTTAGGAAATTCACATTATCGGGATTTGAGTCGCAAGTCGTACATTCCTGAGCTTGTATCTGTGAATTCATAGAACAAAGCACGTATCCAAGGATATGCCATCTATTTCCAAGAAAATATTGACCTTTTTGTGCTACAAATACAACAATGAGAACCAAGTAATAATAATTAATGTATTTCACAATTAGAGAATTAGTAAACTGCAAGTAGCAATTAGTAACTCTCCTATCTGGAAACATTACATCTACACAGGGAATTGCATCATTGTGTCACATTTTATTGGTAAATTTCAATTGTTACATTTTAAATTGGCTTTTTGGTGTATATCACATAGGATTAATTTTATGATATTGTAAAATAGTAATATTGCACTTTGCGGTGCTGCAAACATCTACCGGTACTTCTGGACTTAACTTTAAATCTACATAATGATCAAGTTTGTACCACGCACAATAATAAAGTCATGGATCCCAAGTAACTAAACTTTTATGTGAGAGAAATGGAATATGAATCTTTTTGTTACAATATATACAGTATGTATATATATATATATATATATATATATAAATACATATATAGTGGCTTGCAAAAGTATTCAGCTCTTATTGGCTTTTTACCTTCATAAGCCCCATGCTTAGGTAAAGGAGGTCCCCCTATGTGTTATCTAACTGTCACATGTTTGTCAGTATATGCACCATTAACAAGACACAACACTAACTAAACACCACCATGAAGACCAATGAGATCTCCAATCAACATGATGAAGACCAAGTAGATCTCTAATCAAGTCAGGGACAAAGTTGTTGAGAAGCACAAGTCAAGGTTGGGTTATAAAAAATATCCCAATCTCTGATGATCCCCGGAGCACCATCAAATCCATTATCATCAAATGGAAAGAACATGGTACCACAACAAACCTGCCAAGAGAGGGCCGCCCACCGAAACTCTCAGCCCGGGCAAGACTGGAGTTTCTGTCCATACGACCACAATAAGCCGTACACTCCATAGAGGTGGCCTTTATGGAAGAGTGGACATAAAAAAACCTTTGCTTGCACACAAAAATTGTGTTTGCCAAAAGACATGTGGGAGACTACCCAAGTGTATGGAGGAAGGTGCTGTGGTCAGTTGAAACTAAAATTGAACTTTTTGGCCACCAAGGTAAACGCTAAGGCTACTTTCACACATCAGGCTTTTTGAATCAGGCGCGGTCCGGCGTCGCGCCGGAGCGCCGGATGCGGCAATGAAATAAAAAACCTGATACGCCAGATCTGTTTTTCTGCCTGATCCGTTTAGCGGATCAGGCAGAAAACCTGATCCGGCGCATCAGTTTAATCCATTTTTTGACGGATTGCGACGGATCCGGTTTTCAATCACGCCCCTTTCATTTCAAAATATGATTGGCTATTGTAAATCCTATATATACAGTGTTCCTACAGACCATCTTTGACAGGTTGTAGAGGAGCATTTTTGAGAGAAGAGCAAGTGACTGATGAAGATGGAGGCGATTATTGGTAATATTTTCCGGAATCTCGTGGATTTCACAGCGGAGGCGAATCGCTTGAGGTTTATTGTTATGGAGAAGGAGAGAAGGATCGAGCAGCGCCTAAAGCGTCAGCGACAGCGCCGCCGTCGTATGTGGATACACCCCATCACGGCACAGCGACTAACCCGTGGAGTCTATTCAACACTCAATATGGAGTTAAGAGAGAATCCACATAAATTTTTTTCTTATCTTCGTATGAAGAAGGCAGCCTTTGACATGTTGGTGGAGAGGATTGAAGACAAGATCAGGAGATGTGACACGTACTGCCGGTATTCGATTTCTCCGTCGGAGCGTCTCATGGTGACAATAAGGTAAGCTATTATTTTTGAATGTGCTTGCTTGCACACAGTTGTATTGTTGTTTTGCATTCTAGGACTAAAGGCAACAGAAGGATTACTACCGGTGCAATAAAAAATGTTCAAAAACTTGTGTGTGCTTATTTCATTCAATTGCATATTTATGTGTATCTTTGTGGGTAATGTTTAATACAATGTGGTTATTGTTATATTATATTTTTGCAAACTTTTATGCTATTGGTAGTGCCATGTTCTGTTTTGGCGTACTTTTAATAGTTAGGGTATGCTATGTTCTTTTTGTGTAATGTATACAATGTGCTATGCTCTATCTGTTTTGGCGTACTTTTAATAGTTAGGGTAGTGCTATGTTCTTTTTTGGTGTAATGTAATTTAAATGTGGCTATTGCTCTATTCTGTTTTGGCGTACTTTTAATAGTTGGTGGGTAGTGCAATGTTCTTTTTTGGGATACTTGTAAACTATGTCATTATTGTTTTATACTATGTGGGTAGTGATATATTCTGTCTTTTGACTTTTAAAATTTTTATACCTGAGTTCTGAGCATTGATAAGAGTATTTTTTTTTTTTTTAGATTCCTTGCAAGTGGAGAATCACTCTCTTCACTCCATTTCCAATTTCGTTTGGGAATCTCTACCATATCTGGGATAATAAAGCACACATGCCGTGCAATCTGGGACTGTTTGGTCTCGGAATATATGCCTGAACCTACCACCCAGCGGTGGATGGAAATAGCCGATAAATTCCAAAAGATATGCCAATTTCCAAATTGTCTTGGAGCGATTGATGGCAAACATGTCCGAATTGTGAAGCCATCAGGAAGTGGATCACAATATTTCAACTATAAAAAATATTTCTCTGTTGTCTTGATGGCCATCGCCGATGCCGAATATAGGTTCATTGCAGTCGACATAGAGGCATATGGTCGATCAAAAGATTCTCAAGTATTCAAAATTTCAGCAATGGGACGTCGACTCTATGGCAACACATTCCATTTCCCAGCCCCTAGGCCGCTGCCTCAAACCACCGGCCCACCTATGCCATATGTGTGTGTTGGTGATGAGGCTTTCCAGCTATCAGAACATTTACTGAAACCATATGCCAGCAGAGGACTGAACCATAGCAAACGTATTTTCAATTACCGGCTCACTAGAGCCAGAAGAATGGTGGAGTGTACATTTGGAATACTTAATGCAAAGTGGCGGGTGCTAATGACAGCCATCAATTTGAAAACGGACACTGTTGATGAAGTAATAAAAGCCTGTGTGGTACTCCACAATGTTATGATCTCAAAAGAACAATTGTCCATTGAGGACCACCATCAACAAACAAGTTTACATGATTACCAGAATAATACTAATAGAAGTTCTGTTGCTGTTTCTAGGATGAGGGACAGATTTGCCCAGTACTTTATTTCAGCCGAAGGACAGGTAGACTGGCAGGATGACCGTGTTTAATAAATTGTTATGTTTGTGTTTTTCCCTACATATTGCTACTGTTCTTAATCTTTATTACACATGTAACCTTACATAACATTTAACATTTTAAAGAAATGACAGACAAAAAATTGAATCAACCAATGAAACATTTATTTAATAAATTTTGTTAACAAGTTTGTTAAAATTGAATTGAAAAATATATTTTATAAATTTTTGATTTGCATCAAATGACTAGTCTTTATTTTTTTTCCAAAAAAATCCAGAACATTACAATGTTGTGTAGTGGGTGGTGGACATACTATTGGAGGGGCTGCGGGACAATTCGACCGTGGGAGTGTGTAGAGAGGACTGGGATGCTGGTGGGGAAGGAACAGTAAGAGGTGAAGGGGTGGAAAGGGTTAAAGAATGGGAGGACAAGTTGGAGGCTGATTCGGTGATGGGTGGTGGAGTGCAGGGTTGGGCAGGTACTGGAGGAGCAGGTGATATGGTGGGGAATTGGTAGAGGAAAGGAGATTGGTAAGAGGTGGGAGTGTGGTACGGGGTAGATAGTTGGTACGGGGTAGGTGGCTGGTACTGGGGAGGTTGTTGGTACTGAATAGGTGACAGGAGTTGTTGAGGGGACTGGAGTTGGTAATGTGGCTCAATTTGGTGAGGTGGCTGAAGTTGGGAAGGTGGCTGAAGTTGGGAAGGTGGCTGAAGTTGGGAAGGTGGCTGAAGTTGGGAAGGTGGCTGAAGTTGGGAAGGTGGCTGAAGTTGGGAAGGTGGCTCGTACTGGGGAGGTTGGTGATAGTGGGGAGGTTGCTGTAACTGTGGAGGTGGCTGATAATGAATAGGAGGGGAGGAGGCACGCTGACTGGAGGGGGTGGAGGTGGAGGAACAACTTCGGTGGATGGAGGATGGGAGAGAACCTGCACTAGAGCAGCGTGGCACGTGTGCATCACAAACATCTGCTGGTCAGCAGATAGCGGATCTATGCGCTCCGCAACCGACCGAAAAAAACTGTGGTTCGGGGATCCTCTTACCTCTGAACGCACAGTTTCCAGAAGTGTCTTCACCTCACCAACTAGTGAGGTTATCTGATTAACGCCTGCGGTAACTTGCTCAGATAGCAACTTAAGGCAGTTCTGGAAAGATGCGTTCATGTGTAAGAACTCGGGCGCATAGTTACTTTCCTGACCCCTCTGCCGTTGCCGCCCAGTAGCCGCAGATGTACTAGAGGTGGCAGGGGCAGAAGGGTGGGGTAAAGGAAAATCTATCTGTTGACCAGCAGACTCATGTAATGCACTCGGCCACGCTGCTGCAGCGCTGGTTGAGGGGAAAGAGGGCTCACGTGTGGGTGCAGATGGGTCGGGGCGGTCAATGTGTCTCTCGGTGCCGGTCTCCTCAGGGATCGCCTCAGAAGGGCCCAACTCTGCGGGCGCCCGAGTGCTGCTCACCGTGCTGTGGAATAAAGAGAAAAGATACAATTAATAAACTGTATTTAAATGGCCCTGGCTGTGAAAAAAATGTTAGACATACATGTAATTTTTAATATTTACCTTCTGGTGACCATCGTTTCACGCAGGAACGCCAGAGCTCTTGCATATTTATATTTACTCTGGCGTCCTGAAGAACCACTCGGGGCCCGCATTTCTTTGTTGAACTCTTTCTTGAAGCGATCCCTGATAGACCGCCACCGCTTCACAATTCTCTCCCCTGAAACGAAATAGCACAAATTGGTTATTATTTCATACATATGTGTTTTATACAAACTACAGTCCTCATGTCACCCATGGGTAATGTTTTCAGTATTTACATAGTGTTGGACCTAATGAAATCCTGAAAACATTACCTCTTGTGGTTCAAGAGGAGTGGAGTTGTGGAAACACAGGTTTCAACCCAGCATCCCTACTGAACTGTATATACTTACGCATTTTAGACTGTGACCGAGCTTCAAGGTCCTCCCAGTATGCAACAAGTAGGGAACAAACTTCATCCCAGAGCTGACGGGTCACTATCTGATCAGAATGGCGGCGGTCCCCCATGTTCCACAGCGGCTCCCGCTCTCTAATCAGATCTATTAATAGATCTATGTCGATCCCCTCCTCTGCGTCTGAGTCGGGAGCACGCTGTGAAGCCTTTAAAAAATATTAAAACAATTAAAAATTTTAATTATTTAAAAACAAAAATAAATTATTTAAAACTAAAAAAAAAAAAAAAAAAAAAGATAAAACTTACAGGTTGAAGACCGCCGCGTTCTTCATGTCGACTCTGGGAGGCAGTGGGAGGACCTCTTGAAGCCACAGGTGCGGAAGACTGCAACAAAATTTTAAAAAAATTTTATTATTTTTTTTGGATGTGTTGTGTAGTGAGATATTGTGTTGTAATGATGGATGCAGGAAACTTACGAATTGCGAGCCCACTCCGGGTATCTGTCCACCACGTCCTTCTTCTGGGAGGTCCTCTTGTTCAGATTCCTGTATTGAAAAAAAAAAAAAAATTGTAAAAGAATAAAAAATAATTCACAAAATGATTTTGTAAACATATTTTGTGAAAAATACCGTTAAACGCTGCCGATGAGTGAGAGGGCTCCCAGAAGAACTACTGTCCTGCCGGCTGTACTCCATTGCTATCAGAGATGGTTGTCTGTTGTGCATTAAAGAGGAAAATAAAAAAAATTAATACATAGCCACAATCATGCCCCGTGCTGAAAGAAAAAAAATTCTTGTTTGCGGTTATTTGGTATGTGATATTTACCGTCTCCTGGATGGCGTCTGTTCTTCTTCTGCCTCAGGTTGTGGTGGTGTCACTGACCGCGGCCTCCTATGCTGTACTCTGCAGTGTAACAAAAATAACAAAAAGGAGAAAAAAAAATGGCTCAAACCATGGACCGGTCTGAAAGACAAAAGTTCTGTTTGCGGTTATTTGGTTTGAGATATTTACCGTCTCCTGGATGGCGCCTGTTCTTCTTCTGCCTCAGGTTGTGGTGGTGATGGTGTGGTTCTACGTGGCCTACGATGCTTTCCTCTGCAGTTTAACAAAAACAAAAATAATAAAAAGTTTAAAAACATGTACCACTATGAAAGACAAAAGTTCTGTTTGCGGTTATTGTGTTTGTTATATTTACCGTCTGCTAGATGCGGCCCGGTCACGCTGCTGTCCTCCAGCTCTTATATTTTGTGCTGATGCAGTCGCAGCCTGCTGCCTCTGATGTCCTCTGCTGTGGAAAAAATACAATTCAATTTAATACATGGACACAATCATCATATACATGATACATTGAGCAAATCAATAATCATGATATTTTCACTGCATAGCACAACCCTCATAGCATACATCAATAACAACATAATAGAGAAAATAGGCAACACTGTATAGATAAATAACCATAATATAGAAGTATGCAAAAACAGTATATACCAAAACACAACTAGTATACATCAATTCAAAAAGGATATATCTTTTGGCACATTGTATAGTACTGTGCCAACACAGTATATATCAAATAACAAAATTGTATACAAGTACCCCAAAACTCAATATTGCAAAACACACATTTATTTAAGTACTAGCCACATAGATTATAATACCCACATTGCATTAAACATTACCCACAAAGATACACAAAAAAAATGCAATTGAATGAAATAAGCACACTCAAGTTTTTGACCAATTTTTATTGCACTGGTAGTAATCCTTATGTTGCCTTTAATAGAAAAAAAAAATGCAGACAAGCAAGCTAATTTAAGTACGCAAATAAATAACATAGCAGTACCCTCAAATAATGAAAGTATACAAAAGCAGAAAATAGCAAAACACACGTTTATTTAAGCAAAACCCACATAGCATATAAGGAAAGAAAATAATAATATAACAATACCCACATTGCATTAAACATTACCCACAAAGATACACAAAAATATTCAATTGAATGAAATAAGCACACACAAGTTTTTGACCAATTTTTATTGCACTGCTGGTAGTAATCCCTATGTTGCCTTTTAAGTCCTAGAATAAAAATCAACAATACAACTGTGTACAAGCAAGCTCATTAAAGTACGACAAAAAAGAACATAGCACTACCCACAAAGTATTCAAGTATATTAAACCATCATACAGCAATACCAAAAATGTATTAAAGTACGCCAAACCAGAATAGAGCAATGCCAACAATGTATAGAAAAATACGCCAAACCAGAATACAGCAATACAAACAATGTATATCCACATTGTATTGAACACAACCCATAAAGTATACAACAATGCAAACACATAAAATACACGCTATACAGTCATGGCCAAAAGTTTTGAGAATGACACAAATATTAATTTTTACAAAGTCTACTGCTTCACTTTTTCTAATGGCAATTTGCATATACTCCAGAATGTTATAAAGAGTGATCAGCTTAACAGCAATTACTTGCAAAGTCAATATTTGGCTAGAAAATGAACTTTATCCCCCAAAACACATTTCAACATCATTGCAGCCCTGCCTTAAAAGGACCAGCTAACCTCTTTTCAGTGATTGCTCCATTAACACAGGTGTGGGTGTTGATGAGGACATGGCTGGAGATCAATCTGTCATGATTAAGTAAGAATGACACCACTGGACACTTTAAAAGGAGACTGGTGCTTGGCATCATTGTTTCTCTTCTGTTAACCATGGTTATCTCTAAAGAAACATGTGCAGTCATCATTGCAATGCACAAAAATGGCCTAACAGGGAAGAGTATCGCAGCTAGAAAGATTGCACCTCAGTCAACAATCTATCGCATCATCAAGAACTTCAAGAAGAGAGGTTCCATTGTTGCCAAAAAGGCTTCAGGGTGCCCAAGAAAGACCAGCAAGCGCCAGGACCATCTCTTAAAAGTGTTTCAGCTGTGGGATCGGGCTACCAGCAGTGCAGAGCTTGCTCAGGAATGGCAGCAGGCAGGTGTGAGTGCATCTGCACGCACTGTGAGGCGGAGACTCTTGGAGCAAGGCCTGGTCTCAAGGAGGGCAGCAAAGAAGCCACTTCTCTCCAGAAAAAACATCATTGACAGACTGATATTCTGCAAAAGGTACAGGCAGTGGACTGCTGAGGACTGGGGTAAAGTTATTTTCTCTGATGAATCCTTTTCGATTGTTTGGGACATCAGGAAAACGCCTCATTCGGAGAAGACAAGGTGAGCGCTACCACCAGTCTTGTCTCATGCCAACTGTTAAGCATCCTGAAACCATTCATGTGTGGGGTTGCTTCTCAGCCATGGGAATCGGCTCTCTCACAGTCTTGCCTAAAAACACAGCCATGAATAAAGAATGGTACCGGAATGTCCTCCAAGAGCAACTTCTCCCAACCCTCCAAGAGAAGTTTGGCGATCAACAATGCCTTTTCCAGCATGATGGAGCACCTTGCCATAAAGCAAAGGTGATAACTAAATGGCTCAGGGAACAAAACATAGAGATTTTGGGTCCATGGCCTGGAAACTCCCAGATCTTAATCCCATTGAGAACTTGGGTCAATCATCAAGAGACGGGTGGACAAACAAAAACCTAAAAATTCTGACAAAATGAAAGCATTGATTGTGCAAGAATGGACTGCTATCAGTCAGGATTTGGTCCAGAAGTTGATTGAGAGCATGCCAGGGAGAATTGCAGAGGTCCTGAAGAAGAAGGGTCAACACTGCAAATATTGACTTGCTGCATTAACTCATTCTAACTGTCAATATAAGCTTTTGTTACTCATATGTTTGCAATTATATTTCTGTCTGTGATAAAAAACATCTGTCAAACACACATAAAAACCAGATGGCAGCAGATCATGTGAAAATATAATATTTGTGTCATTCTCAAAAATTTTGGCCATGACTGTACTATCATGGGGTGATATTTACCCTCTGCCATTTTCTCCAGTCTCCTCCGCTCCCACATCTTGGTGGTCCCCAGAATCCATATTGCTGCTGTTTGAAATTTGGAGACGTGGCTCTCTTGCTTCTGTGGCTCTCTTGCTTCTTGTATTGCATGTGGCAGAGTGTCCCACAGGCGTGGTATATATATGTTTGCTTCTGTCTAGACCAATTAACATTCCCAGACAAAAAAAAAGGATCAGGCCACCGGATCAGTTTTCTGACGGATGCGGCGCAATGCGGCGCTCATAGACTTCCATTGCACACAAAGGCCGGAAGCACCGGATCCGGCCCTCCCGGCTTTTTGGCCGGAGAAAAAAAACGTTACAAAATGCGTCTTTTCTAGACGCCGGAAACAAACCAGACACCGCATCCGGAAGACAGCGGACAGAACGCAGGTACATGCGGCGCAATCCGGCGCTATATCTTTTCAATGTTAAACACACCGGATCCGGCGTGTCCATTCGCCGCATGCGGTGTTAAAAAAAAGGCCGGATGGCGCCTGATTCAAAAAGCCTGATGTGTGAAAGTAGCCTAAGTCTGGCACCAAACCTACACCGTTCATCACCCCAAGAACACTATCCCCACAGTGAAAATTGGTGGTGGCAGCATCATGTTGTGGGGATGTTTTTTTGGCAGCAGGGACAGGGAACATGGTCCGAGTCGAGGTGAAGATGGATGGTACGAAATACAGGGATATTTTTCAGCAAAAATCTGTTTCAGGCTGTCAGTGCTTTGAGATTGGGACGGAGGTTCACCTTCCAACAAGACAATGACCCAAAGCATACTGCTAAAGCAACACTCGAGTGGATTAAGTGGAAACGTGTAAATGTTTTGGAGTGGCCAAATAAATGCCCTGACCTTAATCCAATGGAGAATCTGTGGTCAGACTTGAAGATTGCTGTTCACCAGAGGAAATCATCTAACGGGAAGGAGCTGGAACAGTTTTGCCTTGAGGAATAGGCAAAAATCTCAGTGGCAAAATGGGGAAAGCTCATAGCAACTTATCCAAAGTGACTTGCAGCTGTAATTGCTGTAAAAGAAGATGCTACAAAGTTCTGACTTTAGGTGGTTAATAGTTATGTACAAGTTTTCCCTTATTTTGTGCTATTTGTTGTTTGCTTCACAAAAAAAAAAAGAAAACCAAATGTTGACAGTTGAAGGCATGTTCTTCAGTGGGGTGAATACTTTTGCAAGCCACTTTATATATATATATATATATATATATATATATATATATATATATATGAGTATAGAATTTCGTCTAGCATGGGAAGTTATGAAAGTTTGCAAATCATCTTAGTTAGGGAATTTGTCTTAGTTCCTTTAAATATGCGCAGTGCCTGCTATGAGGGCTCACAACTCTGCAGTCACATAGAGGGACTGCAGATCTGAAGCCTAATGTCGGACAACCCTATTAAATACAAGGACAAAAAATTGTCTTTGTTTTAATCGCCATCATCCATGCAGATGACAGCAGCCCTGTAGCCATATGTGGGACAACCGCCGCCGTAACCAAGCTACACTACATATAGAAGCTTAGTAGGAATATTACTCAAAGTATCGGCACCAACAGGTTATGGAATTTGATTAATTTGTCACTTTATGGTGCTCTTATGTCGTCACTACATTGTATTGCATTGTATAGGATTATATTTGTAATCAGTTTTAAAGGGAATATGTCAGCAGATTTTTGCTATAGAATCTGACTGCAGCATAATATGTGGCAGAAAATCTTGATTCCAGTGATGTGTCACTTATTGGGTTGCTTGGTGCAGTTTTGATAAAATCCCTGTTTTTTCTACTGCAGATGTTGCAGTACTCAGAATGCTGAGATGTGTATAACCCCGCCCACACCACTGATTGGCAGTGTCCAGCTAATCAGTGGTGGGGGCGGGATTACCCAGATAAGCCTGACTAGCTTTCATGTGACACCTAGTCCTGCAGTGATAATCTCCTACTGATAAAACACTGATTGTATAGAAACTACAGCACACAGCCTAGAAAATGACACATCACTGAAATCAGGCTATATGTCCCTATATCATGCTGCTCTCGGATTGCATAGCAAAAACCTGCAGACAGATTCCCTTTAAGTTTTTATTATTGATTGTAATTCATTACAGCTGTATAAAATTTTATTATTAGCTTATAATCTTTCCACACTCTTCTCTCTCCTACATGCCCTTGACCTGTCCCTCAATCTTTATTATTATCTAGCTGGTAATTTCATTACATCTCTGACAGATATTCATTTTTTTTTTCCTGACTCCTCTATCAGTGTGAGCGTGACACACGTGGGATGAACTCAGGTGTTTTATTTTAAGCATTAATTAACTTAATGTGACAAGTTGCACATATGCATGTAAAACTATGAAATATGCAAATATGTATCAGAACAAAACTAAACATTCAAAAATAAAAAATATCAAGAGAAATTGTTTATAAGGGTTTAGGCAATTTCAAGTGGATAATGTACCTGAGTGATAGCGAGTCCTCACCATTAAGGACCACTTTGGAACATCAAATTGCTACCGGTGAAAAGCATTTAGTGCCTCTTCTTTGCCTTGTTTTGTCACAGACAGATAGTCAGTAAATATTTGCCATTTGCATTTGTCACTTGACACATTTTGGATGTGTTTCATAATGGCGTATAACTGTAGTGAGAAGTTGAGGAGTCTTCTTATGTTAGTCTATGGCGCTGTGCACATGTCCAATTTTTTCCTCGGATCGAGTGGCCCATGGATAAATATCATTGACATGGCCGATTTTTATTCAAGTGTCTGATCAAAATCGTCCGTGCAAGTCTATGGGTCCGTTGTAAACATCAAACCACTCTTGGATGACATCTGAGTGCGGTCCGATTTTCAAGGACTGACTGAATGGAGAAGATGGAGAAATTTTTTCTCTCTCCACCTCCATGGAAAACAGATCCGCTCTGATTAGAATCTGATTACCATAATCTAACTGTTTTTCTTGGATAGAGAGAAAACAATCTTGTGACCCTCGGCTAATCATGAACAATGGGTCAACAGACCACCCAAGTAATTACACGTAGAAAGGAACAAATCAAATCCACCTCCAATTTCGAAATAATTCATATTCACCAAAACCCAAAATTTTTTTGCTGCTCAATTTACACAAATCTCATAAAATGTTGACCCCTGTCATTATGTTGTCTTCAAAAGGGCTGGGTATGGGTAAAAAAAAACTCCATCTCCTGACTTCTTTGGTCTAATCACTAGTGACGTCTTCAATGAACCACCTTTGGTGTTTTCTAGTGCCTTTGATCTTTGGACTCTCCTGACAGGAGGCACCATAGATGTCGATTCCCGAAAGACACCAAAAATGGTCATTGAAGTCTGTATCGGTATCTGGATCGAAAAAGTCAACCAGAATGGAGCAGGTCAACACATAGACTATAGTGGACATGGCCACCATTAGATAAGAAGTGAGAAAACAAACTGTTTTAGAAATTAAAATTATGATTTTTATTGATTACAATTAAAAGTCAGTTATGTACAAAAGAGCAGGGGAGGCTCCAAAAGGAGATCAGGAACAAGAGCAACCACCTGAATATATCCAAAAATTTGTAATTGTAAACACAATATATAGCAGAACTTTAAATAAGAAGGAAAACAAAAAAAGATAATAAGCAGTTGTTTTAATATCAAAGTGCGGTAGCGCCACTATGTCTTTAAGACTATACCTTTATTCAATGTTGTGTTATATTACACTAATAAATAGGTACTGCTTACATCTATTATTAAAGTGCACTAGTGCTAATATATGTTACCAAGAAAGTAATGTAGCTCTGTGGTGTTATAGATGTCAAAAAGAAATAAATGCTCCACCAAAGACACACTGCTATTTATGGCCTGAAAAAGAGCCAGAGGTGGGGTGATTGGACTAATTAATGACAGCTAAAGAGACACTGGCTCAAACTCTAAATTTCAATATAGAATCAAAAGATTTGTTTATTACTTACATGGATGTAATGCACCCAAATATGGCAGCAGGCTGGGGAGCTGTCTGCGAGGTGGAGATCAAGTGGGCTCAGATCCCTGCGCCCGACGGGCACCGTTTCGTAAATGTTACTTCATCCGGTGCCTACTCTTTTGTACATAACTGACTTTTAATTGTAATCAATAAAAATCATAATTTTAATTTCTAAAACAGTTTGTTTTCTCACTTCTTATCTAATGGTGGCCATGTCCACTATAGATTATGTGTTGATGTAATCCATTGAAGCGTCCTCTTGCCTACTTCTGATTAAGGACTATGGGATTAACAAAAGGGAGCAGGGCTGCATCGTAGGTCCCAGTGAGAATAAGTTATTCTATTTTTCTTTATTTTACATTTCTTTTATGTTCTGGAGTCTGGAGAGACCTCAGAGTATAATAATGTACGTACGATTAATAATAAACTTAATGCGCGTCAAATTTCTTGACCAAATTCGAGCAAACTTACCAAATTCAAGTTTTGGCAAATTTGCTCATCACTGACTGCATGCCATTATTTTCCTCAAGAGTAAGATGTCCTGCAAAGATCATAACCACCCAGTTGCAAAGGGACAGGACCAACCAGGTCTGAACCCCCTTTCTATAAAAGCACCACAACATAGGTTGCACTTTATGCCATGAATGCCTTTGATCTTGGCCCAGATTCCACTCAAACACAGAATTGTAAAAGTCTTTCACCAACTAAAGTCATAAAATGTATAGAAAGTGCTTCTTCCTGGTAACATTTCTCCTTGGCTCAAAATATCACGGGTTGAGTGCCAACCCATTTTGGTCTGTATGTTCATGTTTTTGGGGATTGTATTACTAGTGGTTGTTTCTTTTACTTTGAAGACTTTATTCCGATCACTTTTGCTTCAAGTAGATTCCTTTGCTTTCGTCAATGGTCGTCTTTCTTGATTTTTTCTGTCAACATCAGTTCTCAGTGAGACCAATATTTCTCTTGCCTTCAAATGTTATATAATAAAGAATTAGAATATCTTCCAGTGTATCTCCCGAGAACCATTCTTTACTGTATGTCTTGAGCACCAGATCCTTAATTTCTTAGAGCGTTAGTGATATACCCACCATAGTGGCAGGACACATATAGTACATGTTATATTTTCCTGGGAAATGTGGCCTTTACCAGAGGCTTAAATTGTAACCCTTGTTTTAATTTTTATTTAATAAATCTATAGTAAAGAAAAGTAGAAAATTTGTAATATATCTTATCAGATAAATCTGCTTATTTCTTCTCCTGAACTGATCTGTCACTCTCAATTCATGGGTAAAATCTGTATTCAGTGAAGACAGATTTTCCCATTACTGAGATGGAAGATGACAGTTGGTGCTTTTAAAATTCTATGGGTGAGGAGGAGCTAGAAGCAGAGATTTGACTACAAGTTTTCCTGAAACTTCAGTTACCCTTCCCCATAGAACTTTATGAGCACCAACTGTCATCTCCTATCAGGGAAAATCTGTATTCACTGAAGAAACGTTTTAGCCATGAATTGAGAATTTTGAGAATGAATCAGTCCACGAGGAGGAAGTAGCAGATTCCTCTGAAAAGATAAATTACAAAGTTTCTTCTTTTCTTGTGTACTATTGATTTTTAGAATAAAAATTAAAACAACAGTTACTCTTTAACTACCAACATAGCAGAAGCTTTCTCTGGAGCCTGAAGGAGCCCTGTTATGATTTGGTAACTGAGGAGAGCAGGTAAAAACGGCAATACACCAGAGAGGTTGGAATTTACTGGATTGCAGTACCCTGACTAACCACCACAACTAAAGGCAGCCGTGGAGCGTTCCTAAGTTGGTCCTAGACGCCTCGTCACAGCCTGAGAGGTCAACTACACCTAAAGATAGAAAGAGGAAAGCTATCTGCCCCGGAGCAGATCCCCAAAGAACATAGGAAGCCCCCAAACATGTAATGGCGGTTAGACAAGAGGAAATACAGACACAGACAGAAAATAGTTGTGGCCCAATCTTCCTAGACAGAAAAGTATAGGAAGGACACTTACTGCAATCCAAAAAAAACCTAAAAAATACCAACTCTACTAATTGCAAAAACACCTGAGATCACACGACCTCTACCACCTAAATTAGTTCTCTGGTGTAACAAAACTAAGCCGCAGCCACTGAAAAAACTGGAAAAGGCAAATGAACAAATAACAGTGGCTCCAGAAGAACTGAGAGGAGCCCAAGCCCCCCGGGGAGGGGAAAACCTGGCTAACCTCACAGAAATGCAGAGAAATATGCAAATGGTAAGCACAAAAACAAAAAACAGAAAATATCTTATCTGAGAGCAGGAGAAGAGTCAAGACCCAGCAAGCTTCCAAGTGAACCAGGAACCACAGTTGAGACAAGAACAATTGATCACCGGCAACCATGATGGGAGGGAACCTCCCTTATATAAGACCAGTCTGTAACTCCTGATTGCCAATCCTCATTGAATGGTTCAGTACTGTTTGTAACCACCAGAGGGAGCTTCTGCTCAGAATTCATTTCTAACACATTCACAACAGAGCCCAGTGGGATTTTATGTTTGGTGGTGTCTGAAGGTTTAGAGAACTGAATAGGTTTAGTTTGGGATCTGTGAATTAATTTTAAAGTTTGAAGTCTGGTTTAAGGTCCTCGTTAGTTTTTGAGTTTGGTCTGTGGTCTGATTCATTTGGATATTTTTGTCTGTGGTTTTATTTAAAGGAATTGTCAACTACATAATATTATTATTGCTATTATTATTATTATTTTAAAAATGGGCCAATGGGTGTCTTAAAACAAGCAAGCAAACAAAAACTGAATATCACCTACTGGAAGCTTGCTACTCTTTTGCACCGCTGCCTGTGTTTCTCATGGGCCTCTTTGCTTTCTTTCACAATAGATGTCAAGTGACCTTTTGCAGCTAATCAGAGGTCATTGATCGACTGCAAGCTTCTTGCTATCCGATTTGGAGGGAACATTAAAGCTGCAGCCAGTCAATGTCTGCTGATTGACTATGGTCGTTACATGACATCCCCACAACCTGAGAGGAAGCAAAGAGACCTGCAGGGACACCGTAGTGCAGACGAGCATTGGAAGCCCGTAGGTGAGTCATTTTTCATTGTTTTGCTTTAAAACTCCCATGGGCTCATTTTAATATGAGTAACATGTAGTGGACCACCCCTAACTTGAGGTCTTGCCTGGGATTTAAGTCAATTTAGGAGTCTGATCCGGTGTCTGAAATAATTTTGACATTTGATTTATTGCTTGTTTGGAAAACGTTCACCAATCTCAAATTCTGCATGAGCGTTGCACATTCGGATTCGTGTTCGGAATCCCTAGGATTTTTCCTAAAAATTGGCAAAATTCGGCCAAAGGTCGGTAAGTGAGTGAGTTCACTAAGACGTCAGTGTTTCCGGTAGTAGTACGGGACACAAAACATCCCGCACACATGCACACAGAAGACACGCAGATGACATCTGTGTGTCATTAGTGTGACTTGTACAGGTACCTGGGAATCAGCGGTACTGTTGGCGTTGTTCCCCGGTGCCAGGTGCTGAAAACAGCTCACATTACTGTCCACTGCTCATGCTGCGATCAGTGCTAGCAGGGGAGAATGTTGAGAGTTGTATTCAACTGTTAACAGCTAGAGCAGGCGGCAGCTGATGGGAGTATTTGCGGTGAACTCCTATGACCTGACTGACGTCACTGCGAGCGTGAGAAATTTCTCACGGTTGCGATGCCATCAAAAAGGTCCTGGGAGTTCACAGCCAATGATCTCAGTTCAACTGACTGATGTCAGCGCGAGCACCGTGGGAAAAGTTGTAATGGCGCTTGTCAGTGACGGTGATGTCAGTGACTTGAACTGAGTTTGTTGGCTGTCAACTCACAGGACCTCTCTGATGGCACCGCAAACTCGAGAACTTTCTCACACTCGCTGTGTCTTCGGTCAGATCATAGGAGTTCATCACCGCGAGACAGTGAGCAGCTCAAAATGGTGAATATCTACGAGGCCATGGTGTGAGCTGTACTTTCACAAAAGTTTTTGTTTCTTTTAAATGCAACCCAGCTGACAAATATGCCCTTGCTCCATCACACACATGGATGTGAATGCAGTAAATGCCAACTGGGTGCCTATGGGGTCCACCTAGTCCTTGGATTGAGTTGCTTCCATTTAGCACTTGGAGCTGATTTCCGACAGATTTATACAGCTCCTAATGTGTGCGGCACAAGCCGTAGAAATACTTGTACACTTAGCTCACTCTATTAGTGACCACAGGCATCAAGAATCATGTCATTCATCAAGTCCGGGGTAGGGGTTGGCATCCTCATATTCTATTAGAATTAACAATCTTCGTGAAATAACATGAGTAAACTCTATGAATAAACATTCCTTACTGTCATTCATCCCGGCATTGTCATCCGCGAGGATTTCACGGTAAAGTCATTGATAAAGCAAGCTTTAAGAGGATAAGTACTAGCTCACCTCGGAAAAGAAGAAGAGTCATTAAAATAAAACCCTGGATATTACATTTTGCAGATATGAATTGAACATTACGACTTTCCATCTTCTATAATTTTTATGACACATCAAAGGATTTATTTCATTAAAGTAGCAAAAATGTAGTTTAGAGTCAAATGTGACCTTTGTACTAACTAAAAAAAAATCTAAAGGGAATCTGTGGGGACACCTCGTGGCCACCACGTGGTCATCGTCTCTCATGTGTAACTAGTATATACACTGCTCTGAAAATGAAGGGGATATGTAAATCACACATCGGACCTCGATGAGCAAAAGATGCACATTGGAAATCTTTACTGATATTAATTATGTAATTCATTGAGAAAAAAGTGATGATTCAACGGTCAAAAGTGACCAAAATCATCATCTGGCTGAGGGCTGGATTCCAAATCATTACGAAAATCAAACAAAAAGCTGAAAACACTGGTGGATACAATGTGAATTTTATCAACAGCAGCTCATAATGTGACTCATTAGTGTGTATGGTCCCCATGTGCCTGTGTGCACTCCTGGCAACATCTGGCCATTCTCCCGATAAGACGGCAGGTGGTGTCCTCGGGCATCTCCTCCCAGACCTGTATATGGACATCAGTGGCTCCTGAAGAGTCTGTGAAACTACTTGACGGTATCAGATGCATAATACATAATGTCCCAAAGGTTCCACAATGTATTCAGGTCTGGAAAATGTGAGGGACAGTCAATGGTGTCAATGCTCTCATCATCCTGGACTGGCCTACATGGTCCTGCAGATGAGGCTGTGCATTGTCCTGTACCAGAAGGAACCCATGGCCACTGCACCTGAGTAAAATCTGATATGACCCTGAAGATATCATCCATAATACATAATGGTAGTCGGAGTACAAATGGCGATCAGGTGGAGATTTGTAGTACCCTCCAAGCAAATGTCTCTCGAGGCTCAGACCATCACTGGCCCACCACTAACCTGGCCATGCTGGATGTAGTTGCAGGCAGCAGAATGTTTTTCACAGCATCTCCAGATTCTTGCACGCTTGTCACATTCGCCCAGACTGAACCTGCTTTTATGGTGGCAATAGTGCATCTGCCAATTCTGATGTCTCTGGTGAAAGCCAATCAAGTTGCATAGTGCTGGACTGTCAGCAAAGGTCTTGATACGGGACATGGGGCCCCTTGTCACTGTCACGGAGTCTGTCTATGAAAGTTTGGTTAATAACATACACAACAGTATCCACTGTAGGTCATTTTGCAGGGCTCTGGCTGTTCTCCTCCTATTCCTTGTCACACATAAGAACAGATACTACTGGTCCTGATGTTGAGTGTGCACTTCTACAGCCTTCTCCTCGTGTAACGACCGAGTCCTGGTATATGCGCCATTCTCTTAAGACTGTGCTGGGAGACACAGCAAACCTTTTTGTGACAACTTATGCAACCTGAATGGACTTTTTTTTACTTTTTTTGTATATTATAATTTTAAGACTGATTATGGCTAACACAATTCCTTTACTCTGTACTTTAGGGAACAGTTTGTATATGTATGCAATGTTTTAGTTTTGTTGTGGTGGCCAATTATTCAAAAACAAGAAATGCAGGTACATCGGTTGTCTCCAATGTATTAGCTTCCTAGAAAGTGATGAAAAAATGAGACTGTGACATTGTTAAAACTATAAGTGTGTCATCAGTTTTTGAGAAATTGATGTTTATGGGGTGCTCAATATGGCTGCACTTCTTGTTTCTAAACAATATGGCTGCATTTCTTGTTTCTCACCAATATGGCTGCATTTCCTGTTTCTCACCAATATGGCTGCACTTCCTGTTCCTCATTAATATGGTTGCACTTCCTGTTCCTGACCAATATGGCTGCACTTCCTTTCTATTTTCTAAAAGTGCTCCCCAAAGCAATTTATGCATCAGGAGGAATTCTATTACTAATTTCAACACAATCATGAGGAGCCTATAGGTTGCCATGTAAACCGGAAAGCCTTCTGATGCCATCTGGTCCTTCAGTAATTTCCCTAAATACTGCAATTCTGTAGTGTCAAGTTTGACGCTACATATGCAAAACTGCACTCTTGCAACTTATTTCAGTGAAAAATCCATTTTGCTGTTCATGCAATGGGCTTTTTGAATGTTTTTTCACAACGAGGTTTTAAAAACCATGTCGTGGCAAAGAAAAGAAATGGCATGTCACTTCTTTGTAGGGATTTCTCAAGAAATCCACTTAAAATAAAATAGCTTCAGGGGAGCAATAATGTGAGTCAAGAGATCTGCACACATGCGCAGGGTAGCTGGCGATGATGCTGGCTCTTGCAAATCATGTTATCACGCACACAGGGATGTGATAACATGCTGTGAAGAACGACTAGTCTGGGGAAAACAACGCCCCATTGACTAATTAAAGGTCTAATTACTGTAGCATATGCAATTCAATCACTATCAAGGGTTGGTTAGGCTGGGTATTTAGCAAAAAATAGTCTAATAATGGTGGGTTAGAGGGCATGAGGGACCTGTCAGGTTCCCATTAAGGGAGGTAGCAAAAATTTTTTTAAATTTTTTCAGGGGGCTCAGGCAGAATCCACTAGAAAATGACGTGTTTTTTGAGGATTTTTTTGAAGCAAAGATCTGTGGACACAACGCCTACTTCAAGCAGATTATGCCTAATGTCTGCATGAAAAACTGCCACATAAGAGCTGCTAAAAATGTACATAGTGCACAGCAGTGTAAAAACATCTTGTTGTGCACATGTTCAGTCTTATATTACTTCAGCGTTTCGGGGTTTGGAAACCATGAAGTGTTTCAAAGAAGTAGCGTTTTTATTCTAGTGGAAACCGCTAGCCACTATAAAATACAGAGAAAGGATGGTAGTGGACCTGCAGCAAAACACAACGGCGTGACCGCCAGCAACGCCACTTCTTCACATAGAAGAACAGATAAACAAAGATGTTGTATGTACATACCCTGAATTTTCTACAAATTCCTCATCAAAAACTGTTTCATCAATCTATCTGCCCACCTATTCTTTTGGTTGAGTTTTCAGAGCAAAAATTGAGCAGAACCTCCAAGTTAGGCCGGGGTCAGACGTGTGAGAAACTCGGACGAGTCTTGCATATCAATACCCAGCACTGCCGCCGGCACTCGGGAGTTTTTGAAGAGGATTTAGAGAGTTTCTGTATAGTTTTTGATCTAAAACCTCCTAAAAAAAAACCTCTGAGTGCACATACCCTTGGGGAATGATCAGTTTCTTGATGTGAATCATGGAACTAAGGCTAGTTTCACACTAGCGTTTCGTTGGTCTGCGCATGGCCGCCGCTAAGCTCCGCCCCTGGCCGCGCCTCCTCCCAGACGCTCCGCCTATGGGCGCATGAGGCTGCATGCGACCTGTGTACCCTATCTTTAGCATTGGGTACGCAGGCTGTGCACAGGTATGAGTTTGCCGGCGCATGCGTCCTTTTGACAGTGCGCCGAGCGCACCAAAATGCAACACGGTGCATTGGGCGCAGGTCGGCGCACTGTCAAAAGGACGCATGCACCGGCAAACGCATACCTGCGCACGGCCTGCGTACAGAATGCTAAAGATAGGGTGCGCAGGTCGCATGCAGCGTCATGTGCCCATAGGCGGAGCAATCGGGAGGAGGCACTGCCGGGGGCAGAGCTTAGCGGCGTCCGTGCGCAGACCGATGAAACGCTAGTGTGAAACTAGCCTTATTTTGCTCCAAAATACATATTAAAAAAAAATTCCAATACTTGAATGTACTATTGACTTCAATAAGAGATCACTCCTATCATGAACATGATTCGCTTTTCTTGTACTTTTGTTTTCTTTTCCGTGTGAAAGAAAAGCAACAATTCTTAAATTATTATGTTTAAAAAAAGCTAGAGATTTGGAGACTGAATCAAGCAGAAAAAAATGCCCCGTACACTTCACACACATGAAAAACACACACAGAAAATGGATTTTTTATGTTTTTTTCAGCCAGAAAATCCTCATAACGAAACTGTAGGCAGCTGATTACTCATGATACTCTCCAAGTGCGTGACGACAGAACTTCTTTATTCAGGAACAATCAGGAACAATATATGCTAAGCTTAATAGATCAGGAATAAATCATGTGTGTGTCTCTATCTGTGCAGCATCTACAGCAGGCTGCTTCTCTCAGACACAGACACAGGAAAAACAGGAAATACAGTCACATGCTATCCCTGTGTGAGCCTCTGGGAGTTTTTTTTTGTTGTTCTAACTTTATAAACAGCATACAAATCTAGCAACTAAACACTCATAGACAGGAGTGGAGTTGTTGCACCAAACATATTCCAACAAAAACTTTGCGTGAACTTCTTCTTAGACTTCAATGGTGTTGGTGAATACTCGGTCAGATCACCACAATTTTTAATATTGTACATTAATTTATAAAGTCACTCATTTCTGATAGTTTTCAAATGTTTTTAATTACTTCAATTGCTATTAATGATTATTTGTGGGTTTTAGATATACAACTTTTGCAGAGTCCTGTATGTGTAGGAGACATAAGAAGTACTGACTTGATCCCACCGAGATCCATGTGTTTGGGCTGATTACACGAACATCAATTCTCTACAATTCTGCATGCCACGCTCAAGTAGCCCGCAGTGATGCTGCCTTAGTTTATGAGCACCTTATTTAAAGACTCACACAGTATAGAAATCGTCCAAATGTAGAATGAAAAATGATTATATGGGTTTTTCTTTCTA
Organism: Oophaga sylvatica; assembly: GCA_033576555.1. Classification (NCBI taxonomy): domain Eukaryota; kingdom Metazoa; phylum Chordata; class Amphibia; order Anura; family Dendrobatidae; genus Oophaga; species Oophaga sylvatica. The sequence continues at coordinate 15,590,966 of JARQOD010000006.1, read as the reverse complement.
CATTTGGATGATTTCTCTACAGTGTGAGTGATTGGCTGCAGCGGTAACGGGAGTTGTAGTCGTGACATCACTCTAGCGACTCCCTGGGAGCAGCAGAGGAGAGATGTCGCAGGAGCAGAGGAAGGTGGATTCCACTGGTTTTTAATATTTTTAATTTCAGTAAGCCAATGAGGGTGAAAAAGTTTAAATCTAGAAAAACACTTTGACAAAATTTGCTGAAAGGTGAGTGTTGGATTATTGGAAATTCTGCGTCATCAGATGGTCATAGAAATTGTATAAAACTCACTATAAAAAGGGAAATAACATGTTACAGCATAAAGTAATCTGTATTTTTTTTCCTACAGAGATTGAAAGAACTGAAACAAAGAGAATTTGCTCGAAATGTGTCTTCAAAGTCCTGGAAAGATGAAAAAAAGCAAGAGAAAGCACTCAAGCGTCTTCATCAGCTGGCGGAGCTGCGCAAGCAACCAGACTGGTGAGATTTCAAATTAAGAAGCTTTGAATCTGAGGCTGCAGAAAACCTTATAAAACAATACATCCTGATTCAATTTTTTTCCCCGATTCAGGATAATTAAGTTATGTTACATGTACTGACTAAGTGACATAACATGATATAGCTGAATATATCCACTGCAATTACAGCTGCATTCATGGAGGCAGCGTAAAATATACAGTACCGTAATAGATGGGATTTCTTTTTTAACCGAACAACATCTTATAAATATATCTTATGCTAATCGTAATGCACTCTTGTTTGAACTGCTGCTTAAAGGGAAAGTGACATCAGAAAATGGACAACTATAATATTGTTACAATTTTCACATTGGCCCTTAAGCTTAATATTAAACTCATACTTCCTGTTCTTTATTCAGCAGTTTCATTATCCTCATAGACAGGAATGCAATGAGAGGTAACACCAGGTAATATAGAGTAGATAACACAGGATCCACCATTCACAATAGGTGATGTCACAGCTCACCTCCTCCTCCTGTACAATGACTGATACCACCTCTATATACAGTAGATAACACAGGATCCACCATTCACAATAGGTGATATCACAGCTCACCTCCTCCTCCTGTACAATGACTGATAACACCTCTATATACAGTAGATAACACAGATCCACCATTCACAATAGGTGATGTCACAGCTCACCTCCTCCTCCTTACAATGACTGATAACACCTCTATATACAGTAGATAACACAGGATCCACCATTCACAATAGGTGATGTCCAGCTCACCTCCTCCCCTGTACAATGACTGATAACCCTCTATATACAGTAGATAACACAGATCCACCATTCACAATAGGTGATGTCACAGCTCACCTCCTCCTCCTGTACAATGACTGATAACACCTCTATATACAGTAGATAACACAGGATCCACCATTCACAATACGTGATGTCACAGCTCACCTCCTCCTCCTCCTGTACAATGACTGATAACACCTCTATATACAATAGATAACACAGGATCCACCATTCACAATAGGTGATGTCACAGCTCACCTCCTCCTCCTTTACAATGACTGATAACACCTCTATATACAGTAGATAACACAGGATCCATCATTCACAATAGGTGATATCACAGCTCACCTCCTCCTGTACAATGACTGATAACACCTCTATATACCGTAGATAACACAGGATCCACCATTCACAATAGGTGATATCACAGCTCACCTCCTCCTCCTGTACAATGACTGATAACACCTCTATATACCGTAGATAACACAGGATCCACCATTCACAATAGGTGATGTCACAGCTCACCTCCTCCTCCTGTATAATGACTGATAACATCTCTATATACAGTAGATAACACAGGATCCATCATTCACAATAGGTGATGTCACAGCTCACCTCCTCCTCCTGTACAATGACTGATAACACCTCTATATACAGTAGATAACACAGGATCCACCATTCACAATAGGTGATGTCACAGCTCACCTCCTCCCCTCCTGTACAATGACTGATAACACCCCTATATACAGTAGATAACACAGGATCCACCATTCACAATAGGTGATGTCACAGCTCACCTCCTCCTCCTCCTGTATAATGACTGATAACACCTCTATATACAGTAGATAACACAGGATCCACCATTCACAATAGGTGATATCACAGCTCACCTCCTCCTCCTGTACAATGACTGATAACACCTCTATATACAGTAGATAACACAAGATCCACCATTCACAATAGGTGATGTCACAGCTCACCTTCTCCTCCTCCTGCACAATGACTGATAACACCTCTATATACAATAGATAACACAGGATCCACCATTCACAATAGGTGATGTCGCAGCTCACCTCATCCTCCTGCACAATTACTGATAACACCTCTGTATACAGTAGATAACACAGGATCCACCATGACATGACATAGCAATGCCCTGAAATCAATCAGCGGCCACTTCATGTTCACTTCCTTCCGACAAAATGGAGAAAAGGAAGAAGTGTGAGCTGCTACTGATCTCTGAATTGCTCTGAATGTCAAGAAAAAAAGGTAGCACACTGTCGCGCCATAGCTTGCGGACACAAAATATGAAAAATATGAAAAATTAATTGCATCACTGCCTTAGAAATATGAAAAATTGAGAAGTCAATTTATGTGTACCTGGAAGCCACGTTAAGGCTCTTCTCGTATTCCAGGTCCTAACTATGCCAATCCTCACTTAGAAAAGTCTGCATGGGAACATATGAATCCTCTCTTCAGACTAAAATCTACATCTCTGTGGAGGGGTGATGAACCTGCTGTAATTAAAACGCCTGTGACCACCAGGTGGAGTGCTCAGGTAGATGGTAAATGAATACATATCAAAAAACTGACCGGCACATCCAAACATAGATCCAGTCTGAACAGGTGATAGAGCCTTAACAGAGCCTTAACGTGGCTTCCAGGTACACATAAATTGGCCTTTTTATGCGCTAAGACTTCTCAATTTTTCATATTTCTAAGGCAGTGATGCAATTCATTTTTCATATTTTTCATATTTTGTGTCCGCAAGCTATGGCGCTACAGCGTGCTACCTTTTTTTCTTGAATGTGTATGAGTTGGTGACTCTAGGTTTTAGCACCTGTTCACACTGGATCTATGTTTGGATGTGCAGGTCAGTTTTTTGATATGTTGCTCTGAACGTCAGCTTATTGCCTGCAGGGCTTGTGTGACATAGAAACGTCAAGTGAGCCCCAGGAGAGGAGGCGCTGACATCGCTGGAACAGTGCCTGAACCGGGGGGTGAATATAGCTGTTATTATTTTACATGGAGGAAATATAGTGATTGAGAAGAGTTTTTTCGAGTAATGGACAACCCCTTTAAACATTTTCTGATGACACATTCCTTTTATCTCTATCTAAACCTATTGTGCCCATGTAATTGATTCCAACCCTGCCCTCTCGATCTTTGTGACGTTGTGATCAGTATCAGTTGTGCCACCACCCAGGATGAGGTTCTTTAGTAGTTGATCATAAGACCTGGTGGCTAAGCTAATAGTTTAAAGGGATAGCCCTATCCATAAAAAATGACTTTATTGTAGTCCTAGGTGTAGTAAGCCTCTTTTATGGCATCCTAGACATATACTTTAATAGTATTTTCTGTGCATTAAGCAGTAAGGCACTTGAAAACATAAATCTACCAATACATTAAAAATGTATTTAAAAAATCACGACCAGTAAAATAAAGAATAAACACAAATATTTTCTCATATAAAAATGTTTTTAAAACCTAAAGTTCATTTAAAATAAAAAAGCTATATTATCGCCTCCTAATTGTTACAAGTAATACAGTAAATCTAAGGTGTTCATAAAATTACCGAAAGAAAAAAACCTTTCAAAAGTAGAATTTTCTGCTAAAAAGGGACTAAAAAATACTAACAATGAAAAGAATATCTTTAGATGTTTTTAAATCATAAAATATTTACAACTTACCGTACTCGTATTCTATCATTACCAATGTCCAGATGTCAGCGCCGATCCAGGTCGCACCCGGCTATAACTCCGCCTTAGGTTTGATGGAGGGGAGAGCTTTCTGTGTCAGCGTACCTTTGTTTAGCGACCATTATGCATGTAAGCATTTCCGGAGATAGACAACAACGACACCTGATTATCTGCTACAAACCCCATGGAGATTGAACGTAGCGGCACCTCGCATGAACAACAATCATTCTATTCAAAAATGGAGCACACCTTAAGAGTACATACTCACTGGCGATGGAAATGTCCGACGCTCGCAGGTAAAATCCCAGCTCTGGCGCCAGCACTCGGGAGTGGAGCAAACGGCTGCATAGAAATACATGCAGCCGCGCACTCCACTCCCGAGTGCCGGCACCAGAGCTGGGATTTTACATGCGAGCGTCGGACGTTTTCGTTGCCAGTGAGTATGTACTCTTACTCTGGAAATCTGTGGGGGTGATAGTGTTCGGGTCCCCACCGATCTGGCAGGAATCATGCTGTATTGGTGAAAATTTTGTGTAACTGGAATGTCCCTTTAAATCTAGGCAAGTCATTCCTAAAAGGGGTTGTCCACTGTAGGACAACCCCTTCTTGATCAAAATATTTGGCCCCCATAAAATACTAAGGCTTATACTTGCCTCCCGTGCCGGCTCTGTTCCCGCAGTGGCGGAACTCGCGGCCCCAGGGCTCTCATGCGTTTGTTGTGACACGTGACGCCGGTGCCCAATCAGCGCTGGCGTCAATGTCCCCGCCTTTAAACAAATCAGATCACTGACTTCCTCTTCCTGCTCAATTCAACATGAGGCGGGGACAGTGACGCCAGCACTAATTGGGCGTTGGTGTCAAATGTCACAACAGCAGCACAGAAGCCCCAGGGATAGCGAGTGACGACACAGCACAGCAGGAATGGCGCTGGCACGGGAGGTGAGTATAGGCTTTATTATTTTATGGGGGCCCAGTGAGGAGTATGAGAAGAAGTTGTCCAAGTAGTGGACAACGTCTTTAAGGGAAATACATATTTGTAATGCACTTTCTGTTGTTTTCAAGACATCTTCTTGCTGTTATTAAATGTAGAACCTTTAGGCTATGTTCACATGTTGCTTTTTTAGCTGCATTTTTTTCTGCAGCCAAAACCTGCTCTCTTGGTAATAATGAAGCTGCTTACAAAGCAGATTTTGCTGCTTTATTAGCTGCGTTTTTGGTGCGGTGTTTTTTGACTGAGGACTACATGTGTGCTTTGTCTGCAGTATATGTTTAATAAATTCGGTTTTATTTGCCAAAAATGTCGCAAATAAAATCATTGCATTTTTTTTCTGCATTTTTTTCCATTTTCTCATTAATTTTTATAGGTGAATAAACACTGCAAAATTGATGAATTGATGAAAGCATCGAGAAACAATACAACTTTTCCAATCCAGTTAGAAAAAAAGTAAAAACGAGCACGTACAGGAGATTTCTGAAATCCCGTAGCTCTTGCTGGTGCTTTAAAACGCAGCATTTAAAGTGATTAAAAAAAAGTAGCAGAAAACACTGCAAAATCGCAATGTGTGAACGTAGCCTTACAGTTCAGTTATCAGAGGAATGAAAAATTATATGACCAGTAATTATTTTAAATAATAAAAACAATTATGAATAAAAAATTGACGTTTTTTATTGCAAATCAGAAAGTAAAAATCCTAAAAAAAATAGGAATTGCAACAAAATTACAACTTTTCAGAAAATATTTGCTTAAAAGATTTTAACCCTTTTAAAAGGAAAGATAATTAAATGCTAATAATGTAGGAGTAGGATATTTATATATAGTATCATGTAAACCATCATCTCCACCATAATGTAATTGCTCTTATAATGAAGTAATCAGTAACCAGGGAGGAAGGTGACAATATTGAAATAATAAGACATAGGCATTGAGCAACTTCTCATGAGGGGAGGATCACGATGTGACCCCTCTGCTACCATTAATTATAGCGATGGGAGATGCCAGATGTTCTCGTGAAGCTGTTTCTTCTTTTCTCTGTAAGAAACTATAGGCATGCTATGAGTGCTGAGAGGTGTAAGGAGACCTATGGAGGTTCATGAATCATGAGCTGAAATTTGAGAGGGATGCAGCACCAGAAAGAGAATCTATCGGTAGAAATGAGCGAACTTGTTCGGAAAACGTTTGCCAATCTCAAATTCGGCGCAGATTTGGATTCGTGTTCGGATTCCTAAGCTTTTTTCCTAAAAATCGGCAAAAGTTGGCCAAAGTTTGGTAAATTACCGAATTCCCTAAGGGCTCTTTCAGATATCAGTGTTTCCGGTAGCAGCATGGGTTGCAAAACCTCCCACACATGGGCACACTGATGACAGTGACACATACCGGCTCCAGGGTATCAGCGATACAGTTCGCGCTGTTCCCCGGCGCCAGGTCCTGAAGTGAAGACAGCTCACATCACTGTCCCCTGCTCGTGCTGTGATCAGCTCTAGCAGGGGACAATGTTGAGAGTTGTATTTAACTGTTAACAGCGAGAGTTTTCGTCAGCAGGTGCCTGTACTATAAATACATTTTTTTTTAAATTAAATGAGGTTCACCTGTAAACCAGTCAGGTAAAAGCTATGGTTTAATTCTGATTTAGCCCACAGCTGTCAGTTTTGCCTGGCTGGTTATCAAAAATACAAGGGAACCCCACATAATTTTTTTAAAATGATTTATTAATAGCATAATTGAAGGGTCAATTGATGGCAATTTTCCTGGTGTCTGCCCCTAATTCGAGCTGTTATAGCAGCTTTTTGGCCCCCCTGAAGTTGTTGTCTATGTATTTCGTTTTGCCTCCCATTGAAGTCAATTGAATTTGGGTATGCTCATTGAACCGTTAGGAGAACTTGTTCCGCGAGCATCGGGACATTTACCGATCTGAACCAAACCTTGAAAACTTCGCTCATCTCTTCCTATCGCCAAATTTTTATGGAAGTAGCGGTTTGGTTGTTACGTGCTTGTCCCCCAATAAGAATGATACCTTTTGGGTATAGATCCAATCTTCCAGTCATGAGAAATATAGCATATAAGAAATATGCAAAATGAAGCTGGAAGTGCACTGGGGGTGTGGCAGTTTCACTATGTCATTGCCATGCCCAGAGTGCACTGATTAATACACTAGATTTTTCATGACTGGTACATCGATCTCTACATAAAAGGTATAATTTTTCTTGGGAAACAAAGCACCTATAAAGTGTAGTGACAGGTTCTCCTTGTTCAATCGAAACCCAGAAGCCCTTTTTTTGGCTCTCTTAGCCCTCCTTATCCTAATCTTCAGTCTGGATTCATGTCATAGTAAAAACCTGGCTTTCTCCCTAACAATTTAGTTTGTTGGTTGGGTTAGTTTAGGGTTCTGGTCTTGCAGACATAATATACATATTGAAGTGCAAAAAATGTATATTCACTGGAACAAGTAACATGCATACAACTGTGCTAAAAAGCTGCAGCAGACACAACTTGAAACTTGCACTTGTGTCGTTGCCTGCAATAATATATTTTTGACCATATGTATCCATATGAGATCCATGTTTTTCCGTATGAGTTTCATATAGTCCCTCATACAGGTTCTGTCCTATTTGAAAATGAGCCCCATGCGCCAGTAGTTTAAAGGGACCTGACAGCTGATACATGCCGATGTAAGTTACATCTCAGATGGATATCAACTCAAGAAGTCTTCTCGAATGGAGACAATTGGAGACCAGCACAGCACAAAAGTGATATGTCTATCATTTATTGGACTGCATAGTGTAATTTTCATAAAATTACTGCTTTCAGTGATGTAAATGTAGCAGTGCTCAGAATGCGGAGCTGTGTATAACCCCACCCACAACCCTGATTGGCTGCTTCCTGTGAATATTGTAGGCAAAATGCCAATCAGGAGTGTGGGCGGGGTTACACAGATTAGCCTGACTGGTCTGCATGTTAGATGTAGTCCTGCAGTGATAATCTCCTGCTGTTAAACATTGATTGTATAGAAACTAAACCACACAGTAATCTCTTGCTCTTTATTAAGCTGCTCTCGGATTAGATAGCAAAAAGCTGCCAACAGATTCCCTTAAAGGTGACAAAGTTATATTATCGTATAGACACAGGTCTGGGCCGTATGTGGTGTGAAGGTAGCCAAAGATATTGTTTGAAAAACTAAAAAACTAGAAATATTGCCTATACTTTGATATTCTGTTTGATGCCCTTTCAGTAATATACATTTTTTTTTTGCCTTTCAGTATTGCCGATGAGGTTCCTTTATTTAAAGCGCCCAGATTAAAAGGACCGCAGGAAGATTTCATTACTGAAAAGGATGAGAAAATTGCAAATCTGAGATGTGCCGTCATGTGCAGCTCAGAAACCGTCACCAGCAGCAGCGGCAGTACCGAAGAGAAGAAACCAGACATTATATTTGACGGAGAGGTGCTGAAAGATAGCAGCTGCTGCTTTGTTGAAAAGCAGAACCAGGTACAGGTTCCTCTCTCGAACAGCAGCAGCGTCAACAATAGAGCTGGCGTCTCGTTCTGCTTCTCTAAGAAGGCATTACTAAAGCTGGATTCTTCGGCATCGGTTTTCAATGAGAGTATGGATGAGGTAAATGAATACAACCAATTTCTTCACCATAAAGCAAAGCAAATGTCTGTAAGCTTTCGACACTATGCACACCTAAATGAAAGCGCAGCAGAAACCAGCACGTCGTCTCAACCGGATGAAACAGACTTGTCCCTGCCAGACAACATGCCTGCGAATGCAGAGACATTTAAGGATGACAGAAGCAGTCAAGAAAGCTCAAAGGAACAAAACGAAATTGCCCAATCAAACGTAACAGCAAATATGCATTCTCCAGATACTTGTTGTACAGATCAACCGAGTCAAAAAGAAGCAAATGTTCCTTCAGAGACCGAGCCAACTTCTGAGACTTCGACAGAATCCCATTGCCAAATGCAGATCGGCGTTGAAGAGACTCATTCCAGCAAGCACACTGTTGCAGATGCAATATTAATTGAGCATTTTTCCAATTTACTTTCACAAAAACAAGCCGAGGATGAGCCTAGCTGCAAGTCAAAAGAAGGAAATTGCGAGACATCTAATGATCTTCATGAAGACCCACGTGAATTCCCAGCCCAGGGCACTCATTAGGTGAATCTGTAAATACCAATATTCAAACCAAAGCACTATCTTTTCTTAGTGTTTTGAGCAAAGACGGCAATACCATTCTCCAGTGGCCAACAGAACTCCTCTTGTTTACAAAAACTCAGCCTTCGATATCCTACGCCTGCAACCCGTTATATTTTGATTTTAAAGGTTCTCCTAAAAATAAGATGAGAAAGCCAGATGATGGAGAAACTGCTAGATGCAAAGATATGGATCGACGTAGTCGAAGCTTCGCAAACAAGACCTCAGGTTTTAATGTAGAGAAAGTGGTGGAAAGTGGCCTGGATAGTCCATCTTCAGAGTCGAAGAGAGGTGTGTTCGTAGAAGACTTAATAGAAAAAGACATGGAAAGCTCTGAAAGTCATCAAACAATAATGGGATTCACGCATAAAGCAAGAATATCAATTCTTATGAAAATGAACCTCAACTTTCCACCTATTTTACTCATTCACGGAAAAATGCTATTAGGGAAAGCTGTCATTCAAGAAAACGCAAAAGATCTTCCCATGGTCAAACAGATCCCTGCATGGTTAAGGAAAGTGGGCGCTGTAAGGAAAAAAGGAAAAGAAGAAAATATCTGCACCATGATGGCCTTCGGAAGGACAAACTGTATGACTCTAAAATATCTACAGATAGTCATGAAGAAGATATTGGTGGTTGGAAAGATTCTGATAGTGATACGAATTCCAATATATCACATAAAACATCCTCCTCACGGTTGTCCTATTCTAGTTCTTCCTTGAGCAGTAACTCATCATGCAGATATAAGGAACATCTCAACTGCTCATTGACTGAAGAAGTATCCTCGAATGGAGACAACTGGAGACCAGCAAAGCACAAAAATATATATGTTCTGAAAGGAACTACATTGAATGGGGATAAAAAGTTGAATTGCAAATGCAAACGCCATAAGCACAACACGTTCCGTGAGATATCAAGGAATGACTATGTAGAGCACTTGCTATGCCCCAAACATGCAAGGAACAAATATCGGAAAAAACAAAATGACTTGAAATCAGACAATGTAGGAGAAAAGTTTAATTTCATACAAGATGATAATATAAAAACTGTGGAATCAAGAGTTTATGACTTTTGTGCTTCCCCTGAAGAAATTATTGACCTCCCAAATCACCTTAAAAGTCCAATTAATTCAGAAGGTCCTGACACTAGTGCCACAAAAGACTTTCTTCAGTGTCATCCCCAAGATGTGACACCTCTTTTGGTAAACTGTCGAAACAGTACTTCCAAAAATATAGCAGAACCTGAAAAAGACGATAAGCAAGAATTATTGGTTTCGGGTTCGCGTTTAGAGGGAAAATTGGGGTCAACACAAACAGTTGGAGAGAAGAACAGGACAATGGAATATGATATTGACTTTAGGGAACCCTCTGAATGCTCTTCTTCTATAAAGTGTAACTCTTTAGATTATGGAATGGTAGATGTGAAACTGCATGATGAAACAAAATCCAGTAGCAACAATTTAGATTTTTGTAGTAAGAACCACACGATAGGAAATGTTAGCAGCGGTCTGTCCGATGGGTCAGAAAGCTGTGAAGTCACAGTGATGACCAATTGTGACACCAATATTTTGGATAATGTTATTCAAATAAACACAGAAAATAGAACTGAAGTTGAAGGACAATTATTTTGTGAAAAACAACCAATTATGCAAAGCCCTGACCCAGTTCACCTTAACTTCTCATGTCCTTTGCCCTCTCTCAGACATCCCGGTGAAATCAATTCACCAGAGACCAAAGAAGAATCATTGAGATTCGGGCGACATGATGTAAATACAAAACTGAGTCTTATGGATGGAAATCTAAAATGTTTTTATGACTGTACTATGCAGGATTTTAGGAAAATGGACAATAGGCTGCATCATAAATCATCTGGTCCTCCTTCAGCACAACAGCCCGTAACATTTTCACCAGATGAAGTCGATAAGTATAAAATATTGCAAATGCAGGCACAACAGCATATGCAGAAACAGCTGTTGACGAAGCATTTTAAAGCTTTGCCAACAAATGGCTCTGCTGTCTTCTCAACTGCACAAACCATTCAGCCTGTGTCCATCCAACATCATCCCTCCATCGCCACCATCCACCATGCACTGATGCAGCGATATGCCGTCACGGCTTCCATGCACTCCCATGTCAATCATTTTCCATTGCCTCATCTCAATCATTTCCCCCAATCTCAATTTTCTCCCATTTCCCTTTCCTCATCATTAACACCGACCCTTTTTCCAACCCCGCCGCCAATTATTGGGCATGCACTGGCGCACCCATTACACTTAGTTTCCGCAGCAGCCATTCACCCTCCACACTTGACCATTCAGGCCATACCTCATGCAACCCTCATACCAACCCTCTTTACTCCACACCCCAACACAGGTATGCCCCCACATTGCAATTACACCCATTAATTCATCCATTATTCCAAGGGCAGGAATTTCACCACCATTCTGCATCCGGTCACCTTCATTAATATTTGCTAGGATGAAATGTACTGACATACTAGAGGACCTGAAGTTTAGATTCTGTTTGTTTTTTTGTTTTTTTTATTATTATTTTTCTCTCTTCTATTTTTTGATAAACTTTAGTTGATTTCATGGAAGCTTAGTTTCCTGAGTTTAAGAATCTATGTTTATTGTAAACCTTGATTGTTTATTTGATACAGTATGGTACATGGTGTGAATTTATTATGCCGAAAATGCAATTATTTTTAATAAAATAAAAAAAATAACCTGTTTACAGACTCGGAAAAATATTTATTTTCTCTATTCTTTTACTCTAGCTGCTATTTATTTAAAATAATTATTTAGCATTTTCAATGTTATAGCGTATAGCAGAAACAAGCTGCAGCGTCATACCCCTCCTCCCTCTCCTCTGTAGGTAGAGCGACTGGAGCTAGCTCTGATTGCTGCTGTTGAACCAATTAGATGCTGCTGTCAATCACGGACAGAGGCAGTTAAACTGACTTTTTGCTGGAGCGTTTGTTCCCCTTTGTCCACTGAAACCCCCTGTCACTGCAGCCGGAGGCATAATTGTCACTATATAATGCAACACTATGGTATGTCAGTAAATAGAATAAGTGATCAAGTTCTCTCGGGAGCAAGTGCCCTTATGTATCTAAAAAAAAAACTAAGTAAAAGGAAAAAGTTTTCAAAAATTATAAATATTTGAATTTCCTCCTTTTCTCAGTTGAAAAAAAAATATATATTTTGTATGTCTAATTTGCCGTAAACATAAATGTCAAAGTGATCAAAATATTAAAATTAATTAACCCCTATGGAAAATGCCATAAAGAGAAAAATAAATCGTTCATAGCACCTCTCAGAAAAATGTAATAAAAATACCATCAACTGTCTTTTGAATCCTTAACTTCATCTCGGCACACACAAAAAACAAGCCCTCATAGAGGTTCATTGACTGAAAAAAAAAAAAGTTACGCATCTCAGAAAATATCATCAAAAAACTTTTTTTTTTACAAACATGAATTTTCTTTGTAGCCACTAAAAATAAGGAAACAACTATATAAATTTGGTATAGCTGTAATTGCACTCAACTGGGAATCATGCTGCTTGGTCCTTTTTGCCGCACGCTAAATACCATAAAAACAAAACCAAATATATTTTTTTCGCCATTTTTCCAAACTTGTTTTTTTTTTTCACATTTTTCGGTACGTTATAAAAATGGTAAAATAAAAAGTTATGACTCTTGGAGGAAGTTAAGGAAAAAGCAATAAGTCCAATAATGAAAAATTGAAGGGTGGAGTCCGCCTGATGACACCTTCACTCATCCTAGGAAAGAGATATCCCAGGACCTCGCATGTGGTTAATCTGGCCAGTTTTTCTCTTTAGTACATAATGGACTCTCACTCATCTATTTTGATGCATCTCTATGGATTAATGCATAACACCGCATTTTCGATCTGAGTGCGATCGGACAAAACATCAATCGCACTCGGACCAATGTTATTCTATGGGGCCGTGCACATACTTTGGGGAAATAGGTATTTGATCCCTTGCTGATTTTGTAAGTTCGCCCACTGACAAAGACATGAACAGTCTGTAATTTTAAGGGCAGAATAATTTTAACATTGATTGATGGAATATCAAAAATAAAATCCAGAAAATCACATTGTATAAATTATATAAATGTATTTGCATTTTGCAGTGAGAAATAAGTATTTGATCCCTCTGGCAAACAAGACTTAATACTTGGTGGTAAACCCCTTGTTGGCAGCACAGCAGTCAGACGTGTTTTGCAGTTGATGATGAGGTTTGATGTCAGGAGGAATTTTGCTCCACTCCTCTTTGCAGATCATCTCTAAATCATTAAGATTTTGAGGCTGTCGCTTGGCAACTCGGAGCTTCAACTCCCTCCATAAGTTTTCTATGGGATTAAGGTCTGGAGACTGGCTAGGCCGCTCCATGACCTTAATGTGTTTCTTTTTGAGCCACGCCTTTGTTGCCTTGACTATGTGTTTTGGGTCATTGTCTTGCTGGAAGACCCAGCCATGACCCATTTATAATGTCCTGGCGGAGGGAAGGAGGTTGTCACTCAGAATTTTACGGTACATGGCTCCATCCATTCTCCCATTGATGCGGTGAAGTAGTCCTGTGCCCTTAGCAGAGAAACACCTGTGTAGCCCAGCTGTGACTGGAGACACATGTTACCCTGGAGGATGCACGAAAGGTAAATCCATGATAACCTATAAGCACACAACACTTCACATTTTCCCTGGTTCCACCAGAGGGAGCCCTTGAGACGACAGTAGTGAGATGAAGGCAGTCTAGCTGAGAGTTAGCTAGTCGTTGGTTTTACCTCAGAGTGTGTGATCTTGTCAGAGCGTGTTGCAGAGCAGACAAGCTAGTTACCTCAGACGAGTAGAGAGGGAAAGACTAGCCAAAGAAAGACTTATCTGAAAGCCTGAGGACTTCAGGAACTACTCAGCTTACACCGTGGAGTCCAGTGTTAGTGGAAAGGATTACCACTTAGTCTGGTCAAAGTTGAGTCCACTGAGAGTGCTTCAGCGAGCGTTTCAGTAAGTAAGCGTGCCGACGCTTGGAGAGCGGTGAAGAAAAGAAAGCTGACATCTGCTGCTAGTTTGTGCTTATGATAGTGGTGAGAGTAGGACGAAAGGCAGGTGGAAGAAAGAGGAAAAGAGAGTGACCGAGGTCAACCAGCATTGATAGCTTACCTCCACTCTGCACCACCGGACACCGGGTCCGCGCTTACCAGCATCTGCACGACTGGTAGGAGACACCGGAGACCCTGGACTTCAAGTCGCAGGGGCCCAGCAGTGCTGATACGTAACCGAGGTTAGGAAGACGGGGGTCTGGCAGGTACTGCCACAAAGACACTGTTCTGTCCACAAGAATACCTCACCACAAGGTCAGCCGGGCGTAGCTGAAAACACGGAGTTAAGCTTTGTTTTATGCAAGTCAGAAACTCACACACATTAAAGGCGTAAGGAGGCCCTACACCTACTCAGTGGATTACTGGACGTGCATCCTCCACCCTGACGGCTTCCCGGGACGTGCCTGCAAATATCACCAGTAAAGGTACAGAAAGAGACTTGTTTGTGTGTGTCTGCATTATTGCTCCTGCACCCCTACACCGCCATATACTCTGAGGAATCAGTCTCGCCTGTGGGAGACTTAACACCTTGCTGCCTCAAACCCTCAGAGGACCTACCCTGCAGCGCTGGTCACCCTGACCAGGAACCACAGGTGGCGTCACGAACATTCTATCATCCCCTGTAAATATCCCCCTTTAGTGAGCGCCCAGGGCAACGGACCGAGCTGCGCTACCCGTGACATCCCCCAATGAAGTGAACAGGCTCGGTGCCGAGTACCCCAAAGCCCTGGTACGTGCGACTCACACCCCCAAAACATAATGTTTCCACCTCCATGCTTGACAGTGGGGATGGTGATCTTTGAGTCATAGGCAGCTTTTCTCTTCCTCCAAACACGGTGAGTTGAGTTAATGCCAAAGAGCTAAGATTTTGTCTCTTCTGACCACAGCACCTTCTCCAATCACTCACAGAATCATCCAGGTGTTCATTGGCAAACTTCAGACGGGCTGCACATGCGCCTTCTTGAGCAGGGGGTCCTTGCGGGCACTGCAAGATTTTAAACCCTTATGGTGTAATGTGTTACCAATGGTTTTCTTGGTGACTGTGGTCCCAGCTGCCTTGAGATCATTAACAAGTTTCTCCCATGTAGTTTTAGGCTGATCTCTCACCTTCCTCATGATCAAGGATACCCCACGAGGTGAGATTTTGCGTGGTGCCCCAAATCGATGTCGACTGACAGTCACTTTGTATTTCTTCCATTTTCTTATTATTGCACCAACAGCTGTATCTTTATCACCCAGCGTCTTACTTATGGTTTTGTAGCCTATTCCAGCTTTGTTCAGGTCTATGATCTTGTCCCTGACGTCCTTATAAAGCTCTTTGGTCTTGCCCATGTTGTAGAGGTTAGAGTCTGACTGATTAATTGAGTCTGTGGACAGGAGTCTTTTATAAAGGTGACTATGTAGGACAGCTGTCTATAATGCAGGTAACGAGTTGATTAGGAGCGTCTAACTGGTCTGTAGGAGCCAGAACTCTTAATGATTGGTAGGGGATCAAATACTTATTTCTCCCTGCAAAATGAAAATGAATTTATATAATTTATACAATGTGATTTTCTGGATTTTATTTTTGATATTCTATCTCTCAATTTTAAAATTAACCTACCCTTAAAATTATAGAGTGTTCATGTCTTTGTCAGTGGGCAAACTTACAAAATCAGCAAGGGATCAAATAATAATTTCCCCAACTGTATCTGATCTTTTCCCCGGACCGAGCAAGTCAAAGAGTCCTTAGAAAACATCGGACTGGCTTGTATGACATCTGAATGCAGTCCAATATTCATGGACTGACAGAATGAAGAAGATGGAAAAGGTTTTTTTCCATCTCCTCCTCATCCGAGAAAATCAGATCACACTATGATCGAACACTGTATTTCCTGTATTTTGTATTTCTGGTTATATAGTTTCTATAAAACACGCTAGTACCAGTGCCATGAACATACCATAAGGTTACGTGAACAAGGCACCATTTAGATGCCGGTGTAGCCACTGAGTTTTTGTAGAGCGGCTTTGTCTCGACCACGCACCACAATTGTGGGTTACCAGGGCAATGGGGTACTCAGAGCCGAGCCCGTAGAAGTCTATGGGGATTGTCACAGGTAGCGGTGGCTCGGTCTGTGGCCCTGGCGGTCTGGCGTATGTTGGGGGATATATTTACAGGGGATATATATACAGTTCGTGACGCCACCTGTAGTCTCTGGTAATTTGTACCAGCGCTGCAGTAGATCTCTGAGGGGATGGTGAGGCAGCTAGATGTCGGGTCCCCTACAGGTGGGACTGGTCCCTCAAAGTCTATGAAGTTAGTGAAGTCGGGTGCCGATAAATAACACAGTCTCACACGGTCAGCGTCTTTCCATACCTTTACTTGTAAGATGTTCAGGCAGGTCCCAGGGAGGCTGATCCAAGGAGAGTGTATTTTGAGACAGCAGCTGGACAAGTTAGGGGCCTCCTTTACTTTCAATACGATGAGTACAACCAGCCTGAAGCGTAGTTCCCTCAATAACTCCAGCTACTCCATAGCTGTACCGCCCAGTCAGTTTTGTGGTAGGAGCCTTCCTGTGAGAGAGCTGAATTCCTATCTTGCTGATCAGGCTCAAAGTCTTCACTCCCCCTGACCCCAGTTACGTACTGACTATTTGGGGCTGTTTGCCGCGACCTAAGGTCCGGTAAATCCCTGGTTTTCTTACCACTATGCTTGTAGCTAATAGTGATCCTTCGGTCCCCAGTGACCGGTAGCAATGTGCAGGACTTCTTCAATCCAAAAGCACTTTTCCAATAATCTTTCCACTGTGCCTTTCGCCTTGTCCTCGCTGGTAGCATAAACACTCACACTTGCAAAAAGTCGGGTAATCACTCCCTTCTTCACTTCCTTTAGAGTTAGTTCCAGACTCTCAGTTATCCACTAGGCAGGAGCACGTCTCTGAACCTTTCACTGTCCTTGAGACAGGTGACTGAAGTAATTCTGCACTAAGCTCTTCTTTCTTTGTCAATGTATTCAGGTGAGGTACAGCTCTGACTAGGCTGAGGTGAACTAGACCACCTGTACTAGCCTCCACTTTCTGAACTGATGATGAGCAGGCTGGACGACTTCCTCCCTCCAGCTAGACTCCACACGTCTGCTCCGTCCGAAGACAGGAAACTGACTGACTATCTAAAATCACTCAACCAATATACACCCTGACCACTCCCTAACAAGTAACTACACTACCCTAAGGGTGTGTCTAGTGTATGTTGAGTGAATGGGTATTGAGCATTAAACTGCTGTCTCGCCACACACTCTCCAGGGTACTGCGTGTGCCTAACACCAGGGCTACACATTCCCCCATGGTAAAAGACAGCACTCCCGGGCTGTAAAATACAAAGAGACAGTTTTGTTTATGCATGAAAACATCAACATTAAACATTAATTCGTCCCATCCGGGAGGTGAGGATGTCTTGAACGTTGCAAACAACAAAACATTATAGAAAAATACAAAAGTATTAAGGCATCAAAACATTCAATAAATATACAGTATTCTTGTGAAGGACCCGCACCAAACCTTCAACGTAGGTCCTGGGTGGGCTGCAGGACATCCGAATGCAGACCTCACTCAGTGCCACACCACACGGGTTTTTGTATTCAGAGGTAGTTGTGCTGGTTTTATGTAAAACCAAGATAAAGCACCGAAGCGCAACTATATACAAATAAGTTCTGGGCTGGCACAGTCCTCAACCTCAAAGTCCATTGTAAAACAAAGACACAGATATAATATCACATTATAATAATACTAAAGTGCAAACTTTTTCTGGTTACCCAGCCGGGCACTCTACGGTTAGCAATATATATATGCATTATATACATTATACTCTTCAACTTGTGCAAAAATTTGTAAAACATTCTTAAACTTTCTACAATATTACTTATGGTAGACCCTATATGGATCTCACCGATTCTTCTTTACTATTTATTCATTTTCAAATACACTTTCCACCCCGGGGGCTGGAACAATGCGATGGTCCCTAGATCCCATTACTAACAAATCATGCGCTGCTATTAGGGTCTGGGTCGCCACAGTTCTCGTGCGAACCTCTAGGGGCGCAACGGGTACATTCTCCTCACGAGACACCGATTGCGTTTCAATCACAGTTAACGATATGGACCGTGTCATGGATTGCGATTGAGACTGGGTCGCATGTTGCGATGTAGAGGTGGCTTTCCTTTGCGATGAACCTGCAGGGGGCGATGCTGGGGCACGGCCGGATACTGCTTGAGCTGGAGACGGGGACGCTGCGGTAGTGATGACGTTACCTGCGTCGGGGACGGGGTCACGGACGATGGTGACGTTAAGGGCATACCATCCCTTCATTCCCCAGTGCCGTGTGTACGTGACAATGTCTCCATTTACTAAGTCCCTCCCGGGATGGCCTTGCGGTAGGTGGGATTCTACGTCCCTGCGACTAACAAAGACCCCTGGGTAGAGGCCCGGTTCACGGATGAAGCCCCAGCCCTTCCGGAGCTGGAACTCAGTCACACACCCCTGCCGCCGCGGTTCCCTCAGGGTACCTTTCTCTCTCCGGACACTCTCCTTGTCCGCGATCAGCTCTGCATTTGTCGCTGACGGTTCCGCTGAGCTTCCCGC
>JARQOD010000006.1:15512687-15571979 GCA_033576555.1 Oophaga sylvatica | reverse complement strand
AAATTGGACCCCAAAAGTTGTTGTCCAATTTGTCCTGAGTACGCTGATATCCAATATGTGGGAGAAAACTACTGTATGGGTACACGTTGGGGCTCAGAAGGGAAGTAGTGACGTTTTGGATTGCAGACTTTGATGGAATGGTCTGGGGGCGTCATGTCGCATTTGGAGAGCCCCTGATGTGCCTAAACAGTGGAAATCCCCAACAAGTGACCCCATTTTGGAAAATAGACCCCACAAGGAACTTATCTAGATGTGTGGTGAGCGCTATGAAGCCCCAAGTGCTTCACAGAAGTTTATAATGTACAGCCGTAAAAACAAAAAAATAATTTTTTTTGTACAAAAATGATATTTTCGCCCCCAGTTTTTTATTTTCCCAAGGGTAGCAGAAGAAATAGGACAAATTGCACAATAACTCTTGGGGTCCAGAGTACGCTGATACCCCATATGTGGGGATAAACTACTGTTTGGACGCATGGCAGAGCTGAGAAGTGAAGGAGCACCGTTTGACTTTTTCAACGCAGAATTGGCTGGAATTGAGATCAGACGCCATGTCACATTTGGAGAGCCCTGATGTGCCTAAACAGCGGAACCCCCCAATTCTAACTCCAACCCTAACCCCAACACACCCCTAACCCTAGTCCCAACCCTAACCACAAACCTAACCCTAACACACCCCTAATCCCAACCCTAACCCTAATCCTAACTTTAGCGCCAACCCTAACCCTAACTTTAGCCGCAACCCTAACCCTAACCCTAATGGGAAAATGGAAATAAATACTTTTTTTTAATTTTATTATTTTCCCTTACTAAGGGGGTGATAAAGGGGGGTTTGATTTACTATTTATAGCGGGTTTTTATGATTGGCAGCTGTCACGCTAAAAGACGCTTTTTATTGCAAAAATAGTTTTTGCATCATCACATTTTGAGAGCTATAATTTTTGCATATTTTGGCCCACAGAGTCATGTGAGGTCTTATTTTTTGCGGGACGAGTTGACGTTTTTATTGGTACCATTTTTGAGCATGTGACGTTTTTTGATCGCTTTTTATTTCGATTTTTGGGAGGTTAGAATGAACAAAAATCAGCAATTCATGAATTTCTTTTGGGGGAGGCGTTTATACCGTTCCGCGTGTGGTAAAATTGATAAAGCAGTTTTATTGTTCGGGTCAGTACGATTATGGCGATACCTCATTTATATAATTTTTTCATGTTTTGGCGCTTTTATAGAATAAAAACAATTTTATATAAAAAATAATTATTTTTGCATCGCTTTATTCTGCGAGCTATAACTTTTTTATTTTTTCGCTGATGATGCTGTATGATGGCTCGTTTTTTGCGGGACAAGATGACGTTTTCAGCAGTACCATGTTTTTTTATATCGGCCTTTTTGATAGCGTGTTATTCCACTTTTTATTCGGCAGTATGATGATAAAGCATTGATTTTTTGCTTCGGTTTTTTTTTTTTTTAAGGGTTCACTAAAGGGGTTAACTAGTGGGACAATTTTATAGGGGGGGTCGTTACGGACGCAGCGATACCAAATATGTGTACTTTTATTGCTTTGTTTTTTTATTTACAGGAAGAAGTGAATTTATTGGGGAATATATATATATTTTTTTCATTTATTTTGGATTTTTTTTTAAAACATGTTTATTTTTATTTTTTTAACTTTTTTACTTTGTCCCAGGGTGGGACATCACTGTATTTTATCAGATCGCTGGTGTGACAGTGTGCACAGCACTCTGTCACACCAGCGATCGCTCAGGCAGTGCAGCAGGCTTCTCAGTGCCTGCTCTCGGCAGGCACTGAGGTAGCCGCCTCCCTCCAGGACCCCAGCGCCATCTTGGATCCGGGTCCTGGGAGGGAGGAAGCCCTCAGAACAGCGCGATCACATCGCGCTGCTCTGAGGGTCTCAGGGGGGTGCGCAGGGAGCCCCCACCCTGCGCGATCCTCCCCTGTGCCCCCAGTACACCGCGATCATGTTTTATCGCGGTGTGCAAGGGGTTAATGTGCCGGGAGCGGTCCGTGACTGCTCCTGACACACAGTCATGGGTGTCAGCTGTGATAATCAGGTGACACCCGGGCGCGATCGGCTGCGCTCCCCGATCGCACGAGACGTACTATCCCGTCCATGGTCATACGGGCCCAGGTACCATGGACGGGATAGTACGTCCGATGGCAGTAAGGGGTTAAAAATAACAAACACAGTTATACTCACCTAACGCCTATTCCACTGAAGCCCTCATTTTCTGTAAGAAAACAAAAATAAAAAACAACAATATCCCTCACGTGTCAGTCGTTCTGTCCGATGCCGTAATCCATGTCTGGGGATAAACAGTTTTCAACCTGGTCGGTACCAAGATGCGACCGTCCAGGCTGAGAACCACTGGTAACTGAGCTGCTGCGAGCGCAGTCTCAGTAACTAGCGGTGATGTCATTGAGATTACCTCCGGTCACTGACGCTGTGCTCCAAGCCGGACTGAACTGTCGTGACCTTGGTGAGATCGCCGCTAGCAGTGTGAGAGTTTTTCCCCCATCCCTTCATCTGCCAAAGGGATTTCGAGTATGCCTCTTATTTTGTGAGACATTAAGAATTTGGCACACAAAAAAGCAAAAAAAAAAACAAAAACCACAAGACAAAAAGAAACGCAAATGAGAATCAGGGCCAATGAGTCTCTAAGATGTACATCAATGATCTACCCTTAGGCTAGGGTCAAATGACCATATTTTCGCTCATCCGATCACACTTGATCAGTGTTTGATCGTAGTGTGATCCAATTTTCTCGGATGAGGAGAAGATGGAAAAAAATTTTTTTTCTCCATTCTCAGTCCATGAAAATGAGACTGCAATCAGATGTCATACGAGTGCTGTCTGACTTTTTTCCACGCACCTATTGACTTGCATGGCCAAGTGCAATTCAAATATATACAAATTGTACATACTGCGACATTTTCCTTTGAC
Source organism: Oophaga sylvatica (assembly GCA_033576555.1). Taxonomy (NCBI): domain Eukaryota; kingdom Metazoa; phylum Chordata; class Amphibia; order Anura; family Dendrobatidae; genus Oophaga; species Oophaga sylvatica. The sequence goes on along the minus strand of JARQOD010000006.1, from coordinate 15,569,020 downwards.
AGACCAGAGGAAAAAACAGACATATCCACGGTTCCATAGAATAACATTGGTCCCAGCACGATCCAATGCTTTGTCCGATCGCACTTACACCAAAAATCTGGCATTCGGCATGAGCTCTTAATATAGGCTATGAATATTTGCTCAGTGGGGCCGGCACGCCCTATGATAATAGAAGCGTTATTTGGCATTATGAAGCATCATTATTAAAATGTGGATAAAATGTCATACATATCTTTGTTGGGGTTGGGCGCAGTTGAGTTTTGGGCACAATGGAGTTACTTGACTTTTTGCTCCAGGCTCCATTTTCTGGAAACTCCCCTGTTTACGAGACGGCTTAATCACTGGTGAGATTGATCTTTGCTTCTCGCTTCGTTCTTACGAATCTTATGTTCCAGTTTTATTGAAAGTTTTAGACCACAAATAGCACTAATCTGATACAATTTCTTTGAAGAAAGTGCCAATATTTCCGCCCCATCTTTGCAAAATCTATTAATTTGTTTAATAATGCGAATCTATTTGTGTCTAAATCTATCACCGGCAAATACAAGCCGAACGTTCCCACTATGTCCTCCGGAATCAATATTAATCTCAAGTTGCTGGGTGGATTATACTGATGCAGCCGGACATGTACAGACACACAGCGAGACCTTAATCTTATTATGAAAGTGGTTTTGACTTTCTAATATGTATACATATTGACTCAGTGGCTAAAATGGAAATGATGTGGCTCTTACGCTGTTTGCCATGTAAGCATCTTACTAATGGGCGAAGTAATGACTGTTTTTTTTCTCTTCACAAGTCGATCATAATTCTGATCAGAAGACATCAGCTGCATTCACTGTATACTGTAAAATGATGCTAATTACAGTCAAAATTAACTGTGTGAGTTTATTTAGCTTCAAAAAATTCAAGGAAGCCTCAAATTCTTCTTGTAGACCAGTGTCCAGGAGTTTCTGGACGGTTGTCAACCCTGGCTTGTGTGCAAGCAACTACTTCATATAATTATACTGTTGTTCCACTTTCCAGAGTCTCCTGACATACCCAGTTCGGCTACGTCACTGGACTCTGCTACCATGGTATACTCTGCTACATCACTGGACTCTGCTACCATGGTCTACTCTGCTACATCACTGGACTCTGCTACCATGGTATACTCTGCTACATCACTGGACTCTGCTACCATGGTCTACTCTGCTACATCACTGGACTCTGCTACCATGGTCTACTCTGCTACATCACTGGACTCTGCTACCATGGTCTACTCTGCTACATCACTGGACTCTGCTACCATGGTCTACTCTGCTACATCACTGGACTCTGCTACCATGGTCTACTCTGCTACATCACTGAACTCTGCTACCATGGTCTACTCTGCTACATCACTGGACTCTGCTACCATGGTCTACTCTGCTACATCACTGAACTCTGCTACCATGGTCTACTCTGCTACATTGCTGGCTTCTGCTGTATCATTACAGTTGCATCTCTACAGTTATTCTTTTTACCTGTCCAACTCTGCTGTATGGTTACAGTGACTCTCCTGATCTTCTCAGCTCTGACACCTAATCATTTCTACTGTGCAGTTTAATCTCTCCATGATATGGCAAGTTTTCTTTTTTTTACCTTTTTCATTGTTTCCTCCCCTTCTTCCAAGAGTCATAACTTTTTTTTATTTTTCGGCCCCATTGCCGTATAAGGGCTTATTTTTTGCGCTCCACCTGCCCTTGTTAAGGGCACATGATGACTGATTAAATTAGCCATCATCTGCCGGGAAAGATGCGGGCTTTGCGTGCCAGTCGCATCAAAGGCAGGGACACACAACATATGATGTAAGTGTATGTCATATGTCGTGAACGGATTAATCAACTTTGCTTCTGCTTCCTACGCTGAATCTATGGCTTCCTTGTTTTCGACTATTTTACACCTTCAGTTGCTCTCCGGCCTTTATAGCCTCCATTGTTCCAACCTAGTCACCTCGCTGCACAAGTATCATCTGTCCTTGCTGCATATTAGCTGCTTATCTTCAAGAATCCAAGAATTATGAGAGTTTCTTTAGCGCAGCGGGAAATCCCACCCAAGCCCACTCACTAATAAATTGTGGAATTAAAGGGATTGTCCAGGAAGAACATATTGATATCTCATCCTTAGGATATCAGATAACTAGGCGTCTGACACCCGCATTGATTGGCTGTAAATCTGGAATATGAAGCCATGTTTTTCTGGCCCAGTGTACTGGTCACATTCAGCCGACACTAGAGCTAACAGCAGATCGGTGGGGAAGTTGGGTGTCAGACCCTCACTCATCTGATATTCATGACCTTACTCAATGGATCGGTCATGAAAATAAAAATCCTGGACAACTCTTTACAATCCAATCAGCCACAGTTCAGTCTGTTCCACAACATATCAAAGTTGTCTAAAACTTTAATTAAAGCTTTCTATCAAAGCCTAAGTCCCACCATGTTTTCTCCTCTTTCCGAGATAATCCTTCCTTCCCCAGTCTTTGCAGAAAGTAGCAATAAAATACTTCATTTTCAAGTATTTATAATACAAAAGCCATCGACTTGCCGACAAATCCATCATGATTAGTACATTTATAAACTTCAATCCCTATGTGAAATGTGTAATCCTCGAATCGTGCAAAGCATTTTTCACCGTGGATATTACGAAGCAACAGTATCTAACAGATAGCCATCACAATAAAATTAATGTGGGCAATCAGGAAACACTTTTCTCCATGGTTAATTTAATAACTGCCTATTTTAAAGTACTGTTCTCACAGCTTGGATGTCGCAAATTGAAAGAACAGTTTCTGTGTACAATCCATATGGCTTAATCCATATGATTTGTATCATTACACACCGTCAAATAGGCAGAGGAATAAGATGACGGGAGAGGCGCAATAGATGGCAAATATCTCATTATAAATAGCATTTAATAATGCCGAGAAAAAGTTAAAAAATATATAAATACTAAATAGGCAATAAGATAAATGTGGGAAGAAAAGTAAAACTTCTCAGAGTAGGAAGGTTACTGTTAGTTCTGTAACTGGTCATCAATGGTGTAACACAGGGTCCCGTCGTTATTTATTGGGGACCCATGCAGAAGAGCTCTATTTGGACTCCAAAAAGTTTTTTAGAGGATGCTTTTTTTTACCTCCAATCCCATCCTTTGCGTAGAATTTACAAAAAAGGGAAAATTTTCCAGTTTGACTTTGGCTCATGATATTACAGTCACTCACTTACGTACAGATTATCAGCAATTTCTGACACATCCCGTGGTGCTGTTTTTTTCTAAAAGAAATCCTTTTTTCTACTGCTGTACAACTCCTTTAAAACCTTCCCTAAAAGTTCATTCACATGTTGGGTGTGGGTGTATGGAACAGGTACAGGAGCTGAGCCCGCACCATACTCACCGGGTACCAAAGCTGCCTTCGATCGCTATTGTCAGTCTCTGATGGGGTCTTTTTAGTGGTTCAGTACTAGGGGGATGTGGTACAGACCTAGATGTCACTGTCAGTCACTGATGGGGGTCTTTTAGTGGTTCAGTACTATGAGGATGCATTATGGAACCCATCACCCTTTCACACCCTAAGCACCACAGTCGCAATGGTCTACCATGGCACGTGGGGTCCTATTAAAGTTTCCGGTTGCCATCATCTTGGCACTCTTATGAAGCTAAGCCTGTATTCAAGTCCCACACTGGAACTAAAAGAAAATATGAAAAAATAGTTTAACAACATAAATAGCATGTCGCCTTACTTTTCTCATTCTGAAGATGAAAAATGAAAATATATAAAGAGTCCTAATTAGACCCATTGAATGAGAATAGCGCTGATTGTCATGTCATCCCTTGAGCTTCAGCTTCAGATTTCCATCATGGATCCTCTAATAAACTCAATGACACCCCAATATGTGAAACTAGCCTTTCTATGCTTGTAAACGGATGTATGGTCCACAAATCAAACAAAACCCGTATTTGTCTGCAAAAAAATAGACCTGAAAACAACCTATAATGGCTATAATGTGTCCGAGCGCCATCCGTTAATAAGACAAAAAATCGATGCATGTAAGTGGCTGAAGCATGAAGTTGTAGCCAAGTGGTGCACAATTATTTTAACATTTTTTGGCTAATAGGAGAACAGATCTACGACCATCGTCACCATTATACCTTGCGGCCTTTAAGATGGATTCATAGTCTGATGACAGATCTGCTTTAAAGGGGTAATCTGGGTTTTAAAAAAATTAAGTTAACAGCATTCACTTCTTTCTCCGATGTTGTATTACCGAGGGGTCAGAGGGGGCAGTCTCATCTCCCTGCACTGCCACAAGGCCGCTATTTGGCCCTGGGCAGGCAGGGGGGACTGGTGCTAGCAGTGGATCCCTACCCGTCATTGCAAGTTCAGCTGTATCGGCTAGATGCCGATACAGTTGACCGCTCCCTCTTTCTTCATTCCCCTCTCAGCATCTGATGTCACTGATGCAGACACTGGCAGGGTTTCGCTACTCGGCACCCGCTGTCCGGAGATGTTCGAGCGCTCGGAGCAGCAGAGGAAATAGGAGGAGAGGTGAGTATTGGATTTATTGTTTTATGGGGTGTATTATATTATAGAGTCTGACTGTCTGCCTATGGGGGAACATTATACTATAGAGTATGCCTATGTGGGGGGTGCATTATACTATAGAGTCTGCCTATGGGGAGTGCAGTTTACTAAAGAGTCTGCCTTTGGGGGGTGCATTATACTGTATAGTCTTCCTATGGGCATTACAGTATACTATAGTGTCTGCCTATGGAGGAGTGCATTATACTATAGAGTCCACCTGTGTGTGTAGGGAGGTGCAGAATACTATAGAGTCTGCCTATGGGGGAGTGCATTATACTGTATAGTCTTTCTATGGGCAGTGCATTGTACTATGGAGTCTGCCTACTATGGAGGAGTGCATTATACTATAGAGTCTTTCTGTGTGTGTATCTGTGTGGGTGGGTGCATTATACTATAGAGTCTGCTATGGGGGGCTGCATTATACTATATAGTCTGCCATGGGAGGTGCATTATACTATATAGTCTTCTCATGGGCAGTGCAGTATACCATAGAGTCTGACTATGGAGGGGTGCATTATACTATAGAGTCCGCCTGTGTGTGTTTGGGGGAGTGCATTATAATAGAGTCTGCCTATGGGGGGAGATGCATTATACTATATAGAGTCTGCCTATGGGGGTGCATTATACAATATAGAGTCTGGCTATGTGGGGTGCATTATACAGTATAGAGTCTGCCTATGGTGAGTGCATTATACTATATTGAGGACTGTCTGGTGCATTATGCTATATGGAGGCTATCTAGGGGGCCATCATACAGTGTGCAGATTACAGTGAGGGGGTCATCATACAGTGTTTGAGTTATTAAACAGTTTGGGTGATATTAAGCGGTCAGTATATATACAGTGAAGGGGCATTATACTGTGTATAAGAGAGCATTATACTGTGTATAGGGGAGCTGTACAGGGGAGACTCGGGACACTATTAAATGTAAAGTGGGAACTTATTGTTATAGGGGCACTCAGGTTACTGTGACTGTGAAAGGGGCACACAGGACATTGTTACTTTCTTGAAGGCAAAATGTGGACACTGTTTTCTAGGGGACTTGCACGAGGGGATTACTATATTCTAGAGGGGTGCTTTAAAATTTAGAGGGAACACAGAACCACACAGCAGGTGCAGTAATAGGGACACATAAGGCAGCAGCGGCTCAGTATTGGGGTATCAGCAGGATGAGGAGTTTGTGCAAGTTGGGAATAGATGAGGACAGTGCTGATAATATGAGAAGTGAAATGTGTCTTTGTTGTAATCTCTGCAGCCGAGTCCTGGCTGGAGATGTTGTCATGTCAGTCTGGGCCAGATGGAAAAGATGGGAAAAGTGAACGATTCCATCAGAAAGAACGTCAGCGGTAAGTCATTATCTATAACTGTGCTGTGATCACTTATATGTTCTGTAGGACTGGTATTTACCGCTGACCATATGGCGGTAATATCAATGTTGGTCTTTGTATAGAGATTATATTCAGCAACAGCGCGGTCATCTGCTGAGGTTCTCATCCACTATTAAGGTGCGTCATCCAGTTGTAATCAAGGTGATCTGGTTAGGGGTCCACTCAGAAGTTTCGAACCCCCTGAACCAAAACCCTAGCTACGCCTCTGGTAGAGGGCATTTGGCAGTAGAGAGTTTCTTACTCAAGAAAAGAAGGTGTAGACAGAGGATAGTTCAAAAATTTAACTCACAAAAGGGCAACACGCTTGCTGGTTCCTGCTTGCAATTGAAAGTCATCAGCAGCTTGCTGCATTCTCTTCAGAAGCTCTGTGTTTGCTCTGGTGATCTCGCTGTGTCTTTCTGAATGCATCACAAGATATTATCTCTGTATGTGTTATAGCACACTATCTGATAACTCTGGCAGTGCACTGCGGCCCCTTGTTTGCCCATTTTGTGTACTCATGGGGCCTACCACATATCGGTTAATGTGTAAGGGGGTGAGATAGAATTACCTCCTTGCTTCCCTTTCTCTATTTGTCTTTGCTCTGTTAATGTTTATATATTGCTAATGTTGATAATGTCTATGATGAATGCTTGCGGTACTGCTACATAGGAATATATATTACCGCTCACCTTTTTGGTACCATCACATTTATATATGTGTTACCATGCTTTAGAGACTGCGTTTCTTAGTGTTATACTGTATATATTGTAAAGTGATGTATATTGATATTCATGTACAGTTTAGGATAAGTGCATCCTTTTGGGCAGGGCCGGCGTTAGGGGCAGGAAGACCAGGCAGCTGCCTAGGGCCCCTGCTCCCCCAGGGGTGTTGTGAATGGACTTGAAATGAGTTCTAAACAGAGGCTCCCTCTGGTGGTTACAAGCGGTACTGGACTGTCCAGTGAAGATTGTGATTATTGGGAATCAGGTGTTACTGACTGGTCTTATATAAGGGAGTCACCTTCCCATCAGGGTTCCCGGTGATCAATTGTTCTGGTCTCAATCCTTGATTCCTGTTTCCTTTGTAGCCTGCTGTGTCGTGTCTGCATCTCCTGCTAACAGATAAGACATTTTCTTCTTTTGTTTTTTTGTGCTTGATTTTTTTGCATTTTGTCCTGCACTTCTGTGGGGGCCTTCTGGGTCCCCTCCAGGGGCTTTTGCCCTCTCAGTTTAGTTCAGCCACTGATGTTTGTACATTTGCTTTTTCCAGTTTTTTCAGTGGCTGCTGTTTTGATTTTGTTACACCAGAGAACTAATTTAGGTGGTAGAGGTCATGTGATCTCAGGTGTTTTTGAAATTAGTAGAGTTGGTGCTTTTCAGGGTTTTTTGGGATTGCAGTAAGTGCCCTTCCTATCCTTTTCTATTTAGGTAGTTTGGGCCCCAACGTTTGCTCATACTATTTTCTGTCTGTGTCAGTATTTCTTCTTGTCTAACCGCCATTACATGTTTGGGGGCTTTCTATGTTCTTTGGGGATCTGCTCCGGGGCAGATAGCTTTCCTCTTTCTATCTTTAGGTGTAGTTAGTTTCTCAGGCTGTGACGAGGCGTCTAGGACCAACGTAGGAACGCTCCACGGCTGCCTCTAGTTGTGGTGGTTAGTCAGGGTACTGCAATCTCATAGATTCCAACTGCTCTGGTGTATTGCCTTTTTTACCTGCACTCCTCAGCTACCGAAACATAACACAGGGGCCCCCAGCTAGTGGCTCATCACGCAGCTGCTATGGGGCCCATGAGGCAGAGGGGGCCGCCTGCCGCCAGCACCGACTCCCCTGCTGCCGCATTGAACTATACCGGCATCTGCCGCTACAGTTCAATGCAATTATGGAGGAGAGAGCATCAGCTGACGCTCCCTCTCCCATCATTCCCCTCTGCCTCTGTCATCGCGCCCTCACTGTGTACCAGGCAGTGCAGCTCCTGAGACAGGAGCCAGCCGGGAGCAGCGTGAGCACGAGGAAAGGTGAGGATTGTGGTTTTTATTTTTTTTAATATAACAGTGAGTACTGAACTGTGGGGGCATTCTCGCGGGGAGATGTGGGCTGTGTTACATACTATGTGGGATGTGGTATATACTATGAGGCTGTGTTATATACTATGTGGGCTGTGTTATATACTATGTGGGCTGTGGTATATACTATGAGGCTGTGTTATATACTATGTGGGCTGTGTTATATACTTTGTGGGATGTGGTATATACTATGAGGCTGTGTAATATACTATGTGGGCTGTGTTATATACTATGTGGAGTGTGTTATATACTATGAGGCTGTGTTATATACTATGTGCACTGTGTTATATACTATGTGGGCTGTGCTATATACTATGAGGATGTGTTATATACTATGTGGCCTGTGTTATATACTATGAGGCTGTGTTATATACTGTGTGGGCTGTGTTATATACTATGAGGCTGTGTTATATAGTATGAGACTATGTTATATACTATGTGGGCTGTGTTATATACTATGAGGCTGTGTTATATACTATGTGCACTGTGTTATATCTATGTGGGATGTGTTATATAGTATGAGGCTGTGTTATATACTATGAGGCTGTGTTATATACTATGTGGGCTGTGTTATATACTATGAGGCTGTGTTATATCGTATGAGGCTGTATTATATACTATGTGGGCGTGTTATATACTATGTGGACTGTATTATATACTAGGTGGCTGTGCTATATACTATGAGGCTGTGTTATGTACTATGTGGGCTGTGCTATATACTATGGGGCTGTGTTATATACTATGTGGGCTGTGTTATATACTATGAGGCTGTGTTATATCGTATGAGGCTGTGTTATATACTATGTGGGCGTGTTATATACTATGTGGACTGTATTATATACTAGGTGGCTGTGCTATATACTATGAGGCTGTGTTATGTACTATGTGGGCTGTGTTATATACTATGGGGGGTATATTATATTCTATGGGGAGGCTGTGTTATATACTATCTGGCTGTGTTATAAACTATCTGGCTGTGTCATATACAATTGGGGGTAAATTATATTGTATGACGGAGGCTGTGTTATATACTATGGGGGTATATTATATTCTATGGGGGAGGCTGTGTTATATACTATGAGGTCTACATTATATTCTATGGTTCTGCCCTTGTTTGCTTACCTTAAAGCATTTTTTCATGCATACTTTGTACTATGGGTAGGGATGAGCTTTCCGATTTTGCAATATCAGTAATCGGCCCGATATTTGCTATATCGGAATTCCGATTTCTGATTCCGATATTTTTTTCACATCGGAAATAGGAAATCGGAAATCCCATAACAATCCTTCAGCCTCTGAGCGCTCCGTGGAGCCAATCAGGAGCTGAAGAATTGCTGACTAGATATATACACACAGAATACATATATATACATGTCATTGTGACATATATATATATATATATTTATAGTTCATACACTTCTACATAGTAAAATAGCCGCTAATTCAATTGCCGGCTTTTGTGAAATTACAGAACCACCCGACATGAAATGACTCATGGTTTACATACAGTTAACCATGTCATTTCATGTAGTTTGATATATGGTTTTCACTAACAATTACATGAGTGTATGTGTGCAAAATTTCAGACATCTAGGGGTTAATTAAAGGTGTAAATTCGTTGAAAAAAAATGCATGGGCTCCCGCTGTATTTTCTCAACCAGACAGGTAAAGCCAGGGAGTGGGGGCAGATAATAATAGCCTAGGGAGGGTGCATTTATTTTGTGCCCCCCTGGCTACTAACATCTGCCCCCAGCCACCCCAGAAAAGGCACATCTATAATGAGATGCACCCTTTCTGGCACTTATCCCGTCTATTCCCATTGCCCTATAGCGGTGGCTAATGGGTTAATAATGGGTTAAAGCCACCTTGCTATTGGAAGGTGACTTTAAGCCAGGTTAATAATGGAGAGTTGTCAATTAGACAACTATCGATTATTAATCCTATTGTATTAACTGGTTAAAAAAAACACACACATTAATTTAAAATGATTTTAATGAAATAAATACACATAGTTTTTGACCAAATTTTATTTTACTGGTACTCCATCCGAATCCCTTGTTCTCCTGTAATAAAAATAAAATAATAAAGCAACATTATTCTTACCTATCCGGTGTTCAGTCAGGTCGCCCGATGTAATCCTTCTGAAAGGGTTAACGTTTACTGCAGGGACCGCAGCTAATGCTGCCAGCCTTGCAGTAAACCCCCAAATGAATCATCTCTTCTCCCATCTGACAGGAGAGGAAGTGATTAGTGTGGGAAGCTTAATTGATTGCTTCCCACTTTCACTTCAGGTCAGCCGGGGACACCGCACAGCATCAGTGACGTCAGAGGGAATCCCGGCTGACCTGAAGTGAACTGATTTGCAAAAATAGGGGATCCCCTCGAAAAAAAATGGCGTGGGGCCCCCCTATTTTTATTAACCAGCCAGATGAAGCAGACTACTGAGGCATGGTATTTAAGGCTGTTAATGATCCAATATCCATGAACCTTGCAAGCCTGATAATACCAGGCCACAGCAGTCTGCTTATCTTGGTTGGTTAACAAAAATAGGGGATCCCCTTGAAAAAAAAATGGCATTGGGGTCCCCCTATTTTTGTTAACCAGCCAAGTAAAAAGCAGACTGCTTCGGCTGGTATTAAAAGACTGTCAAGGCCCATGGATTTTGGCCCTCAACAGCCTAAAAATACCAGGCTGCAGCAGCCCCACAATTGGCGCATCCAAAGATGCGCCAATTGTGGCACTTTACCCGGCTCTTCCCACTTGCTCTGTAGCGGTGGCAAGTGGGGTAATAAGGGGTTAATGTCACCTTTGATTGAACGGTGACAATAAGCCCGGTTAATAATGGAGAGGCGTCAATAAGACACCGATCCATTATTAATCATAAAGTTTGTACATGTTTAAAAAACTACACAGCAAGAATAAAGTCTTTTAATGAAATAAAACACAACACAGTTTTTATTGCACGCTCATCCTGCGACGCCATCGATCTCCTGAAAAAAAAAAAAAAAAAACCAACACAAATACTCCCTGTCCGACGTAGTCCAAGATAACGAGTGTCCCACGACGAGTCCAGCTCTGCTACATCTGGCTCAGCCTTGACATCCCGACACAGCAGAGCTGCTTACCGGTGGAGATTCCCCGGCAGTGACGTCATCTGTATTTCTCACGGCCAGTTACGACACAGAGAGGCATTAAATGAACAATGGATTAACCCTTGAAACTGGATAATTCTCCGAACAGAAAAAGTGTTGGAAATTCTTTTAATGTTAGCTTCTCAGACTAATTCTAAAATATATATTCATTTTTCCAGGATTTCCCAGGTCCTGGTCTATGGGTTCCATTAATGCAAATGCAGCGATGAAAGTTCTAATAACTTACTTGATAGATAACATGTATACAGTGTGTCTCGTTATTAAATGCAATGACGTATGATAGCATTCAGGGGCATAACTACATAGATTAATTAGGAAAAAAATTGTTTGCTGGTATCTGAGATGAACATTTGCATATAGCTGTAGGGGGTGTCGAGCAAGCAGTCACATTGGGACCCCCCCATCTGCCACATATATATTCCTCACTATTACTAATGGATTGGGTAGCTGAGGGGCCCTATTACATATTTTGCATTAGGGCCCAAGAAATTCAAGTTAAACCTCTGACTGCCTCTATGTCTCATAGTGAAAAGTAACAGAGGACTACAAACATTGAAAGTCGCAGACCATGATTACAGCATTTACTTACGGCAGTGGCTCTTCAGAAAGCGATGCAATTATTTCATTGGATCCGGAGCAGCTGAAACAAAAAAATTAAAGTTCTGATTAGAAGAATTGATACTTAGGAAGCCTACAGATAAAAGTTATCAGCCATGATGTGAAGAAAGCAGTGTGCTCTCTTGCCGGCAACAGAGCAGAGCGCACTGTCACTGCACATTGTAAGATGATTTCCCAGCATTTAAAGGAGTAACTTGTGGGCGACTGGTGCTTCTCTCTGCAAGCCGGGTACTCATCTTACAAGGTGAACTGACAGTGCGCTCTGCTTTGTTGCCAACTCACTACTACTGATCTGATCTGGCGAGAAAGCGCAGTCTTTGTGCGCAGAGCACAGTGCACATTGCGCAGGGAATAGCCCAGCCCCTGACATGAAGGTCACTGCTGATGCTTCATTTCTGGAATAGAGCAGAGACCGGGGCAGTGACAGCAGCTTCTGCCCCTGATGATGTTGTGTCTGAGAATCCCACAAGCACTGGGATTTTCAAATAAAGCGTCATCAAAAAGGAAGTAAGAAAAAAAAAGATGTTGCACGCCTGCAAGGAATTTTATAAGATTGAGGGATAGAAATGGAGAACAACATTGTAGATGATACAGAAATGCTCATGAACAAAGTATCTGACCTCACTGGCTTTTTTTTTTGGCTCCTCCATCAGTTACCATTGCATATACATAGACATATATGCAGCCATGTTTTATACCAAATGACTGAAAGTGCCATAATTATTAGTATATAATGTTCTATATTGTATGTATATATCCCCCATTATATATTTAGTCTCACACTCTCCACTTACCTACTCACACTCAAATCCTCATTCTTCCAAGAGTTTTCCTCCTCACTCTCATCTTTATCACTATTGGACACATAAAGTAAGTCATGTAAATCATTTATAATCTACTTTGATATCCAGATAACACAGGGTTATATAAAGACTGGGGCAGGATATGCTGAATGAAAAGTCCCGATTAACCCCTTATTGAGGGCGCACTATCTCTGTATGGAGCGGGCTCAATAGTAAAGTCTGCCCCCTGAACCACCAGTGATGGCTGTTACATAGCTGGCACCCCACAGTACCTGAAACAATTGGGGCTAGCCGTGATAGCGTCAGTTTAACCCTTTAAATGCTGCTGTGAAGTATAATAGCAGTATTAAAAAGGGCTTTAAAACGGCGACTGTCACTTTATATGGGCATCAGCCCCACGCAAAGCGATCGTAAGGAGCTGATTGGTTGACATTGCACCTAGGGGTCTACTGGAGGCCTCCATGTCTGCCATGTGTGATCTCCTCACATGCATTAGGACCCCCTCATCTGTCACATATATATTCATCATTATTACTAATGGTTATGGTAACTGAGGGGCCCTGTTGCATAATTTGCATTGAAGCCCAAGAAGTTCAAGTTACACCTTTAATTTCATCTATATCTCATAGTTAAAATGTATTGAGGACTAGATCATTGAAAGTCGTGGGCCATGATTACACCAGTTACTTTCCCGCAGTGATAGTTAATTAAACAATGCAATTGTTGTATTGGAGCCAAAGCAGCTGAAATGAAAAAATAACGTTATGATTGGAAGATTTTATACTTAGGAAGCCTACAGATAAAAGTTATCAGCCGTGATGTGCACAAAGCAGTGCGTGCTCTCACCGGCAACAGAGCAGAGCGCACTGTCACTGCACATTGTAAGACAATTTCTCAGCTTTTAACAACCTAACTTGTGGGTGTCTGGTGCTTTTCTCTACAAGCCAAGTATTCATCTTAAACGGTGAACTGACAGTGCGCTCTGATCTGTTGCCGGCTCATTACTACTGATCTGAGCCGGCGAGAAAGTGCACTGTCTTTGTGCACATCACCCAGGACTAGCCTAGCCCCTGAAATGAAGGTCACTGCTAACACTTCATTTCAGGAAGAGGGCAAAGACTGGGACAGTGAGGGCCCCGTCACACATAGCGACACACCAGCGATCCCGACAATGATATGCACTTGTCAGGATCGCTGGTGTGTTGCTACATGATCGCTGATGAGCTGTGAAACAGGCAGCTCAGGCAGCGATCAGGACAGCGACACTGCGGGTAACATCGATTAGTTACCCGCAGTGTATGTTGGATACCAGCCCGCTGGTGCAGGGAGCTGGTAACCAAGGTACACATCGGGTTTCCAGGCGCTGCGCAGCACCTGGAAACCCGATGTGTACCTTGGTTACCAGCTCCCCTGCAGCAGCGCGCTGGTATCCAACGTACACATCGGGTTTCCAGGCACCGCCCGGCGCCTGGAAGCCCGATGTGTACCTTGGTTACCCGCTGATCGCTGGTCTCCTGCCTGTCACACGCAGCAATGCGTGCCTGTCAGCGGGAGACCAGCGATCAAAAAAATGTCCTGACATTGAGGGACGATTAGCGATACCCGGCAGCGGGGCTGATCGTCGCTGAATGTCACACAGCGATATCGCTGGGGAGATCGCTGTTGCATCACAAAACTGCTGACTCAGCAGCGATCTCGCTAGCGAGATCGCTGTGTGTGATGGGGGCTTGACTGCAGCCTCTGCCTCCTGATTAAGGTTTATTTGAGTTTCCCAGCATGCACTGGGATTTTCAAATGAAGCGTCATCAAGAAGAAAGTAGGAAAAAAGAAATAAAAGCAGTTAGATAGTGTAGTTAGGGAAGGATATGGAATTTTTAATGAAAGTATATTAGAAAATAACTTCAATTTTGGCATCAAATAGATAGGGATTTAGAATGAAAATCACTTTATATTTCGGACTATACCAGTAACTCCATGGCTAATATAAAGAGTAAAAAAATATTTATATAACTTGTGTCTTAGCAGCATGGAAACCACCTCCAGAATCTATATAGATCTACACTGAGATCGCTTGTACTGCGCACTATGATTCTCCTTTAATCTAGGGCTCTAAGACAGTATTTGGTCGTTCAGGAGTTCGGGTAAATTTTTGGCATTACCGTCATTTTTTCATGACCTCATTCTTATCTTATGGGAGAAAGGGATCAGTAACAGTATGAAGAATTCAACGGGGTCTAAAGTCTCTATTAGTGAAAGCAATGTATGCTTCATATGGAAATATTGTAAATGCCCATGAGTGAGGGCGGTAATGCCAGGATGCCATCATTATGGAGTCCTCCACTTATTGGTACACTTACACTCATATATGAATGTGGTAGGAAGATGGAATAAGACAAATACCAGAATACTTACTTTGCGTTCTCCATTTTGTGTATCAATCTGTTAAAGAAAAAACAATAAAAAAATTTGATAATATTACACATACACATTTATCAAAACGGTAGGAAGAGAAATTATACTATTGAACCTTAATATAACCAGCACAGACATCTCTGTTTATTATTACAGGGAGAATATGGGAGAATGAATAATCACAGTTATATCAGATACATACATATTATCCAGATGTTCCTCCTTCTCTTCTTCCTCCTGTTCTTCCTCTTTCTCCTCCTCCTACTCCTCTTCCTCCTCCTCTTCTTTCTCCTCCTCCTCTTCCTCCTCCGCTTCTGCCATGCCTGAACTTGGCCTTAGAGAAGAGTCAGACGGCTGTATTGCTCAGAGGAGGATCGCAACGCAATGCTTGGACTGACCGGTGACTTTCTTGACCCGGGCGTGACAGCGTGTGTTTTTATACAGCTGTCATTATTTATATATTTTAATCAATGGCAATGTGGGCCCTTTATATTATATGGTAGGCTATGTGGAGGCCATTATATTATATGGAAGGCTATGTGGAGGCCATTATATTATATGGAAGGCTATGTGGGGCCCTTTATATTATACTAGCTGAAGAGCCCGGCGCTGCCCGGGCATAGTACCTAACTATGGTTAGTTATAACAAATTGTAATGATTATATCTATATACAAGTATTCAGCTTTCTCCCCATTATGTAGATAGGGCCAAAATAGTTTGGCGATTTGGAACGTGCGGGGGTTAAAATTTCCATTCAACACATAGCCTATGATGCTCCTGGGGTTGAGATGTGCGGGCATGCAAAATTTCATGCCCGTAAGTACAACGGTGCAGATTCCTATCCCGAGCCAAAATTATTTGCTGATTTGGAATGCGCGGGGTTAAAATTTCTACTCAAAACCTAGCCTATGACGCTCCCGGGGTCGAGACGTGCGGGTGTGCAAAATTTCATGCCCGTAAATGCAGATTCCTATGCCGGACATACACACAAGCATTCAGCTTTCTCCCCATTATGTAGATAGGGCCAAAATTGTTTGGCGATTTGGAACGCGCGGGGTTAAAATTTCGATTCAAAACATAGCCTAGGACTCTTTCGGGGTCGAGACGTGCGGGCGTGCAAAATTTCATGCCCGTAAGTGCGACGGTGCGGATTCCAATCCCGGACAAACATACCCACATACATACACACATACATACATTCAGCTTTATATATTAGATGGAAGGTTATGTGGGGGCCATTATATTCATTATATTATATATGGAAGGCTATGTGGAGGACATTATATTATATGGAAGACTATGTGAATAGAATATTATATTTCATCCAGGAGTTGTGTGACTATATAATAAGCACTAGACCATGGCTGACTAGACTACATTTCTAGAATAACCACATCTAAAAATAACTGCTAACTACCCCTTTTTGACCCATTTACAGTAGCAACGCCTCTCCCGTGACCCCTATTATGCATTGATCACATATTGTGTCCTTTGTAAAGTGACAAAATTCCTCTAGTAATGCTGTCTATGTGCTCAAGTACAGTAATAATGTCCCCTCCCAAGCGGTAACCATACAATTGTAATATACGCCATTTCTGTTCCATTTATGCCTCAATATAGTTGGAACGTTCCAAATTTTGGCACCTAAATTAATTAATAATATATGGGACCACAAGAAGGAATATTATTAAGATGTCCAGAGACAAAGATCGGGCAGCCCTCACTCTTCCTGATGCAATCCTTTATTCAAAGTGATTAAAATATGGCGGCGGGAGAAATGTGCAGAGACAACAGTCGGACTATGGCCATTTGACGCTGTGTGCGCTTCTACCGGTCCAAAGGTGAGGAAGAAGTGATGGGACCCTGACTCAATAAATGATTGCATCAAGTGTTGCTACAAAGTTCCACCGACCTCACCTGTTTGGATAAACGAACAAAAAAAGTTAAAAACATTCCCCAAAACAACAGTGGCCGAATGGCCCATCCTGGCCCCTCTTTTTAATAATATTACCCATCTTGGCCCCTTCCTTTAATAATGTCCTCCATCCTGCCCCCCTCCTTTAATAATGTCCCTTGCCCTCTTCCCCTCCTTTAGTAATGTACACTGTCTTGACGTTCTTCTTCAACACATTAAACAAAACATACCTGTTACCTCTCCAGCCTCCCACAGCGAGCAGTGTCCTCTTCATGCTCCACAGCTGGTGCAGGGGTCGATGCCATGCATGGCAGTAACGACATGCGCCACCATCAACGGGCACGTCTATGTCAGCTTTTGGCCTCTGATTGGCCGGTGGCATGTTTAGCTACTGCAGTGAAGGGAGCCGGTGGTTCTTTGAGTCACTATTCATTTCAACTGAATGTGCGTTGAAGGACACATATACACAAAAAAGTATGCTGGCGTCGGCAGGCCCTTCCTCAATGGACCCAGCCATGTTGCGCCTTCTGCGACTTCGACTGATGCTCTCTTGACCAGTGCCATCAGCTGCAATAACCCTCCCCCTTCACACACCCAATGTATAGTATATAAATGTTGATTTTTCCCTTAGAAGATGATGTTTTCCATGGGCAGTCTACCGGCGCAAGCCCACTATGCCTATAGCTAAACCGAGAATGAGCAGCGTTCCTCTAGTTGTCGCCATCAGATTCACCAACCATCTGTAAACACCAGATATTTGCTCTTTTGCCGCCATACGGCATCATATCAACTTTTTCATTTACACAACTTATCGCTGTTTGCTTACTAGGTTATTTTAGTGTTTTCTTTTTCCCGTAGATAGTGTTTTTTTTTATCACTTCCCCTGGATCTATTTCATTCAGTGGAAAATCAGCACCCAAATGAAAGTTTACTTGTATTTTTTGTAATTTTCTGCTGTGATATTCCACGGTGTGAAATCCTGCTGTCTGCTCTCTGTTTAGAAGTGCATGGATTGTCACCCAACTGGGAGTATGAAAATGTGGGAAAAGGAAGATGTGAAAAAGTTTTTTACTCTTTCCATTTTACGGAATTTCGGTCTTGTGCTGACAACGCCTTTCAGTCTCTCACAGGGGAATCCAACTGCTCATCTTATCTCCGTGCAACAGCAGGAAATGGAAACAGAGTGTAAAATCATCAGATAGAAAATAGATTTTATACAGAGTTTCTATGGCTACATCCCCGGCAACAACAAATGGTTTGGAAAGCCAAGAAATAGTATTATGTTTGTTTCCTAGCAAGAAGTCTGGAGCGATGTGATGAAATTTAGATTTGAATATTTCTGATTTTGTCAACGTGTTAAGTGTTTAGTCTGCCCGACATCAAGATTTTTGCTGGAATTTAAGCTTTAAAATAAAAATGTAAGTATATTGTACTGTTTTACAGTATATTATATTTTACAGTGGGTTCAGAAAGTATTCAGACCCCTTTAAATTTTTCACTCTTTGTTTCATTGCAGCCATTTGGTAAATGCAAAAAAAGTTCATTTTTTCTCATTAATGTACATTCTGCACCCCATCTTTACTTAAAAAACAGAAATGTAGAAATTTTTGCAAATTTATTAAAAAAGAAAAACTGAAATATCACATGGTCATAAGTATTCAATTTCAGACCCTTTGCTCAGTATTGAGTAGAAGCACCTTTTGAGCTTGTACAGCCATGAGTCTTCTTGGGAACGATGCAACAAGTTTTTCACACCTGGATTTGGGAATCCTCTGCCATTCTTCCTTGCAGATCCTCTCCAGTTCCGTCAGGTTGGATGGTGAACGTTGGTGGACAGCCATTTTCAGGTCTCTCCAGAGATGCTCAATTGGGTTTAGGTCAGGGCTCTGGCTGGGTCAGTCAAGAATGGCCACAGAGTTGTTCTGAAGCCACTCCTTTGTTATTTTAGCTCTGTGCTTGGGGTCATTGTCTTCTTGGAAAGTGAACTTTCGGCCAAGTCTGAGGTCCAGAGCACTCTGGAGAGGTTTTCATCCAAAATATCTCTGTACTTGGCCGCATTCATGATTACTTCAATTGCAACCAGTCGTCCTGTCCCTGCAGCTGAAAAACACCCCCATAGCATGATGCTGCCACCACCATGTTTCACTGTTGGGATTGTATTGGGCAGGTGATGAGCAGTGCCTGGTTTTCTCCACACATACCGCTTAGAAATTATCACCAAAAAGTTCTATCTTCGTCTCATCTGACCAGAGAATCTTATTTCTCATAGTCTGGGAGTCCTTCATGTGTTTTTTAGCAAACTCTATGCGGGTTTCATATGTCTTGCACTGAGGAGAGGCTTCCGTCGGGCCACTCTGCCATAAAAGCCGGACTGGTGGAGGGCTGCAGTGAGAGTTGACTTTGTGGAACTTTCTCCAATCTAACTACTGCATCTGTGGAGTCAGCCACAGTGATCTTGGGGTTCTTCTTTACCTCTGTCACCAAGGCTCTTCTCCCACGATTGCTCAGTTTGGCTGGATTGCCAGGTCTAGGAAAACTTCTGATGGTCCCAAACGTCTTCCATTTAAGGATTATGGAGGCCGCTGTGCTCTTAGGAACCTTGAGTACTGCAGAAATTCTTTTGTAACCTTGGCCAGATGTGTGCCTTGCCACAATTCTGTCTCTGAGCTCCTTGGCCAGTTCCTTTGACCTCATGATTCTCATTTGGTCTGACATACAATGTGAGCTGTGTGCTGCTTCATTCCCTGCCTGGGCTTTTATATTTTCTTTGATAGTCCAAATTGCTTTGCTATGCCAAGTGATATGATAACTGAAAGGCATTGTAGGAAATTTGGAGATAAATATCATTGTTTAAGTCCTGAGTCACTTACAGGTGTTTATCACATAATTAGAATATTATCAAAAATTAATTTATTTCAGTTCTTCAATACAAAAAAATGAAACTCATATTATATAGAGTCATTACAAACAGAGTGATCTATTTCAAGTGTTTATTTCTGTTAATGTTGATGATTATTACTTACAGCCAATGAAAACCTAAAAGTCATTATCTCAGTAAATTAGAATACTTTATAACACCAGCTTGAAAAATTATTTTAAAATCGAAATGTTGTCCTACTGAAATGTATGATCAGTAAATGCACTCAGTACTTGGTCGGGGCTCCTTTGGCATCAATTGCTGCATTAATGCGGCGTGGTATGGAGGTGATCAGCCTGTGGCACTGCTGAGGGGTTATGGAAGCCCAGGTTGTTTTGATAGCAGCCTTCAGCTCGTCTGCATTGTTGGGTCTGGTGTCTCTCATCTTCCCCTTGACAATACTCCATAGATTCTCTATGGTGTTAAGGTCAGGTGAGTTTGCTGCCTATCAAGCACAGGGATACTGTTGTTTCTAAACCAGGTATTGATACTTTTGGCAGTGTGGACAGGGGCCAAGTCCTGCTGGAGAATGACATTTCCATCTCCAAAAAGCTTATCGGCAGAGGGAAGCATGAAGTGCTCTAAAATTAGTAGATTGGTAGACGGCTGTGTTGACTTGATAAAACACAGTGTACCTACACCAGCAGATGACATGGCTCCCCAAACCATCACTGATTGTGGACACTTCACACTAGACCTCCAGCAGCTTGGATTGTGGCCTCCACTCTTCCTCCAGACTCTGGGACCTTGATTTCCAAATTAAGTGAAAAATTTACATTCATCTGAAAACATCACCTTGGAGCACTGACAACAGTCCAGTTCTTCTCCTTGGCCCAGGTAAGACGCTTCTGGCGTTGTCTATTGGTCATGAATGGCTTGACACAAGGAATGTGACACTTGTAGCCCATGTCCTGGATACATCTGTGTGTGGTGGCTCTTGAAGCAATGACTCCAGCAGCAGTCCACTCCTTGTGAATCTCCCCCCAAATTTTTGAATGGCATTTTCTTAACAATCCTTTCAAGGCTGCGGTTATCCCGGTTGCTTGTGCACCTTTTTCTACCACACTTTTTCCTTCCACTCACCTTTCCATTAATATGTTTGGATACAGCACTCTGTGAACAGCCAGCTTCTTTAGCAATGGCCTTTTGTGGCTTCCCCTCCTTGTGGAGTGTGTCAATGTCTGCCTTCTGGACATTTGTCAGGTCAGCAGTCTTCCCCATGATTGTGGAGCTACTGAAACAGACTAAGGGACCTTTTTAAACGCTTAGGAAGCCTTTGCAGGTGTTTTTTTGGTACTTATTCTAATTTACTGAGATAATGACTTTTGGGTTTTCATTGGCTGTAAGCCATAATCATCAACATTAACAGAAATAAACAGGTGAAATAGATCACTCTGTGTGTAATGACTCTACATAATAAATGAGTTTAATATTTTGTATTGAAGAACTGAAATAAATTAACTTTTTGATGATATTCTAATTATGTGAGATGCACTTGTATTATTCGAGCACACCGCAGTCACACGGTTAGCACACTAGCATGCTCAGATAACACCTTATCCAAACACGTTCACTCATCACTAATTATAATGTTTCAAGCATGAAATGGTCATTCTCAACCACTATAATTCAACACCCTATTCAATAGACAATACTGCAGATTCTAAATCAATAGAAAAGGTATTTTATTGAAAAAAAAACTTTTATTATTATTAATTATTATTATTACGTGCAATAATTTGGTGTCTAAAGTGTAGTGCGGTACTATATGTCCTGCAAAGGGATGAGCTGAATATTTCAACATTTAATTTGCCTTTTTTCCCACAATATGTATTTCTAAACTACAAAAAATCAGCACCAGGTAAGGAACACCTTTAAGTAGAGATTGTATAAATGTTCTTACAATTTTAGAGAATCGCTTTCTTTGAACATTTCTCTGTTCTTCTGTTATAATTCCTGGGGGTCACAGTTACCTCTTGTTAGCACAATGTATCACTACACAATCTAGGGGTTCGTGCACATGACCGTAAAAATTGGACAAGTGCTATCCGCTGTTTTGACGGATAGCACTCATCCCATGTTATTCAATGAGGCAGTGCACATGTCCAATTTTTTCCTGGGTCCAAAGTTGTCCGAGGAAAAAAATGTCTACATGCACGATTTGCCTCTGATATCTGATCACACTCGGCCGTTCAAGTCTATGGGTCTGTTGAAAAAATCGGGCCGCACTTGGATGACATCTGAGTGCGGTCCAATTTTCATGGACGGACTGTGGAATTTCTCTGTTATTCCTCCTGAAAATGTATGAATTAATTAGCCTGAAAGTATCACTATATATTGGACACTACGAGAGAAAGTAGGCACATTCCCAATTGACAGAGGAAATGGTAACACCAATTTTTAGAATTTATACCAAAATTTCCTGGAGCAATAATAAAGGAGTGATTTTTTACGGGAAATACTCACTACTAGAGTTGAGCGATACTTTCCGATATCCTAAAGTATCGGAATCGGAATGGTATCGCCGATATCACTAAAATATCGGCGATACCCGATACCGATACCGGAAGTCCCATGTAAGTCTATGGGAACAAAATATCGCAACTAAAAAAACCCCATTCTTTCCTTGTAAACACTAAATATACACACATAGAATACATATATATATATATATATACATGTCATTGTGACATATATATATACATATATGTATAGTTTATACACTTCTACATACATAGTAAAATATCCTCTGATTCAATTGCCGGGTAAAGCCGGCTTCTGTGAAAAGACAGAAGCACCCGACATGAAATGACACTTGGTGTACATAGGGTTAACCATGTCTTTTCATGTCGTTTGCTATCTGATTTGCACAAACAATTAAATCAGTCTATGTGTGCAAAATTTCACCCCTGTAGGGGTTAATTAAAGGTGTAAATTCGTTGTAAAAAAAACGGACTTTTTTGCTACGAATTTACACCTTTAATTAACCCCTACAGGTGTGAAATTTTGCACACATAGTCTGATTTAATTGTTTGTGCAAATTAGATAGCAAAGGACATGAAAAGACATGGTTAACCCTATGTACACCAAGTGTCATTTCATGTCGGGTTCTGCATTTTCACAAAAGCCGGCAATTGAATTAGCGGCTATTATACTATGTAGAAGTGTATGAACTACAAATATAAATATATATATATATGTGTCACAAATTCAATGACATGTATATATATATATGAGGTGTAAAATTGCTGAAAAAAAATGCGTGGGCTCCCGCCCTATTTTCGCAACCAGACAGACAAAGCCAGTGAGTGGGGGCAGATAATAATAGCCCAGAGAGGGACCATTATTTTTGCCCCCCCCCGGCTACTAACATCTGCCCCCAGACACCCCAGGAAAGACAAATCTATAATTAGATTCGCCCTTTCTGGCACTTTGCCTGTCTATTCCCATTGCCCTGTAGCGGTGGCGAATGGGTTAATATGGGGTTAAGGCCACCTTGCTATTGAAAGGTGACCTTAAGCCAGGTTAATAATTGAGAGCTGTCAATTAGACAACTATCAATTATTAATCCTATTGCATGAAATAAAAAATAAAACACACACACTTTAATTAAAAATCATTTTAATGAAATAAAGACACATGTTTTTGACCATATTTTATTTTACTGCAAAAACCATTTCCTGTAATAAAAATAAAATAAAAAAGCAAAATTATTCTTACCTATCCCATGCACAGTCAGGTCCCACGGTGTAATCCTTCAGAAAGGGTTAATGTTTACTGCAGGGACCGCAGCTAATGCTGCAGCCTCACAGTAAACCCCAAATGAATGAGTTCCTCTCCTGCCTGACAGGAGAGTAAAGGCTGGGTGTCACATAACGATACACCAGCGATCCCGACAACGATATGCACTTGTCAGGATCGCTGGTGTATCGCTACATGATCGCTGCTGAGCTGCCAAACAGGCAGCTCAGGCAGCGATCTGGGACAGCGACACTGCGGGTAACATCGCTTAAGGGCCCGTCTCACATAGCGATATCGCTACCGAGATCGCTGCTGAGTCACAAGTTTTGTGACGCAGCAGCGAGCTCACCAGCGATATCGCTGTGTGTGACATTCAGCGACGATCAGCCCCCCTGCCGGGTATCGCTGATCGTCGCAGAAATGTCAGGACCTTTTTTTGATCGCTGGTTTCCCTCTGACAGGCACGCATCGCTGCGTGTGACAGGCGGGAGACCAGCGATCCGCTGGTAACCAAGGTACACAGCGGTTTTCCAGGCACCGCGCAGCGCTTGGAAACCCGCTGTGTACCTTGGATACCAGCTCCCTGCATCAGGGCGCTGGTATCCAAGGTACACAGCGGGTTTCTAGGCACAGCCCCGCGCCTGGAAACCCGCTGTGTACCTTGGTTACCAGCGGATCGCTGGTCTCCCGCCTGTCACACGCAGCGATGCGTGCCTGTCAGCGGGAAACCAGCGATCAAAAAAAGGTCCTGACATTTCAGCGACGATCAGCGATACCCGGCAGGGGGGCTGATCGTCGCTGAATGTCACACACAGCGATATCGCTGGTGAGCTCGCTGCTGCGTCACAAAACTAGTGACTCAGCAGCGATCTCGGTAGCGATATCGCTATGTGAGACGGGCCCTTAAGTGGAAAGCTTAATTAATTGCTTTCCACTTTCACTTCAGGTCAGCCAGGGACACAATCAGTGACGTCAGAGGGAACTGATTAACAAAAATAGGGGTTCCCTTCGAAAAAAAAAAATGGCGTGGGGTCCCCCCTATTTTTGTTAACCAGCCAGATGAAGCAGACCGCTGAGGCCTGGATTTTCAGGCTGTTAAGGAGCCAAGATCCATGGACCTTGCCAGCCTGATAATACTAGGCCACAGCAGTCTGCATATCTTGGCTGATTAACAAAAATAGGGGATCCCCTCGAAAAAAATTGGCGTGGGGTCCCCCTATTTTTGTTAACCAGCCAGATGAAGCAGACCGCTGAGGCCTGGATTTTCAGGCTGTTAAGGAGCCAAGATCCATGGACCTTGCCAGCCTGATAATACCAGGCCACAGCAGTCTGCATATCTTGGCTGATTAACAAAAATAGGGGATCCCCTCGAAAAAAATTGGCATGGGGTCCCCCTATTTTTGTTAACCAGCCAGATGAAGCAGACCGCTGAGGCCTGGTTTTTCAGGCTGGTAAGGATCCAATATCCATGGACCTTGCAAGCCTGATAATACCAGGCCACAGCAGTCTGCTTAGCTTGGCTGGTTAACAAAAATAGGGGATCCCCTCGAAAAAAAAAACGGCGTGGGGATCCCCCCTATTTTTGTTAACCAGCCAAGTAAAATGCAGACTGCTGCGGCCTGGTATTAAAAGACTGTCAAGGCCCATGGATTTTGGCCCTCAACAGCCTGATAATACCAGGCTACAGCAGCCCCACATTTGGCGCATCAAAAGATGTGCCAATTGTGGCACTTTACCCGGCTCTTCCCACTTGCCCTGTAGCGGTGGCAAGCGGGGTAATAAGGGGTTAATGTCACCGTTGATTGCACGGTGACAATAAGCCCGGTTAATAATGGAGAGGTGTCAATAAGACACCGATCCATTATTAATCCCAAAGTTATTAAATGCATAAAAAAAAGACAAAGCAAGAAAAAAGTCTTTTAATGAAATAAAAGAGACAACACAGTTTTCATTAATTTTATTGTACTCTCATTCCTGCGACGCCATCGATCTCCTGTAAAAAAAGAAAAAAAACAAACCAACAGTATACCACCTGTCCGACGCAGTCCATAACGACAGTCCCACGACGATCCAACTCTGCTACATCGCAATGACAGGCAGAGCCTGTCATCGCGACGCAGCACAGCTGATTACCTGCTTCCCCGGCGGTGACGTCATCGGACTGACTGCTTTACGGCGGGATTACCCAGCAGTCACTGCAGTTATCGCGAGAAACTGCATGTGACCGCCGGGGAAAGAAGATTGCGGCCATCAAGCAGTCCAGGACGTGACCGCCGGAGATCTTCTGACAGGTAAGTGCCGCTGACTCCTGACAGACCCGACCGACGGACATTGACAGTGACAGTGACAATCCCGATTCCGGTATCCGATAAGACGAAAATATCGGAACTCGGAATCGGAATTCCGATACAGCTAATATCGGCCGATACCCGATATTTGCAGTATCGGAATGCTCAACCCTACTCACTACACGTAAGGACAGGGAACATTTTCTTTTTAAGTACATTTTGTAGGTGAAAGGACTATCAAGTGAAGCAAAAAGAGTTACCGTACATTTTACAAATTCTGTTCATTCAATCTCTGATAGTGATGACTAAGGAATTTCATAAAATACTGGGGGGAAAAAAGCAATAACAGGAAAATAATCCTAATCAGAATTGATGTAAGGTTTACTGCCGGTAGACTAGATTTTTTGGTGTCCGGACAGATAACGAGTGAGGCACTTCTTTTAGCTTTCGGTTATGCTTTATTGAATAAGGATTGCAATTTAAGGAAAAATGTAATTTCCATCATAAATAAAACATACAGTATTTGGATTCGCGCAGCAATCAAGCCGTGATGTACACATGAATGTTAAGTCAACAGCAACAGCCGGGACCCATCTTGACCTTTTTTCTTTTTTCTCTTTGCTTAACAAAACAGCAGAAAATATGTTTTATGTCTGTGGTGTTGTTGTGCAGATGAAGGGAACTCCAGAAGGCCACACAGAGATGCTGGATGGTAGGTTTAAACAGCCATACTTTATTTTCGTTCCTCTCTCCTGCTCCCCTTACCCAGGACTTCCTGCTCCTGCCTTGTCTCCTCCTCCCATTACATCATTGTTACTAGGCAGAAAGTGAAACAAGAATAACAGCAAACCAATCACAGATATAGTAACAACATCACATCTCTCCTCTTCTCACCAAACAAAACAACATTATAACTGGATAACGGTCCAAAAGTTCACATTAGTACGAAGGATTTTTTTTTTTTTTCTTTTTACTGCAGAACATAGTCCAAGAGGTGGGCTGGCGGTCTACGATTTGCCCTCGCTGGATAGCGGTGAGACATCACAGTCCCAGATGAACTTTCTGAGTCCCCTGAGGTATCCTCCCTTGGAACTGCTGAGCTCTGGGGATCCGGCAGGACGTCATCGCTATCTGCCTCGTCTGTTTCTGGGACATAGTCGCAAAGTTTTTTAAAATGGGACACGTTCCTTGTGACCTGGCGACCGTGATCTTGAGCAGTAACCATGGTGCCTTTGACTTGTGTGACCTGAAAGGGTTCAGGATAGTATTGTGATGCAAACTTGTCTCTAGGTCTTAGCCTTTTTACCAGGACCCAATCTCCCACCAATACTTCCGGTGGCTTGCAACGATGACTGCTCTTATCTGCATACCTCTTCATCTTCTGTTTGGATATGGCATCCTTAGTAGCAATTGGGGTTTGAACAGGGCTCTGCGGAACGCTCGGGAGTTTGACACGCATAGGCCTGTTGAACAGCGCAGTGGCAGGTGGTATCCCAGTAGTAGAATGGGGTGTAGCTCTGTACTGTCTAAGAAATCTGTGTAACTCTTGCTGTAAGTCCTTGTGCTCCATGGTAGCGATCCTCAAAGTTTTGTTGATTGATTGCATGAACCGTTCCACTTCACCATTGGCCTGAGGCCAGTAAGGAGTTATTTTCCTGTGAGTGAAACCAAGATAGGTTGCGAATGATCGAAAGTCTGTGCTATTAAAAGGTGGTCCATTGTCGGACTTCACTGTTTCCGGTATGCCATATGCCGAGAAGATCTTGTCTAATTTTGGTATAACAGCCCTGGCAGAGGTTGTCGAAACATGTTCAACGACTGGGAACCTCGAATAGTCATCCATGAAAACCAGCAGATAGGAGTGATCCGGTAAAACACAGAAATCAACACTAACAGCAGACCACAGGCCCTCTGGCAGGGGTGTCATTTGTAAGGGTGCGCGTCTATGGTCAATTGTAGTTGCTTGGCAAGGTATGCAATTTTCAATGAGTGCCTCTACTTTTTTGTCTAGTCCTGGAAACCAGACTTTCTCTCTCAGTAATTGCTTTGTTTTCACCACCCCTTGATGAGCCTCGTGGGCCAGATCCAGTACTCTGCTTTGAAGTTTCTGGGGTATCACCAACCGATTGTTACGCAACAGTAGATTTGAATCAGACACGGAGAGATCATGTCGTGCATTAAAGAAGGCTGTCAAGTAGGTTGTTTGATCCGGTGTTTGGAGGCGGGCTTCAGCAAGAAAATTGCTCCAATTTTTAGATTCGAACAGTCTCTATAACTAACTGAAGTTGGTGATCGGAATCCACCGTTTGTTGTATTTCCTCCATAGTCATAGCTTTTGGCACAGAATGTGCAACAATAAAATTGATATGTTCCTCTGCAAGGATAGTTGCTGGGATGTCGTCCTTGGTAGTTTGTGGTGTTGGGTGTCTCGAAAAGTAGTCAGCCGGATTACCAGCTCCTGCCTCGTATCTCAACCGAAACTGGTAGTTCTGTAGGCGGAGCAACCAGCGTTCAAGTCGTGGGGGAGGCTTTGAAGAATGTTTGTTGAAAAGCGGAATGAGCGGTTTGTGGTCGCTTATCACTGTGAATTTATGTCCCATAAGGTACAGATGAAAATGAAGGCATCCCCACACAACCGCAAGAGCTTCCCTTTCAGTTTGTGAATAGCGTTGTTCTGTCTCTGTTAAGGCTTTGCTTGCATAGGAAATGGTAGAAACGTTGCCTTCTTTGGACACTTGTGTGAGAATTGCACCCAGGCCCACCGGACTAGCGTCCACGATCAGCTCTGTGGACTTTAGAGGGTCAAAATAGGCCATGACGGTGTCGCCAGTCAGACTGGACTTCATGGAATCGAATGCTGCTTGGTGTTCTGTAGTCCATGTCCAAGGAGTGTCTTTTTTCGTGAGTAGTCGCAGGGGTTCGGAGATCGTGGCCAGATCAGGCATAAATCGCCCACAGTACGTGACTAGTCCTAGAAAACTGCGAACCTCTGACACATTTTGAGGTTGGCTAGCTGACTTTATGGCAGCAACTTTCTGAGGATCTGCTGAAACTCCTTGCTCCGAAAAGATATATCCAAAGAAGCTTAATGACTTTTGGTTAAACTCACATTTTGACGGATTGACAGTTAGATTGCAGGCTTGCAGTCTCTGAAACACTTGCTCTAAGTGACTGTCATGCTCCTCTTGGGTTGTACCATATATAAGAATGTCATCACTGATGTTTAGAACTCCTGCTATTCCAGATAGAACCTGACTGATAACGTTCTGAAATATTTCTGCCGCAGATGAGATACCAAAGTTCAACCTCTTGAATCGTCGTAAGCCCACATGGGTACTAAAAGTTGTAATGTACCTGGAATCTGGATGCAACTCAAGTTGATGATAACCTGATTTTAAATCAATTTTAGAAAATACTTTTGCACCATTCAGGTCTGTGATAATGTCATCAATAGTGGGCGTGATGTGCCTTTCTCTTTGAATAGCCAATTGGCATGCCGCATATCCAATAGCCGGATTTTACCAGGCTGCTTTGGTTTTGGTGCAACAACAATGGGCGATACCCAAGGAGTCGGGCCTTAACTCGTTCAACAACATCAGACTCTTCCAGATCCTGCAGTTCTTGCTCCACAAGTTTGCGGACATGAAATGGGATGCGCCTGTGAGGTTGAACAGACGGCTGTATTGACTGGTCAATATGCAATTTTATCTGAACGTCTTTTAGCTTACCGAGACCTTTAAAGAGATTGGGGTATCTCTGCATGATGTGTTGGCCGAAGGACCTGTGACGCTATTGACCAGGTTAACCAGACCCAGAGATATAGCACTCCTGCAGCTGAGAAGCGTGTCTGCGGAGCACTCTACTACATATACAGTGTCGATGATGGACTTCCCGTCAGCTGCAAGTTCTGACTGAAATTTGCCACACAGGGGTAGTGCAGATGCTGAACCATAAGGAAAAATCTTTAGGCTAGTGCTTTGTAGAGCAGGTCTGTTCGGGAGTTGGCTATAGACTGCACGGCTGATGACGTTTACTGATGCCCCGTGTCTACTAGGGCTTCCACCGGACTACCATTTATCAGGATAAGTCGCCTTGGACTGGTAAGTGCGTGCAGTGTTTGAGACCCCTCTGCAGTCACTGAGAATAGATAAGTACTGTGAGGCTCATCAGTAAGCTGCAGCGTTTGGATTTTCTGTGACCTGGGTTGTACTGTGGAATGAGGGGATTGTGGTTTGGATCTAAACACTTTTGCAAAATGGTTTTGTTTTCCACAATTATGGCAGGTCCCCCCTTTTGCTGGGCAGACATTCTGGTGAGGATACGACCCTCCGCAGTTGTAGCAAGTTGCCCCCTGCATACGAGGCACAGGTGGTCTCTGTGTCAGCTTTGCTATACAAGATGGTGCTTCCGCCTCGCACTCAATGTTCTCTATGAGTTTAGCTTGTTTTTCGGCGGTATCATTTACACGTGCTGTTTCAAGCAGTTTTGCTAAAGTCATGGTGGGATCTCTGAGTGCTTGTCTCCGTAACTTAGAGGAGATGCAGCCTTGTAAAATCTGCATTTGGATCTCTTTGTCGACATCTGTAAATTCACAGTAAGCTGCAAGGTGCCGTAGTCGGACATGATATTCATCAATGCTTTCTGTTGCTGACTGCTTTAATTGTCTAAACTTGAAGATTTCAAATGCTGCATTTCTGTGTGGGGAGAAATACTTGCTTAATGCTGCCTTACTGCGCTCATAGTCTTTGTCTTCTCCTGTATTAGGCAGAGTAGTGAAGATATCATAGACTTGTTCCCTGCATAATGTAATAGCATGGCTTTCTTCCTGGTATCATCTGATATGTTCATGGCTTGTAGGAATATATCAAAAGCTTCAGCCATTTCTCCCAACATGCTGCTAGGTTAGCTGGGGACTGATGCACATCAAAAGCAGGGAAGGCAGGTAAACAGGCCATTGTTGTAGAGCTGAAAAACCTTTAGCTGATGATGAATGCTTCCTTGTCGCCAGTTGTGGTGTTGTTGTGCAGATGAAGGGAACTCCAGAAGGCCACACAGAGATGCTGGATGGTAGGTTTAAACAGCCATACTTTATTTTCGTTCCTCTCTCCTGCTCCCCTTACCCAGGACTTCATGCTCCTGCCTAGTCTCCTCCTCCCCATTACATCATTGTTACTAGGCAGAAAGTGAAACAAGAATAACAGCAAGCCAATCACAGATATAGTAACAACATCACAATGTCAAGTTTTATTAAAGAGATGTGTAATGTTTTATCCAAGCTTGGTGGAACATAAGAACACGCAACGCAGACGTCAGAAGCACAGGTTACTGATTAAATAAAATTATATCCATTATTATACGAGGGAGAAGGAGAAAAAGAAAGATTTCCATGGTGACAATCCAAAAATATTGACCTGAGTTGACTTAGGAGGAGTCATACACACAGCGGTAGACAGAACCCTACGTTCTGCCTTTCGAAGCTGCGAGATCTCATATGGCGCCATATTACAGGAGTTTTCGCCCCAGAAGCGATGCTTTATATTGAGCTACAATGCACAAAATAAAATGAAGGGAACATGTAAATCGCACATCAAATCTCCAAGAATGAAAGTTGATAGTCGTTACTGATATAAATTATGTAATTTGTTGAGAACAAAATGACAAATCAATGGTCAATAGGACCAAAATTATTATCCGACCCAGGGTTGGATTCCAAATCATCTCAAAAATCTAAGTAAAAAGCGGAAATCACAGACGGATCTAATGTGAATTTCATTATGGTAACTCGTAATTGACACATTAGTTTGTAAGGGGCCCCATGTGTCTATGTGCAAACCCGACAATGGGTGTTCCAATGATGGGACGCGATGGGACGCCGGGTGGTGTCCTGGGGCATATCCTCCCAGACCGGGATCACGACATCAGTGGCTCCAGGAAAGTCTGTGGCGCTTCTTGGCAGTGTCAAATGCACAGATACACAAGTGAGGGCAACGTGAGGGACAGTCAATTACATCAAAGCCACTATCATCCAGGGTCTGCTTGCCGATTCTGGTCATATGAAGCTGAGCATTGTCCTGTACCAAGAAGAATCGATGGCCAGTGCACCAGCATAAGGTCTGACAATGGCTCTGAGGATTTCATGTAACATCATTCAGAGTAGTATATGCCTCCACAGACCCTGGCTGTTCAACGGTAAAAGAGCCCATGTTGGACAATGATGTTGGCATCATAACGTTTACCACCATGTCTCCAAATTCTTTCATTCCTCTCACGTGTGTTCAGTGTGAACCTGCTCTCATCTGTGAACATAATGGGGCACCTGTCGCAGACCTGCCAAATCTGGTGTTCTCTGGTGAATGCAAATCTAGCTGGTAGTGGACTGTGAACCCAGATCCCACTAAAGGATGTTGGGTCCTCATGCCATCATTTTGGAGTCTGTTTCTGACATCAGTAGCCAACAGGAGGATATTTTCTAGGGCTATAAGGATGGGGTTAGTATAACTGCAAGAAATATGGGGGGCATTATTACTGTGTAGGAGCACAGAAGGGGCACTGTTATTGCGTGAGGCACAAAAGGAGGGTACTAATGCTACATGGCACTGAAGGGGAATTATTACTGTCTATAGCGCTGGTTATAGCACTATACAGGTTGAATAGAGGTGGGGGAATGTGAGAAAGGTGCTGCAAAAGCAGTTAGCCAAAGATGTCTGTGAGTTACATGCTGCAGGGACGAATTATGATTGGAATAAGTGATCATGGCGGTCTGGGCAGAGTGTAAAATAAAAGTGAATAATTATGATCATTGAAAACGTCACTACTGAGAATAACCTGTATAGTACACACATACAGTATATGGTCTGCAGAGTGTTGGTGTAGCACTGATATTACTGGTCACTATATGGTGGTAATATCATTCCTAGAACAGAAGTTTGAATTAATTATCAGTATGTGTGGTATTATCACTACTGTACATGCCGGTAATATGTTGTTATGGACAGGCAATATTATTTGGCTATTGTATTGCAGTATTGATGCTAATATTGATCTTCGTACTGTCATGTTTATTAAAGGAGTTGTCTTCCCCCGAGTAGATTTTCAACAAGTAGCGCAGCTTGTTGTATCCTAATGGTGTGTAATGCACACATCATTAGGATTCGGTTCCACATACCATTTTCAGCGGTCATCAAATGAATGCAAGGATGCAAAATGCACATTCACGTGACAACTGCTGGAACCAGAAAATGAAGCCGAATCATAACTGTGTGTGCATTACACACATTAAGATTCAAGATGCTGCACTACTTTTTGAAAATTTTCTCAGGGGTGAACAATATCTTTTTGAGATCAGTATGATGGCATTATTCTGCTGTTTATATACAGTGGATAACAAGTGGCTTAAATTTGGCACTAAAGTGACATTACCTTCAACTGGATGTCCCTCAAAAATTGATGAGAAGACAAGACAAAAATTGGTCCTGGAATAGTCAAGAGTTCTGCAGAAACATTAAAGGAGCTGCAGGAATTTCTGGCAAGTACTGGTTGGTTACTGCATGTCTTAACAATCTATCCACATTTCCCATAAAACAGTTTCTGCGTTTCCTGCTTCTGATTTTATACAAGCTATGACCTCTGATCTATTGTTTCTCCCCTGATTTGCTCTGCTATTACATATTCTGTTAACTGCAAGACATTGTGGTGAATCCCGACCGGCCACGTCTGAGGTCGTGTGATGTTATTTATCCATCTTCTCCTATCTCTCATATGCTGGTGACCATTTTATGATGGACTTAGGTGATTTGCGTGAATTTGATGACTTCGGCAAATATCAAAAACGTTCACGCAAACACTTGTATCTACCTATGAAAGGAGACAGATGACATCCACTGGTAGACATATCCTTATAGCAGTGATCTCAATGCTTAAAGTTGTATTTTCCCTATATCTGGAGAGGTTTAGGTTGGAGACCACTGCCTTTTGGACTAAATATTTATTAGAAAGGAAACACAAAAGAAAATCAGACAGGTATGGCGGAGAGAATGTGTTTTCCCTGAAGATAGTGATCAAAAGAGAAAATTAATTCTAGGAGAAACTTACTGGATCACTTCACTTGACACAAGAGCCACAATGAGGAATGAAGTGTTCCATGTAATATGCACTTTGTCTCTTATTATACATTTAGGGCATGGTACTCAGGTCTTTAAGGCATTACTGTAATTCTGACTCCAGGGCCAGACATTGTGCCATGACAAGCATGCTTTCCTTCCATTTCAATACAGTACGGCATCATTTTATTTTGTAGTTGCATCTCATTCAGATGTTGTAGATACTAGAAGAGTAGATATTTTGGATAATTGATAATTTCTAATACTGAATATACTCCCAACCATAGGAATGTCCCCATTTATCAAAATGCAAGTGACCTTAAGCCTATGTGTGCACAGGGTAATTTTAGGCTTTCAAAAACAATGAGTTTTCTAGTGGAAGTCATTTTAAAGAGGACCTTTCACAAAATGTTTCATGTTGAACTTCACCTGCCATGTAATAGTAGCTGCAGATCAGAATAAAACATTATTTTATATATACACTGCTCAACAAAAATACAGGGAGCACTCAAATAACACATCCTAGATCTGAATGAATGAAATATTCTTATTGAATACTTTGTTCTGTACAAAGTTGAATGTGCTGACAACAAAATCATACAAAAATCATCAATGGAAATCAAATTTATTAACCAATGGAGGCCTGGATTTGGAGTCACCCACAAAATTAAAGTGGAACGTAATGTCCTTAAAACAAGTCAAAATGATGCTCAGTAGTGTGTATGGCCTCCACGTGCCTGTATGACCTCCCTACAATGCCTAGGCATGCTCCTGATGAGACGGCGGATGGTCTCCTGAGGGATCTCTTCCCAGACCTGGACTAAAGCATCCGCCAACTCCTGGACAGTCTGTGGTGCAACGTGACGTTTGTGGATGGAGCGAGACATGATGTCCCAGATGTGCTCAATCGGATTCAGGTCTGGGGAATAGGCGGGCCAGTCTATAGCTTCAATGCCTTCATCTTGCAGGAACTGCTGACACACTCCAGCCAGATGAGGTCTGGCATTGTCCTGCATTACGAGGAACCCAGGACCAACCGCACCAGCATATGGTCTCACAAGGGGTCTAAAAATCTCATCTCGGTACCTAATGGCAGTCAGGCTACCTCTGGAGAGCACATGGAGTGCTGTGCGGCCCTCCAAAGAAATGCAACCCCAACCATTACTGACCCACTGCCAAACCAGTCATGCTGAAGGATGTTGTAGGCAGTAGATCGCTCTCCATGGCGTCTCCAGACTCTGTCACGTCTGTCACATGTGCTCAGTGTGAACCTGCTTTCATCTGTGAAGAGCACAGGGCGCCAGTGGCGAATTTGCCAATCCTGGTGTTTTGTGGCAAATGGCAAGCGTCCTGTACGGTGTTGAGCTGTGAGCACAACCCCCATCTGTGGACGTCGGGCACTCAGACCATCCTCATGGAATCGGTTCTAACCATTTGTGCAGACACATACACATTTGTGGCCTGCTGGAGGCCATTTTTCTGGGCTCTGGCAGTGCTCCTCCTGTTCCTCCTTGCACACAGGTGGAGGTAGCAGTCCTGCTGCTGGGTTGTTGGCCCCCTCCATGTCTCCTGGTGTACTGGGCTGTCTCCTGGTAGCACCTCCAGCCTCTGGACACTACGCTGACAGACACAGCAAACCTTCTTGCCACAGCTCGCATTGATGTGCCATCCTGGATGAGCTGCACTACCTGAGCCACTTGTGTGGGTTGTAGAGTCCATCTCATGCTACCACGAGTGTGAAAGCACAGCCAACTTTCAAAAGTGACCAAAACATCCGCCAGAAAGCTTGGTACTGAGATGTGGTCTGTGGTCCCCACCTGCAGAACCACTCCTTTATTGAGGGTGTCTTGATAATTGCCAATAATTTCCATCTGTTGTCTATTCCATTTGCTCAACAGCATGTAAAATGGATTGTCAATCAGTGTTGTTTCCTAAGTGGACAGTTTGATTTCACAGAAGTTTGATTTACTTGGAGTTATATTCTGTTGTTTAAGTGTTCCCTTTATTTTTTTGAGCAGTGTATTTTAATTTTGCCTCTCTGTTGCAGAGACATTAGCAATCAAAGTATTTGGCACCTAATTGATTAGTAGGGATGAGTGAACCCGTGGAAGTTCGGGTTCTGCTGAACTTGAGAAAAAAGTCTGCTTTGGGTCCGAAATTGACCGGGACTCAATAGAAGTCAATTGGGATCTGAACTTTTGGTGCTGTGAAATGGCTGGAAAATGGTCATAGCAAGGGCTAGGGGGCTGCAAAAAGTAGCAAAATGGGGGTAAGATCAGAATAATTGCTCTGAAAACAAATGTGGACAGGAAAATGACTTTAAAAAACAAAATAAAATTAAAAATTTAAATAATAATGCTGAACCAGGAGGTGTAGGTCCATGAGGAGCAGTGCTTTGCGTGTGTAGTTTACAATACTTGTTAATAAATAAATAAAAAAATTACGTGGGGTTTCCCCCTATTTTTAATAACCAGTCAAGGGAAAGCAGACAGCTATGAGCTGATGTTATTATGCTGAGAAGGGGCCACCCAACATCCATTTAACTTTCCAGCCTATTAATATCAGCACCCAGCTGTCTGCTATGCCTTAGTTGGTTATTAAAAATGGGAGGACCCTAAAAAATAATTACGTGGGGTCCAACCTATTTTTAATAACTAGCAAAGGCTAAACATACAGATGCGAGCTGATATTAACAGGCTGGCAAGGGGCCATAGATATTGGCCCCATCCCAGACTAATAACATCAGCTATCAGCCACACAAGAAAGGGCGCATACATTGGATCCACTAATTCTGGTGCTTAGCTTTGGCTCTTCCCACTTGAACTTAATAAAGTTCGGTCAAACCCGACGAACCGGAGCATCCATGGATTCATCCATCTCTAATCGTAAGCCATGCCGGTGATAGACCTGCTAATGCCCCTAAAACAATCAAAAACACTCTTTCCTTATTTTCCTTAAGAAAACCTGATTCATGGTAATATTATCCTACAAGTAACCTGCCCTTCTTTCATTGATCCTTAAAAACTTAAGCAATGATCCATGAAATAAAAGGTTGATCGACACTCCTTTAAAAACGTTGCTAATTGTTTAAGAACAAGCAATTATTATAAAATTTGGTCGTCATAAGTGTAGCATCTTTGTAAGTCATATACCACACTTTTAGCTCCTGTATTTGGAATAACATGGTATAAATTGTGTCTTGAGGGACCATTTAATGCCACCTTTTTTCCTCTCGTTGATTCAAGAGCTAATGGGCCTGCTTTGGCAAATCTCAACTTTTCCCCATGCCTACTCCAAGATGTTCAAATTGTGCAGCAATACCTTGCTTTTATATATAAATGCACTAGAAGGCACATTTTATTTATTAACTTTAAGAGTGCAAAGATCCTTCTCACCATAATTCTGGGAAGCTCTGATGGTAACCTTTTGGTAATGACCCAGCTTGATTTTTTTTAACAATTTGATTCTGTCTCATTTTTTTATTTATTTTTAAGAGAAAAAAAAAATTTAAATCTAGATTAAGAATTTTGTTTTAATCTGCCACTAATTCTTCATTCTATCGCTGAGCATTGTATTGTAAGTATAATGTCATTAGTCCCTAGTTTATCGTCATTAGCAGTTCACAGTAGGTAAATCTACTTTTTTCTAAACATGAAGTAAGCTGTAATAAAAAGAACTGATATTATTATAATTGTAATTGGATTTTCTAAAACTCTTCTTGATAAGCCCTCGGTTAGGGGTAATTTCATAATATGCTTTTAAAGTCTATCACTCTGACTCAAAGAGGTGTAACGAAGCTCTCCAACACGATATAATGAACAGCATGTGACGGCACCCCCATGGGCAACTGGATTACCTTCATGATATTCTGTTCTATGAAGATAAATACAGGCTATATTTTCTGTTACGCTTTATTTTCAATCATGGGGTTATACAGTAATTAAAATCATTTTAATTAAATTTTTCCGTTACCTTTACTTTTATTTTTCAAGTCATTCATCATGTGCAAACATAACTCAAAGTCATTCTAGAAAAGTCATGAAACTTTCTTCTCTGTTTCTCATTACAATTTCAAAAGCCTCCACTTAATTGTGTGTGTGATAGACGAAGAAAACTTTGAGGTTTAATCTTTTATTAAACAATGTTTGAAGAATGTTTTTAATTGCAACTTTTTGAAAATTCTCCTTGCTATACACACGTGGTCAAAATTGTTGGTACCCTTCGTTTAATGACACAAAAACCCACAATGGTGACAGAAATAACTTGAATCTGCAAAAGTAATAATAAATAAAAAATCTATGAAAAGGAACAAATGAAAGTCAGACATTGCTTTTCAACCATGCTTCCACAGAATTTTTAAAAAATAAAACTCATGAAATAGGCCTGGACAGAAATGATGGTTCCCTTAACTTAATATTTTGTTGCTCAACCTTTTGAGGCAATCGCTGCAATCAAACGATTCCTGTAACTGTCAATGAGACTTCTGCACCCCTCGACAGGTATTTTGGCCCACTACTCAAGAGCAAACTGCTCCAGTTGTCTCGTGGTTGAAGGTTGTCTTTTCCAGACGGCATGTTTCAGCTCTTTCCAAAGATGATCAATAGGATTTAGGTCAGGGCTCATAGAAGGTCACTTCAGAATAGTCCAATGTTTTTCCTCTGAAGGTACTGCCACACTAAACAATCCCGCTAGCGATCTCGTTAGCGTTGCATACTAATGAATCGCTAGCGGGATTGTTTCTATATCGCTAAATGCTGCGCATTAGCGATATAGTTAACGACGCTATCGCCGTTAGCGATTTTTCTTAACGACTTTAGCGTACAAAAGTACCGCTAAATCGCTAAGAAAAGTGCCACACAGCGATTAGATACTTACCCAGCGGGAGCGCCAGCGATGAAATAGGGTCCGGAACGATTCCAGCGACGAGCGAGATCACAGCAGGAAGCTCGTCGCTGGAAGCTGCCGCACTGAACAATATCGCTAACGGGATCGCTAAATAGTGACGTTTTTTTAGCGATCCCGTTAGCGATATTGTTTAGTGTGGCATACCCTTTAGACATTCTTGGGTGTTTTTAGCTCTGTGTTTTGGGTCATTATCCTGTTGCAAGACCCCTGACCTGTGACTGAGACCAAGCTTTCTGACACTGGGCAGCACATTTCTCTCTAAAATCCCTTGATAGTCTTGAGATTTCATTGTACCCTGCACAGATTCTAAACACCCTGTGCCAGATGCAGCAAAGCAGCCCAAGAACATAACAGAGCCTCCTCCATTTTTCACAGTAGGGACAGTGTTTTTTTCTTGATATGCTTCATTTTTCCGTTTGTGAACATAAAGCTGATGTGCCTTGTGAAAAAGTTCCATTTTTGTCTCATCTGTCCATAGGACATTTTCCCAGGAGCTTTGTGGCTTGTCAACATGTAGTTTAGCAAATTCCTGTCTGGCTTTTTTATGATTTTTTTTTTCAACAATGGTGTCCTCCTTGGTCATCTCCCATGAAGTCCACTTTGGCTTATACAACGACGGATGGTGGATCTGAACTGATGTTCCTTGAGTTGAAGTTCACCTTTCATCTGTTCGAAGTTTTTCTGGGCTCTTTTGTTACCATTCGTATTATCCGTCTCTTTGATTTGTCATCAATTTTCCTCCTGTGGCCACATCTAGGGAGGTTGGCTACAGTCCCATGGAGCTTAAATTTCTGAATAATATGTGCAACTGTAGTCACAGGAACATCAAGCTGCTTGGAGATAGTCTTATAACTTTTACCTTTAACATGTTTGTCTATAATGTTCTTTCTAATCTCCTGAAACAACTCTTTCCTTCACCTCCTCTGGTCCATGTTGAGTGAGATGCACACCATGTCACCAAACAGCACAGTGAGTATCTGTAGCCCTCTATACAGGCCACTCACTGATTCCAAGATTGTAGACACCTGTGATGCTAATTAGTGGACACACAGCAATTTAACATGTCCCTTTTGTCACATTATTTTCAGAGGTACCATCATTTCTGTGCAGGCCTATTTCATTAGTTTTATTTTTTTTTAATTCTGTGGTAGTATGGTTGAAAAGCAATGTCTGACTTTCATTTGTTCCTTTTCACAGATTTTTAATTTACTATTACTTTTGTCAGATTCAAGTTATTTCTGTCACCATTGTTGTTTTTTCTGTCATTAAATGAGGGGTACCAACAATTTTGACCACGTGTGTATCAATCCATTCTAGTTGACTAAACTTTTCCATTTATTTCCCTACATGGCCTTCTTCTTAAATCATGGACAAAACAGAATTCATCATCTTCCCCCATCTCACTCTACCCCTCCACCAGAACTATCCATCAATGTCAATGGCTGCTCACTTTCCCCGGTCCCGCATGCTCGGTGCCTCGGAGTGATCCTCACATCTGCCCTTTCTTTCAAGCCACATATCCAAACCCTAGCCTCCTCCTGCCGTCTCAAACTCAAAAATATTTCCCGGATCTGTGCATTCCTTGATCACGACACCACAAAAACATTAGTGCATGCCCTTATCATCTCCCGCCATGACTACTGCAACCTCCTACTCCCTGGCCTCCCCTCTAGCACTCTGGCACCACTCCAATCCATCCTACATTCTGCTGTCCGACTAATCCACCTGTCTCCCCATTATTCTCCAGCCTCTCCCCTATGCCAAACCCTTCATTGGCTTCCTATCGTCCAGAGGCACCATTCAAAACCCTAACTATGACATACAAAGCCATCCACAACCTGTCTCCTCCATACATCTGTGACATGGTTTCCCGTTACTTACCCACACGCAACCTTCAATCCTCTCAAGATCTCCTTCTCTACTCTCCCCTCATCTCTTCTTCCCACAACCGCATACAAGACTTCACCCGAGCCTCCCCTATACTCTGGAATTCTCTACCCCAACACCTCAGACTCTCGCCTACCATGGAAACCTTCAAAAAGAACCTGAAGACCTACCTCTTCCAAAAAGCCTACAACCAGCATTAACCGCTGCATGACCAGTTCTACCCTCTCCTAGTGTATCCTCCTCACCTATCCCCTGTAGATTGTGAGCCTTCGCGGGCAGAGTCCTCTCTCCTTCTGTACTTATGTGTGTCCTGTATTGCTCATATTTATTGTACTTGTCTATATTCGCCCCCTCTCACATGTAAAGCACCATGGAATAAATGGCGCTATAAAAATGAATAATAATAATAAGTTGACCTAGACTTGGTAGGTAGACCATATTCATAGAGTCATAGATACACTTTTCTTGCCTGGGGAAAATGTTAACCTTGCTGCTGTATCCATGTATTTAAATGCTCTGAACAAGGTAAAAAAGCTGGTTGCCCTACCCTGTGGCACCAAACAACCAGGTAACATATCCCACCAGCCTCCATATCCTAATTATACCACTTAACTTACCTAAAATATAACATGAAGTGCAAGAAAATGTTTAAATAATGCCTAAATTCTTAATATTATTCTACAAAAATGGTTGCCCTTCCCAATGGCATTAAACAACCTGGATTTATGTCCCACCAGCATTCTTATCCTAACTATACTTAGCTAAAAATAGACATAAAGTCTAATCAAATTTTAGAAAAATTCCTAAGCTCTTACTATTTAAAAAAAATGGTAAAAAGCTTGTTGGCCTTCCATTTGACACAAGATATACAGGATACATCCTTACTATACCACTTTCTTTACCTAAGAAAAGACATAAAGTCTAAAAAAAAAATGTTGAAAAATGTATACAATTTTACTATTTATATAAAAATCTGAGAAACAAGCTGGCTGGCCTTCCCCATGTCACCAGATACTGATGATATATGTCCCACCAGCCTCATTATCCTAACTATTCCACTTTCCTTAGCTAAAAATAATCATAAGGTCTAATCAAATTTTTGAAAAAGGCCTAAATTTTTACTATGTTTTATAAAAAGGATAAAAAAGCTGAACAACCGGTACACATTTGTCATCAGCCTCTCTAGACTATCTTTACTCCATAACATAGCTAAAGCAACACATGAAGTCTTCTACATTTTTTGAAAAATGTCTAAATTGTTGCT
The DNA here is from genome assembly GCA_033576555.1 of Oophaga sylvatica. Taxonomy (NCBI): domain Eukaryota; kingdom Metazoa; phylum Chordata; class Amphibia; order Anura; family Dendrobatidae; genus Oophaga; species Oophaga sylvatica. The sequence continues at coordinate 15,526,982 of JARQOD010000006.1, read as the reverse complement.
TTTTTTTATATAAAAATGGCAAAAAGAGGGTTGGCCATCTCCATGAACCAAACAACCAGGATGCATATCCCACCAGCTTCCTTATCTTAACTATTCCACTTTTCCAAGCTAAAAATAGACATGACATGAGCCCAATCCAGTTTTTGAAAAATGCTTAAATCCTTACTATTTTTTACATAAAGATGGTAAAAAGCAGGCTAGGCTTCCCCAAGGCACCAGAAAAATAACCTGGATATAAGTCCCACCAGCCTCCCAATGCTAACTATACCCTTAGCTAAAATAAAACAAAAGGTTTTATAACATTTTTGAAAAATGTCAAATTTCTTACTATTTTTATGTGACAATAGTAAAAAAATTGGTTGGCCTTCTCCATGGCACCAAACAACCAGCCTCCCTATCATAACTATAATACTTTACTTAGCTAAAACATACCATGAGGTATTTGAACATTTTTTTAAAAATGTCTAAATTCTTACTACTTTTATATAAAAATGGTAAAATAGCTGGTTGGCCTTCCCCATGGCACCAAACAACTAGGATAACTGTACCACCAGCCTTCTTATCCGAATTATTCCACTTTCCTTAGCTACAAATAGACTTAAGCTCTAATGAAATTTTTGAAAAATGTTTAAATTCGTATTATTTTTAGATAAATATATATTTAGATTCAAACAACCTTTGTTAAAAAAGCTTTGATGTGTAAAGGTTTTATTGATGTGATTGAGATTTTAAAAAAAAATCCCTCAAAGGAAAGTATTTTTCAAAAGCACGAAAAACATTTTTAGTTTAAGCTTAGCAGTTATTTGTTACAGCCATTTAATTCTTTTTGTTTTTGTATGGTTTTAGCCTTTATTTTACTTACTAGCAAAAAAGAACATTAGGTCACAAGTGTTTTCAAATTTCGTACAGTAATGGAGAAAATAGATTTAATTTTGAATTATATGAAATTAGCCGGAGAGCGCACTTTTTCAAGTATGTTTTCTGGACTTTATTTAGCAACATTTTTTTCCTGCTTATTATTTTTATTTGTTCTTTTTTGGTTCAGAAAGTAGATCTTATAACACATTTCCAGCACCATTAATAGCTCCTGTTCGCAAATCATTGCTTAATAAAGTGTTCAAATAAGTTTAATACATTTAAATAATCAATTTCATAATTTGATTTACTCAAATCTGCAACTAAATATTGGTTCATTGTGACTCACTCAACCAACATACCAAGATTGCAGTAAATGTGCATATATTTTAGCTTTCAGCCTCACAATATCATGGGGTTATTCAGCTTAATAAATTATGGGGGGGTGGAATTTTTAAAGACTAGTATCATGCATCATTCTTGAACTTATAGCCGGCTGGAGTATGGTGCACCAAATTTATTAAAAAGCGCATACCTCTTAATAAGCTTGGTGTATATTTGTGCTTATTGTGCACCAAAAAAATCTATGCCAATCACGAGAGGATGTACATTTTGGCTGCAACATACTGTAAACAAGATTTCTGGCAAATATAATACCAATTTGTTGTATGGCAATAGGTCTCACCCCGTCAACTAAACTCTGCCCAGTTTTAAGAAAGGTTCCCTTAACGGCAAAAGAATAGAAAAAAATGTTGCAAATGTGGTGTGCCCCATAATTTGAGAATATTTTGTTCCATAAAAATGGCGAAGGGAAATTATAAATTCCTCTCTATGTCTTTTTGGTTATGGCTATAACATTTCACTTAGGGTCTACTCACATTGAGTTTTTCTTACATTGATTTTGGAGTGGATTTTGCTCCAAAATCCACATGGAAAACAGCTTCAGTTAGTCTTTCAGCAAGCTTCTTATTGATTTCATGGAGAAAACATTCCTGTTGTGTGCATAGTGTTGTTTTTTCCACTTTGAGAAAAAAGTAACATGTCAGTTCTTGGAGCATTTGTAGTAGAAAATCTGTTCCAAATTTGACTACTGAAAGAGAAAAATGTTCCATACTCAAAAATAATGTTAAAAAATGGAAGTCTTCAAACAGAGGCTGGATAGACATCTGTCTGGGATGATTTAGAGAATCCTGCTTTGAGCAGGGGGTTGGACCAGAAGGCCCAGGAGGTCCCTTCCAACTCTACCATTCTATGATCTATGATTCTATGATTCTATGGTATCTCTTGGTTTTGCAACACAGATTTTTCAGCCAGAAAATTCAATGTTAAATAATTGTGTGAACGTATTTATTGATTTTTTATTCTCTTTAACTTATTTATTTTAATTTTTTTGTAATGGATACTATTTTGCTTCTGCCAAAGTATTACAATTATTGTGTATACTGGCATCCATTAAAGATTTTTTGTATCTCTGACATTATGCACAAAGTCAGTTGCTTTTCTCATAGTAGGAAAAGACATAAATGTAAATGATGACCACAGAGCAAAATACACATGGTACATTGTTCACACAGTGACGAAAAGGCTTTAATAGGAATTTTTATGATGGTTTCAAAGTTCTATTGAAAGCCTACTCTATAAAGAATAAAGTCAGAAGCATACTATTGGCACACCTTGAGCATGAAGATGGGCGAACCAGAAAAATAAAGTTTGGGGTTCGTATCAAACACCTAGTGTACGGACCCTAAACACCGACTTTTCCAGGAGGTCCGTGTTACTGTTGAGGTTCGGCACACCGAACACTGGGTGTTTTCTATCAACTGCATGACAGTGTAAGAGACACCGGCGGCTCTGATCAGTAGTAAGATCATTACCGATGGTCAGAGAGATGCGGTTCCCATGCTGACAGATGACAGCATGAGCCAGCAGCTGTGACTGGCGGTAAAAAGGTTACCGCTGGTCACATGCGTTGGCTGATAAGAGAGTACTACTCTCATCAGCCTATGCCTGCTGTCGCTGATAACAGCAAGGGCAGGCATCGCTGATGGGAGAATTCATCAGCCAGCACCTGTCTTATAAATAAATAAATAATAAAAAAATTGTGTGTGGTCTCTTCTATTTTTGATATCCAGGGCAGGCAAAACTGACAGCTTTGGGCTGCAAACCTCAGATGTCAGCTTTATCATGGCTTGTTATCAAGAATAGAGGGGGGTCCCATTTGTTGTTTATAAATAATGGTCCCCCCATTTTTAAAAACAAGCCAAGATAAAGCAAATAGCTTGAGGCTGGTATTCTCAGACTTATTGCTGGATCTCACAGGCCACCATACTCTTGAATCATCACATGACTTTAGGGTTCCATGGTAACCATTGAGACCAGTGATTCTCATTGCGGGTGTCTGATGGTTACTAAGGGCATTTTGTGACCCCCTTGCAACAACTTAAACACCGCTGTCATGATTGACAGTGATATTTAAGGGGTTAGTCAGCCCCGGTTGGTTGCAAAGCCGGCCAGGGCCCATACTGCAGTGTGTCAGTTGTAATGTACAGCTGACACCCACAGGGATCGCCTCCTTATTCTCCATCCAGCAATAAAGGAATAAGTACCCTTAACACCCGCCGTTGGCGGTCATTAAGGGGTTAAAACATTTAATCTCAAGTTGTCCCTTGAGCAGCTCAGAGCGCTGCAGTCTCCTTACAGTCTCCTTGCTTCCTGGTTTCCGGAAGGGTTGGCTCTCCACGAATGACAGTTGTTGTGAGTAGCAAAGCTACTAGTAGAACTACAAACCTCAGCACAAGCTCTGCTGAAGCACATTCAGCTATCAGTGGTTTGCTTTGAGTTTACATTGCTATCACTGTATGTAAAAATAGAGGTAACAGGGCACACAGCTCAAGACAGTGAGAGCCGAGATTAGGAGACCTGCTCTGAAAGCAGAGGATGCTTGTGGCATGTGATTTAGCAAGATTTATAACAGCAGCTTGTAAGGGGCTAAGGAGAACCCCCCTTTCTCCTCAACCCCTGACAAGCTGTTGAGAGGTGAGCAATTAACTACTGTGTAGAAATCTATCGGCTGGAAAGAGGTGGCTAGGATGTTAGGAGTTAAAATCTCTCTTGGATTATAACTACAGCACACTGTGTTAGGGTCTGCGGAACGCACCTAATAGATATTTTAGAGAGGTGCGTTTGCTGCCCAAGGTCCACCGTGCAGGCGAAGCCCGCTGCTAGTAAGATGGCGAAAGTAGAGAACTCTGTTATCCCGCAGAGTCGCTAAAATAAACGCCATAGCACGCTGTAGCAGTTAGTGCGAACTCTGTTAATCCCCAGAGCCGCTAACGGAATGCCACAGCGCTATATGGCGGTAAGTACGAACTCACTTCAGTGAGTTGCAAAGTAAAACGCTAGGGCGCTGAACCAGCGTTATAAAGCGAACCCTGTTGCGTCACAGAGCCGCTGAGAAAAAGACTGTGTCCTGTTAGACTCACAGGGATACACAGATAACTGCTGTGTGGATAGCAGTCCGTGATCATGCAGACAGCAATGCAATCAAGCAATCTCCTCACCAGAGAAGCCGGTATTCTAGGGGCTTATTTCAGCCAAGCCCTAACCACGTGCATCCAAATTTTCTCACCAGAGAAGCCGGTATTCTAGGGGCTTATTTCAGCCGAGCCCTAACCACATGCGTACATGATCACACTGGCACAAAGCACATAATGCAATTGATACTAGCGCATGGCGGCCCAGCCATGCCACCCTTTTATAGTAACAGTTACAGGACCTGCCAGAAGAAGGACCAATGAGAAACTGTTCCAAAACACATGTAGTTTCAGGACCTTCCTGGCGGACCAATAGGAGCTGTTGCAGTACCTGAGCATGTGACCCCTGATCTCCACTGAGAGATCTTACCTTGGGCATGCTCAGAAGGGGAAACGCAGGACTTCGTCCAAAAGACGACTGCTCCAGCACTGGCTATAATAGAAGATCCAGGAGGGGCAGCAGCAAGTCTCTGCACAGTATTGGTATGGGCAAGACGCTGGGACCGACATCTCTGCTGAGCAGGTTCCACTGCAGAAGGAGATGGATGGGGGACCGCAGCGGGACTGGTTCGAGACTCCCCTTGTGCAGCAGTGGGAACTTGAACCCTAACACACTGTAGGACAAGATCTGTGCAGGCACTAGAGGCAGATTGCAAACTTGCTTATTTTCATGCTGTCTAACTAAAGCGATTTAACAACTTGAGAATACTCCTTTAAGGGGTTCATTTACATTTTTTTCTTTCCATTTAGCAAATTTTCTTTGTATAGTTACTTTAAATACGTAGCAAGTATGCATATGAGTAAAAGCTATTTAAAAAAGTAAAAGTTATTTAAATACTGAAACCTTTAAAAAACTTGATATTCTTCAATTTACCACATTCTCCATGAAATAAAAAAAAATGCCCAATGGGCCCAATCATTGGTCTTTGAAAAGAAAAAGTAATTCTACCCCAGGTAGATTAGAATTGCATTCTCACTACATTGTTATCAGCTCCCATATTTTTACAGTTAATAACAGTATTTATATCCTTAATGGTTTCAGAAAACTGCTTTATGGCAAAAAAAAAAAAATCACAGATTTTCTATACAAATGGGTTCCAACAATGAGATTTCTCCGATTGAAACGTACATGCAATGCGCTAATCACTTACTTACATTGGATGGATTTTCAATTAATGTTCCACCCCGAGCGCATTGTTTGAAGTCAACTTCCCTATGCAAATGACAATATAGCACAGTATGATTTTTTCTTTTTATTCCTCTTTTTGAATATAAGACCACCTCGAAGGTAACTATAGTCAGGTGTTACAGAATATGGAACTTTTCTAATGGAAATAGAAATCGCAGTATTGAGAAATAAGAGCGCATGCTGGGCTCTTTGGAAGCTGAAGCAAATTGTACTTTTTTTTCTAGACGAAGTAAAGCAGCTTTATAAAATTTTAAAATCATGGAGACATTTTAAGCATTTAAAGCCAAATCTCAGTGCAACAATTGAAAAAAAATAGATGAAATGGTCACAAAGGCATATAAGGGACGCCTGATTGATAGTAAGGCCAATTCAACATGAAAAGCCTGGTGTAAGAACGGTGTAATTCTGAAGGAGTTGTACTCTTATTGAGAATATTTCAATGGAACAGTGGGGTATATTTTAAAAGCTCAAAACGTGGTGGTCAAAGATTAAGACAAATTATTTTAATAGAAAATACCACCTTAAGGATATATATCCAGAGTTCTTTACTAAGTAAACTATTTTACCACCTTAAGGATATACAGCTCTGGCAAAAATTAAGAGACCACTGCAAAATTTTCAGTTTGTCTGATTTTTCTCTTTATAGGTATATTTTTGAGTAAAATGTAAATTGCTCTAGTATTCTATAAACTACTGACACCATGTCTCCGAATTTCCAAGCAATAAATTTTGCATTTATTTTCAAAAAATGAGAAACGGTCAAAATAACAAAAAAAAATGCAGTGCTTGCAGAGCTCAAATAATGCTAAGAAAACAAGTTCATAATCATTTAGAAACAACAATACTCATGTTTTAACTCAGGAAGAGTTCAGAAACCAATATTTTGTGGAATAACCATGATTTGTAATCCCAGCTTTCATGCGTCTTGGCATGCTTTCCACCAGTCTTTCACACTGCTTTTGGGTGACCTTATGCCGCTCCTGGTACAAAAATGTAAGCAGTTCTTCTTTGTTTGGTGGCTTGTGACTATCTATCTTCCTCTTGATTACATTCCAGAGGTTTTCAATGGGGTTCAGGTCTGGAGATCGGGCAGCCATGACAGGGATTTGATGTGGTGGTCCTTCATCCAGACATTCATTGACCTAGCTGTGTGGCATGGCGCATTGTCCTGCTGGAAAAATCAGTCCTCAGAGTTGGGGAACATTGCCTGAACAGAAGGAATCAACTGTTTTTCCAGGATAACCTTGTATGTGGCTTGATTCATACGTCCTTCACAAAGATTAACCTGCCCAATTCCAGCCTTGCTGAAGCATCCCCAGAGCATCAACAATCCTCCACCAAATTTCACAGTGGGTACAAGACACTGTGGCTTGTACGCCTCTCCAGGTCTCCATCTAACCATTAGACGACCAGTGTTGGGCAAAGCTGAAAATTAGACTCATCGGAGAAGATTACCTTACTCCAGTCCTCTATGGTCCAATCCTTATGGTCTTTGGCAAACTTCAGCCTGGCTCTCCTTTGCTTCTCATTGATGAAAGGCTTTTTTCTAGCTTTACATGACTTGTGTCCTGCCTCTAGGAGCCTGTTACGAACTGTGCACTTCACCCCAGGTGCCATTTTCCATTCCTTTTGTAGGTCACTTGATGTCATCCTGCGGTTGCTGAGTGACATTCGAATAAGATGGCGGTCATCCCGGTCAGTGGAGAGTCGTTTTCGCCCTCTGCTGGTCTGTAGCTTTGTTGTCCTTGATATCTGCTGCTTGACCTTGTTGTAATGGACTGCCGTCTTAGAAATTTTAAGGATGGAGGCAACATGACGCTCACTGTATCCCTCTGCTAGTAAAGCCAGAATTGAGCCCTTCTTTTCCTTACTCAAGACTTTTCTTTTCAACTCCTTTGGCATCGTTAAAATTTATTTTTTCATTCCTATTACTTTTGGGATATTACTAGCACTTGTTTTGCCGTTCAGCTTGTCCTATAGCAAGATGATTATGAACACCACAGCAGTGTTTTTTATACTTTCCTTCGTGAAATAAGATTTGGTTCAGGTGATCACTAATCAGAAGCACATTAAGTAGATTGAGGTGTACTCTGGTTGGAATTCAACTGACACTGGAATGAAGGCTGTCAGACATGTAGAGAAGCTGATTTTTATAAAACTGTGCAGTGGTATCTTAATTTTTGCCAGAGCTGTATATCCACAGTACTTTACTAAGTAAACTATTTGGAAAATTACTACTGTACTTGTATTTAAAGAATAATGGAAGTCAATATTACCATCAAGTCCAGTAGTGTAGCTACCAGGGGGCGGAGAGTAGGGTCACTTAAGGCCCCATACTTAGAGGGGACAACCCCGGTCTATGCTACCATTAACTGTATTGGCATGCGCAGCTCAGCCTCGCGGTAATGCAGTCAGACACAATCTCTCTAGCTTTAAGCCAGAGACCTACAGAATGGCCGTGGCGCCAACCCCCATGCAGGAAGTCAGAGTTCCGGTGTGGTCATGTCATTGCCCTGGGACTCTGACGTCCTGTGTGTGCGCTGGCGTGATGACAGCACCAGCGCTTGACAGCGTCCACCAGGGCATTGCTGGAGATGACACGTCAGGATCATGGACTAGGTGAGTATATGATGTAACACTTGCGAGGGCACCATAAACAATGGGGGACCCCAAACAATGAGGGTTTCTCATATAATAAAGGTATTAGTGAAGGGGCCCTAATAAAGTGTGGCGCATTACACAGTTGAGGGCTAATGTGGGGCTCATTATACAGTTTGAGGACTAATGCCAGGGTCATTATACAGCTTAGGGGCTAATGTGGGGGCAATTGTGCATTTTAGGTGATAATATAGGGTGCGTCATACTGTTTGGGGGCTAATGTGAGTGTAATTATACATTTAGGGAGTTTGGGGTTTAATATGGTGGCAAATACAGAGTTTGGGAGCAAATGTGAGGCTATTATACAGTTTGAGTGGTAATGTGGTTGCAATTATGCAGTCTAGGGGCTAATGTGAGGGTCATTATACATGTTTGGGGGCTTATTTAGGGACCACTATGCTTTTTGGGGGCTTATGTGGGTTCTATTATACAGTTTTTAGGGCTAATGCAGGGGCCATTATATAGTTTGGGAGCTAATGTGAGGGTCATTATACAGTTTGGGGCTAATGTGAGAAATCTGAAGACCGTTATACAATTTGGGGCCTAACGCTGGGGCCACTACAAAGCGTTGAAGTTAATGGGGGGCTATTATACAGTTTGGGGCTATTGTGAGGGCCATTATACAGTTTTGGGGTAATTTTTGGGCCATTATGCAGTTTCAGGGCTAGTGTTGGGGTAATTATACAGTCTGGGGCTAATGTGAGGGTTATTATACTGTTTGGGGGCTAATTTGGGGGCCATTATGCAGTTTGGGGGCTAATGTGGGGTAAATTATACAGTTTGGAGTTTTACTGTGGGGGCCTATATACAATGTGGGAGTTAATGAGTGGGCCATTATACAGTTTGAGGGCCAGTGTGGGGACTAGTATAGAGGCCATTATACAGTGTAGGGGTAATTATACTGTGTTTTGGGGAAGCAGTGAGGACATCATACTATGTATAGAGGAGATGTTGGCTCATCATATTGTATACATTTTCTCTTTTCCAAAAAGAACTGAACAAGAAATGCTACTCTAGATAGGAATACATCAAAAACTTCCAAAAAGCCAGCAGCAGCAGTAAGCATGACATCAGAAGTCACGCCCCATTGATAGAGTAGCCGTGAAATAGACGAGCTGTTCTGTTGACAGAAAAAAATAGCCCTGGATAAACCCCTTAACTGTGTGGATTTTCTTTTTGCACAAAATGATTACCCTATTCTCAAAAAAGACTGAACAAGAAATGCGAAAACTCAGTACAGTAGCTTGTGACAATTTGACATGCATTCTTTTTCTGACAGACACTGGGTTTAGTTTTTTTTCAGTAAGAAATATTTTGCTGGATTACTGCTTGCTTCTGCATGATGAATCAAAACAAAAATGTACGATTGAAATGCAGCAGCTTTTGCTATAAAATTTCACTGTGCGATAAATCAATAGCACGGCAGCTGCCAGTTCTACTCATTCCCTCTCCGCTATCAATTGAATTTCTGTGTTAATCGCAGACTACTACACCAATCTACTGTACACACACTGCAGTATTTGCCAATGTTTTATGGATTTCTCTGCCTATCTCTATTGCTGAGCCGAGAGTTGTGACGTCATCTCCTTATCCAGATTCACCCCAAAATGGCAGCTGCATTCCCTGCTTTGGCTTTTATACAGGCTATGAGAGTTCTTACTGATTGCAAGCACTACACCATGTAATGTGTTAGATGCAAGGTAACATGGAAAACCCATCTGGTTGCATCTGAGGTCATCTGAGGTTTCTTTGGTTGATGCAATATTTGTCAATTTGTAAAATATAAGCAAAATTTTTTGCATTAAATTCGATCTCTAATTGATTAGCATGGAACCAATTTGCTTATCCTTATTAGGGTAGGTTTCCACGGTCCGGAATACATTCGGATTAGCTGCGGATTGAACGCTATTGATCCGCAGCGTCCAGATGTTACAGCATAGTGGAGGGGATTTGAAGAAATCCCGTCTCCACTATGCGCAGTAAAACGCATGTTACACACCCACGGACATGCGGTGCATCTTTACAGACCGCAGCATGTCTATTTATCTTGCGGAGATGCTCCGTCTCCGCAAGATAAATGATAAAGTCTATTGATATGATGCGGTGATTCCGCATGTGTTCAATGAACACTTGCAGAATCACCGCGCGTAGAAAGGGTGGTGGTGCTTTGGGCGGAGTGGGCTTTCCGCTGCGTCCAAAGCGCCGGCAATCCGGACCATGGATACATACCCTTAGAAACTAATGCAGATTTTTAGTGGTTTGTAAATTAATATTTCAGCTTTTACAGAGAAACTATTGCAGCTCTGGTTGATAAAAATTAATAATAAAAAAAAATATTAGTTGAATCTCAACAGAAAAGGTGACTAAGTTGCTATGGAACGTACAAGCTAAATGGAAATATCTTTGTCACACAGAACGTTTTAATCACCGGTTGTGGAGAGGGTTTCCCCAAGGTCTCTTCCATTTACATGCTGCCGAGATGCCATTATGTGAATGCAGGCTTTTAATATTGACATTAATAATTGCATAAACTATATTAACGTCAGACGTAGAGGACCTTTACTGTGTAAATTTATTACACAAATGAAATATTCATTTTCTCCTCGTTTTTTTAAACAGATTTTGCTTCGGAAACATGATTTTTCTTTTCTACTACTAGACATCTAAAGCAAAGAAAATGAATGTCTAGTTGTTATAGCAACTTGTAGAATACAAAAATATGGAACAAGGTTAGAAAAAAGGACTTGATTAATACCTGGGAGGTTTGTTTTGCATCTATTATTAGCTTAGTTTTATAGCAATAAACTTAAAGAGGATTTTCTCCTTTTTGCATTTCTTCTGTAGAGGCGGCCATTTTGAATCAGTCACAACAGGAAGTGCAGCCATATTTGTTATCATCCTTAAATTTGCAGATGAGAAATTGATGACCAATTGTCATTTTAGCCATAAGTCATAAGTGTTCTACCAGGGAAAAGTTTCACACAAATGCTTTAAAATACTCAACATGCATCAATATAATACTCAACGTGCATCATCACACTGTGTCTTAGGCTTTCATCACATTCACTACTTTCATGACGAATGTGTATAAAGCATTTTTTAAAGTGATCCACAGGCACATGTGTCAGGTACTGGTTGTATGAACTCTGCCATGTATATCTGACTCTGAAACGCTGGGGCATTTCAGAGAAAAACATGCTTTAAGCACCACCGGTTACCAAGTACTGTGCTGTAGACAAGTCAGACTGGAAGGTTCTCAGTGGCTCCTCCCCACCCACTGACCTGGAGCCATAGGTCTCAGGTTATACACGCACGTAGGCAATGACGTGTCAATCCAGGGCAGCAGGAAGGGACTTTGTGGACTAGTGTGACTTTGTTGAATCCAAATTTTTAGGGAATTTTTTACTATTTAACTCACTCATCCAGGGGTGAACCTAGCCTCTCTGCTGCCTGAGGCAAACTGCAAAATGGCGCCCCCCATAGTAAAGTTTTTAAATTGGTAAAAAATGGCCCCGTCTTCTCCAACAGACCATGCCGCCTTGTCCAGAAACGCTTAGCTAATCACACGTGCCGCACACAGGGCTGTCTGGGGTAATGGCAGGGGCCTTCCCATTGGGTTGAGCAAGGACCTGTGGGAACCCGCTGGTGAACGCAGGGAGACCGCAGCTGCCCTGTACTCATGATCTGCGGTGGGGCAGGGCGGCTTCTCCCTGCATTCACCAGATGGAGAGCTCTTCCAACTCTCGAGCATGAAATGAACATGCGGAAGTCCCAAAACCCGAACTGCAGCTAAAATAACGCTGCGGAGAAGAGAAGCATAGTGACTAGTGAGGATGAGATTTCTAGAAATCCCATCTATTATGCTGCTACTGTACTACGCAGCGTTTTGGACGCAGCAGTAAGACACTGCGTCCAAAATCCTGCGTTCACTGATCGTAAGTGTGCACCCTTAGAATAGGAGTAATGGTGATTGATCTCTTGGCCAAGACACGTGTGCGCCAAAGCCCCCTCATTTGTATTTTAATTGAAAGTAATTTTCTTTGGTTCTGCACCACTATAATGTACTGTGCTGCTATGATCTTTATAGGAGCCAAGTCCCCTTTATAACTTGTTTAACATGAATTTTGGGGGTGATCGACTCCCTATAAATATATAAACCACATCATCACCACAACAAGAAAAGTAAATATGTCCCATTTGGAACATTTATGGCAAAATTAAAGAATGTCATATAGCACATGTCCTATACTTGTAAATGCAGGTCCCACTGATGAAGGGAAAAAATAAAATACAGATCCAGCTAGAGGAGTAACTACAACAGGTGCAGAAGTGGCAATCACACCCGGGGTCTGGAACCTAGGGAGCCCCAAAAGTACTTTTAGCCAATGCTATTAAAGATCTGCAATAATTGGGGGCCCCGCTGGAATTTTTTCATTGCTGCCCATGAGCTTCAAGTTACACCACTTATTTTGTAATAGCAAACAGAAAAAATAGTTTGCTATTACAACTCATGTGGAAAGCCTACAGCCTGCAATAAACATTCTGCCACCTCACCGCCACCAGAGCTGCCGCCTCACCACCACCAGAGCTGCCGCCTCACCGCCACCAGAGCTGCCGCTCACTGCACACCAGAGCTGCCGCCCACGGCCACCACCAGAGCTGCCGCCTCACCACCACACCAGAGCTGCCGCCTCACGACCACCACCAGAGCTGCTGCTCACACCACCAGAGCTGCCACCTCATCGCCACCACCAGAGCTGCGCCTCACGCACACCAGGCTGCTCCTCACCACCACCAGAGCTGCGCCTCCACACAGAGCTGCTTCCTCCCACCACCAGAGCTGCCGCCTCACCGCCACCACCAGAGCTGCTTCCTCACCACCACCAGAGCTGCCGCCTCACCGCCCACCAAGCTGCGCCACGCCACCACCAGAGCTGCGCCACGGCCCAGGCTGCTGCCTCACGCCACCACCAGAGCTGCTCTCCCACCACCAGAGCTGCCGCCTCACCGCCACCACCAGAGCTGCCCTCACGCCACCACCAGAGCTGCGCCACAGCACCCAGAGCCTGCCTCACGCACCACCCAAGCTGTCGCCTCACCACCAGAGCTGCTGCTCCGCCACCGAGCTGCGCCCAGCCACACCAGAGCTGCGCCTCACGCCACCACCAGACTGTGCCTCACGCCACCAGCTGTTCTCCCCACCAGAGCTGCCGCTACCGCCACCACCAGAGCTGCCACCTCACCACCACCACCAGAGCTGCCGCTCACCACCACCACCAGAGCTGCCGCCTCACCACCACCAGAGCTGTCGCCTCACCACCACCAGAGCTGCGCCTCAGCCACCACCAGAGCTGCCACCTCACCACCACCACCAGAGCTGCCGTCTCACCACCACCACCAGAGCTGCCGCCTCACCACCACCAGAGCTGTCGCCTCACCACCACAAGCTGCGCTCACCGCCACCACAGAGCTGCACCTCACCACCACAACCAGAGCTGCCTCCTCACCACCACCACCAGAGCTGCCGCCTCACCACCACCAGAGCTGCTGAGCCCCCGACCTTCTGTCTCTTCCCCATTATCCCATAGAATGTAAGTCTTCTCCCCTCTGTACCAGTCTGTCATAGTAAATTTGTTTACTGTAAACAATATCTATAACTTTGTATATACCCCTTCTCATGTACAGCACCATGGAATTAATGGCGCTATATAAATAAATAATAATAATAATAATGTGCGGCTCTATTTATTTCTGGGCAGTGCCGACAAGTGTCTTCTCATACTGAATTGGCAGGAGAAAAAAAAATTGCAGAATGCTGAGTAGCAGGGTATATTGGACAGCATGCAAACATTCAAGTCAGTGAGTGCATGCAGAACCTTGGATTCCACTCGGATGACATCTGAGTGCAGTCCGATTTCCGCAAAGTGATAAGATGGAGAAGATAGAGAATATTTTCCTCCATCTTCTGTTCGGTGTGCTTCGATTCTCTTGTGAGATTATTGGGTCATGTTGAGCCGATACTCTGATCAGAGGCATTAACTTAATCAATCCTATTATCCA
>JARQOD010000006.1:15416880-15512587 GCA_033576555.1 Oophaga sylvatica | reverse complement strand
GGAGGGAAGGTTTTTTTCGATCGAGGGTGCAATTCACTTCTAGGTTTTGGCAAAATTTTTCGTGCACATTGGACATTAAATAAACCTTTCTTCGCTTTTCACCTCAGACTAATGGACCAAACCGAACGAACCAATCAAACCCTGGAGCAGTATCTCCACTGCTTTATCTGCCACCTACAGATGATTGGGTGATCTACTTCCATTGGCTGAGTTCTCTTACAACAACTCCAGAGTGCCTCCACTAAACATCTCCTTTTACTCTAATCTAGGTTATCATCCTAACATTCTAACCACGATTCCCTATAGAGACGCCTTGCCAGCAGGCTGAAAGAGTCACGACTTTACAGAAGAATATGGACTTCTAAAGGAGAATCTGGAATCGGCTCCAGGAAAGGTACAAGAAGCAGCAGATAAATTTCGTAAACCTGCACCAGCTTTTAAGGTAGGAGACTGGTCTGGCTGTCAACCAAAATCTTAAGTAAGGATTCCATCGTCTAAGTTGGACATAAGTACATTGGACCCTATAAAATCATAAGATTAATAAGTGCCGTTGCTTGTCGTCTTCAATTGCCCAGAACTATGAAATCCACCCTGTCTTTCATGTATCCCTACTAAAGGCTGCGACACCCAAAATACGTTTCCTGGACGTTCTTCTCCTTGCCCTGACCCCATGCTAAGTCGATGGTCAGGAAGAATTTGTGGTGGAAAGGATTTTAGATTCCAGTTTAATAGAAATCAGTTACAAATCTGATTAAGGCAGGGCTACCCAGTGGAAGGACAACTCAGGGAGCCAGTCAATAACGTTAATGCTCCCGCTTGCTCCGTCAGTTCATCAGAGGTACCCACACAAGCCTGGTCTGAGGTCATCCGGAGGTTGTCCCTAGGGGGGAGTAAGAAGGTCTGTGTATCTGTTTCTGAAAACTCAGTTTGTTCGTCTGCCATTTTTGCTTTCTGTTTTGCTGCAGCTATCTTGGCCCTCAGTCAAAATGGAGTTTTCCAGCTTGCATGTTCCCCGCCCTGATTCTCTCCGTTTGCTCTTAAACAGCCACAGCTGAGTAATCATGCTCAGAATCTAGCCGCAGTGAACCTGTGTTCGACTCCTGAAGCCTTGGACCTTGTTTCCAGCCATTCCTTCTGAGGAACTCTGAAGCACTTGTGGACTCTGAACTCTGCTCTTGAGAGCCTCACGTTTGCATGGACTTGCGTAACAGAGAAGAAGATCTGAATCTGTTGTGGAGAGTTATTCTGACTTAGATTACTCTGGCCTGCTGTGTCTCCTGCTTCTGTTTTGCAACCTTGTGTTTATTTTGCCAATTTGTATGAAGCAATACAAGACTTTCTTTATCAACCTTGTCTCAAGTATTTTCATCGCACCCAAGCACAAGACGCTAATATGAACTGTAACCACATACATTACAATACCATAACAAACTTTTTACAATATTCACATAAGGTAACCTTTTTCTGGGTTAAATTACTTTATTTTGCTAGAATTACTGTTGAATCGAATAGGTATCTTCCCTTTCGAGGTTCGCTCTGACTACGTGGAGTAGCTTCAGGTATATTGGTCTGTGATCTACCTGCTCAGCTAACGGCAAACTATAGAACTGTCTCAATCTTTCTATGATCTGCAAGCTACTGATGCTGGGCGGTGTGAGTCAGCTTCACCAGGGATCCCATAGCATGGGGCGCTGCATCTGATGGTCCTTCTGAGATTCTGTTAGGCTGGGGTTTTTGCTGGAATAGGTAACTCCTGAACTGGCTCAACTGCACCATGGGCACAACTGGAGGAGAACTTCCTCTTGTGGCTGACAAAACTGCAACACCGGAATGATCACAGCATCTCCCAGTCTGGGCCAATCCGCAGGAATCTCCCAGATCCTGTGTATGACCTATTCTTTTCTTTCTTTTCGATGACACAGGGTTCTCTTCACGAAGTTTTAAGTTCTGGACACAATTTCAAATGGTCTCTGGACACAGTGGATATTGTTCTTCCCCCGCCTTACTGATATACAAACTTTTCTGTTTTTCATATTTGGAATCTTGTACGACGTAGGGTTCTTGTTCCCACTGGTTATCCAATTTGTGCATCTTCCTCTTTCTTTTCAATACCACCTCCCAGGCATCAAAGGTTCGGGAGAGCATTCCTGTTGTAAAATACTTCCTGTTTTTCCCTGCCTTGTTGAGACCTCTTCTACACAGACTTGCACTCGTCTGTATTGCTCTTGCCGATTGATGTCCCAGTTTTCAACGGCGTCATCTGCCTCCGGGTTTTACCACTCCAAGTTCTAAATCCATTGGTATCTTCCGGCCTTGCTCTCATAAATAGGCCTGGAGTGCATTAGTGGAACTTACAGGTATAATGGTTATACAATCAACCAAATCAGGTAGTAAGTCCGGCCACCGATTTCTGTCTTCCAACGGTATGGATTTCAACAAATCAAGGACAATGTGGTTCATTTTCTCGCAAAGGCCGTTGTTTGAGGAGGTATGGTGTTGTTCTAATTTTTCTTACACCCATACATGTGACAGAATTCCTTGAATAGGTCAGCCTCGAAAGCAGGTCCTTGATCAGTTAAATACCTGCTCCGGATACCCATGCGGTCGCAGAAGCTTGCTTGAAAGGTTCTTGCTGCCGTCACTGCGGTCTGATCCTTAACTGGAACAACCACCAGAAATCTAGAGTAATGGTCCACCATGGTCAAGGCGTAGAGTATCCAGATCTACTTGGCGCCAATTTGACGTGGTCCAAGCCACAATCTCCAAGGGACGAGTCGTCCGATAGGCTGCAGGGGTGCCTTCTGACTACCGTATCCTTTCTTCTGAGACCACAAGGTCCACAGTTCCGACACCACCTCTCGATGGAGCTGCGCATCCCTACCCAGTAGAATCGGCACCTCAACAGGGTCTCCACTTTCTCCCAGCCAAAGTTCCTCTGTCGTGGTATGCTTCCAACACCATTTGGAACGTCTGCCTTGGGGGCCACTATCTGCCAGAACCATCTCATGGGTCCTGGGTTGACGTATCTCCTGCACAACTTCTCACGGTATAAAGGGAAAAATCGGCTTCTCCCCGTTCCACAGGAGCTTTGCTGACATAGGTGCATCTTTTTCCAAGGAGGAACCTTCCTGTCGTAACAAATCCTTGATACGGCTGACCACTGGATCGCTGTCCTGATCTCTTTCCACTGTGATGGGGTAAGGGATTTAACGTTGCACCATGCTGCTTTCTGTAGACTCGCTGCTCATGGGACTAACCCCATTTCGATGGAACGCAGGTAAGCTCAATTTCTTCCAGGTCGTCCGATTCTTCTTCCGTGTCAGATTCTTTGCGGCATACGGGACAATGCGTCAGCATTAGCATTCTTTCGGCCTGCCCGTACTTGATGGTAAACTGGAAATTTGGGGACAACCGAGCCATCCAACGCGCTCCATGGCCCCCAGCTTGGCGGTTTCCAGATGCGTTAAGGGGTTGTTGTCTGTAAACGCAGTGAACTGGTTGGAGGCCAGATAGTGCTTTAAATCTTCAGTAATGGCCCAGACCACGCCAAAACTCCAGCTTGAAGCTGCTATAATTTTCCGGATTCCTCTCATTGGTCTGAGTTTTCTGCTGGCATAATGCGATGACTTTTTCTTGGCCATTCTGCTTCTGACTGAGAACTGCTCCTAACCCTTCATTACTTGCATCGGTGTACACAGGAACGGTTGGCTGTAATCAGGATAGGTCAAATCTCATCGCCTGTAAGGATCTCTTTCATCTTTGGAATGCTTCAGCCTTTCCTTACCCCAATTAAAGGGAGGGTTTCTGCTCTTTAGGGATTGCCTACTAGGAGGTCCTGTAAAGGGGCTGCCTTCTCGTGTAATCTTTCACGAACCTTCTGTAGTAACCCGTGAGTCCCAGAACTGTCGCACTTCCTTGAGGTTCTTCGCTCCGGCCACTTCTGGATAGCAGTGACTTTCTCGGGGTCCGGCGCTACTCCTTCCGAACTGACGATGTGCCCCAAGTATTGTACCTTCTGCTTGAGTAAATGGCTTTTTTGAGGGTTTCAACTTTCATCCCGTACCTGAACAGGGACTCAAATACTTCTGCAGGTGCTTCAGATGTCCTCATATGTCTTGGAGTACACGATGACGTCGTCTAGGTATAGCAGAAACGGTTCAAAATTGAGATGTCCCCAGCAGTTCTCCATCACTCTCTGAAATTTCCTGGGGCACTGCGAGCCCAAAGGGCATTCTATCGAACTCAAAAGAGCCCCCATTGGGGTGGTAAAAGCCGTTTCCCCTCACGATCCTCCTCAGCCACAGCCACTGCCAGTACCCACTAGTCAGATCGAGGGTAGAAAAGCAGTTAGCCTTTTCAGAGCAGCTAATAAATTCCTCTATACGTGGAGCGGGTATGCATCTTTAAGTGTTTATGCGGTTCACCTGCCTGTAATCCACACACATTCTCAAGCAAAACCATCTTTTTTTCTAACCGGGACTAGAGGTGCTGCCCAGGGACTAACAACTATCCCTGATTACTCCGGCTTCTTTCATATCTCGCAACATTTCTTTAGCCTTCTGATAATGGCGGGGGGTATAGGCCTGTACCGCTCTTTGATGGGAGGATGACTCCTTAGGGATATATGTTTGTACTCCCTTAATTATCCCAAAATCAAGTGGATGCTTGCTAAACACTGAGAGTACCTTGTACCACCCGTAATACCCCTTGCTTCTGGTGAGCGGGAGTGGTGTCCGTCCCAACATGGAGTTGCTGACACCATTCCGCCACCTGGTTGCCGGGTCATTGTCCTCCGCTATTTGGCGGGAGTCTAAGGACTCAGCCGGAGAATAGAATTATTGTCGACAGCATGTAGTTTAGCAATTGTTGCATAACGGGGTAAGTTTACCTCATCATCTCCCCATTGAGAAGCCGTACCGTACTCTTCCATTCACCACTTCCACTACTCCCCTAGCATCATAAGCGTAGGTCTAAGTTCTGAATGGGGGTTCTACTACAGCTTGGTAGTTCTGTCCTCTCAGACCTATGGCTGCCCTGCACCAATTAATCATTTCACTCATTGGGGGTATCACAATGGGATTCGAGTCGGTGACCCGTACATTACCAAATTTCGCCGTCTGTAAGCTTCGCTTGCTGCTGACACATCAAGCCCGGATCTCTCTCTCTGGATCGCTCCTTTCTGCCTTGGTCTGGCAATTTCAGCGAGCTGTTGGAGTAAGAACACAACTTCTCCCAGACAGTTACTGATAATGTAGTACCCAAAATTTATATTTAAACCGTTCTCTTCATTTACAGTCTTTACACTAAAGCCCCTGGTCTTTCAACTCCTCTCTGCCCACTTTCACATCCACATATTTTGTCCCGAGTACTTCTATAGAAGACCATTAGAAGCATATACGGTAAAAGTCAGGGCTCGGGGGTTTAAGACTGTCCATTGACCAGAACTTAGTATATAGGCCATCAGTATTATGGTCACCTGAGACCCAGTGTCTAACAATGCCGAACTGCAATACCATCTAGAATGATAGACAGTAGGGTCGCCCACCCACATACCTGCGGTTCCAGTCTAGGGGCCTGACGGATCTCCTCCTGGGTGTTGGCCCTCGACCCAGGTTCTGCCCGTTTAAAGGACACTGTGGAGACATATGACCTTTCCGGTTGCAACGTAACAGGTGATCTCCCGACAGGAGGGTGTTGATCAGAGGTCGCTCCTGGGGGTGGCGTTGTCCTCCTCCGGGGGGGCGACGTCTTCCTTCTTCTCCGGTTCATCCACGGGACGTCTCTGGGCAGTCAGCTAATAAGATCTTCCCTTCTTTCCTCTTTCCGCAGCTGCAGGGCACTCATCACAGCAGCCAGATTTTTAGTCAGCTGGCGCACCTCTGAGCGCAGACAGTCCAATTCACTAGGGGGTGTCGCTTGCGTTTTGGCTTCCGCCCC
This sequence comes from Oophaga sylvatica, assembly GCA_033576555.1. Taxonomy (NCBI): domain Eukaryota; kingdom Metazoa; phylum Chordata; class Amphibia; order Anura; family Dendrobatidae; genus Oophaga; species Oophaga sylvatica. The sequence goes on along the minus strand of JARQOD010000006.1, from coordinate 15,506,650 downwards.
ACTAGCGGGGAAAAGGAGGGTACTGCCGGTTCCAGAGTGACCTCACCCTGGTGATGTTGGGTGGCCACCTCAGTTTGCCCAGGGGTCGCAGCCCTTTTATTGCCATGTCCTTTATGGCATCAAAGGTAGCATCAGGATGATCTAAGGACCACCATTTACAGTTCTGGCGTTCCTCTTGGGATCTCAATCCCTGTATAAATTGCTCTTTCAGCATCTTATTTTCGTCAATAGCATTTATATTATTAATCTGCTTAAGGCTCTCAGGGCTCCTGTAGTCGGCAACGTAGTCCCTGATGCTGTCACCTGGCTGCTGTGAACAGTGGTAGAAGGCCATCCGGAGATCCGTTTCTGTGCGGTCTTCAAATATGGCATGTAGCTTAAGGAGGATCGCAGGTACCGACTCCTGATCAACGGTATCCCAAGTCTCCACTTCCCTCTCAGCAGCGCCAGTTAGCTGCCCTATCAGCACAGCAGCTTTTTGTCTCTCAGGCATGGAGTACATTCTAGGATGCTGCATAACTTCCGCTTGAAGCCTGCTAGAGTTCCTGGCTCGCCGCTGTACTGGGAAGCCATTTCGCCCCAGGCATATATGGGAGCATTAGTGGCATGAGCGGACTACCGGACTGGGTGCTGGGCCTGCGCCCCCATCTGGCGCTACAATGCCACGCGGTGCGGGGTCGGGGCCTCCGGCTGGGGCCGCACTGTCGGCCGGTTGTTGTGACATATTAGTGCCCCCTTGGTTAAACGGAGCCTACCGGTTTCAGCAGCTGCTATTTCACAGGCACAGCAGTGGGAACAGGACCTTCGTCGCAGGCGCTCTGATGTCAGAGCGTCCACTTCCTGCCGCAGGACCTGCCGCTGAGTCAGAGCCGGGGGCGTGTCCAAGACTTTGCGCGCTCTTTCAGGTACGCCCACCTTCTTCTCCAGCGCCTTAGGCGCGAATATGGAGGCAAATATGGCGGTATTTGGCACCAAACAACAGCAACAGTCTTTTTCACCCAAAACACTCCACAAGCACACAGGGCTCGCAATTCTGCAAGTTTCGGATCCTGTTCGTGACGCCAAGTTTTGTGTCTCGACCACGCACCACAATTGTGGGTTTCCAGGGATATGGGGTACTCGGAGCCGAGCCTGTAGATTTCTATAGGGAATGTCACTGGTAGCGTGGCTCGGTCCGTGTCCCTGGCGGTCAGGCGTTAAAGGGGGATTATTTACAGGGGATTTGTATATAACAGTTCGTGACGCCACCTGTAGTTTTTTCTAGTCACTAAGACCAGCGCTGCTGAATAGAACTCTGAGGGGATGTTTGTGGCAGCTAGATGACGGGTCCCCCACGGGTGGGACTGGTCCCTCAAAGTCTATGGTATTAATGATGTAGGGTGCAAATAAATGAATCAGTCTCACACCATCCAGTGTCTTTCCATACCTTTTACTTGTCAGATGATAAGGCAGGTCCCAGGGAGGCTGTTGGGGTGGATGGAGGATGTGCTTCGGGGTAACGGATGAGCAGGTTAGAGGCCTCCTTAACTTTCCAATATGATGAGTCCAACCTGCATAGAGCTAAGTTCACTCCGATTTCTCCAGCTAACTCCTTAGCTGTACTGCCCGTTCAGCATAGTGGTCGGAGCCTTCCATATAATGTGAGAGAGCTGAGTTCCTACTGTTGTCCTGCAGTGACTCAAGGTTCCCACTCTCCAGACTCCAGTTACGTACCGACACTCCAAGGGCTGCTTTCTGCGACCTAAGGTCCAGTAAGACTCTGGTTCTTCTATCAATACCACCTGAAGCTGTAGTGACACTTCGGTCCCCAGTGACCGGTGACTAATGCAGGATAGTCCAATCCTTAAGGCACTTCTAGATTCTTTCTACTGCGCCCTTCGGCCTGCTCGCACTCTTAATATCAGCACTGACTAGGCTAGGATAAAATTCGGTTATCCGTACTAGCCTCCACTTTTGTACCGTCTCTCTGTATTGACAGGAATCTCAGCTCTCCAACAGGCACTAGTCCTGACTCTCTCCACTCTCTCAGGAGAACTTTCAGACTCCACTGTCTGCACGCTCACAGGAGAACTCTCTGACTGCACTGTGCTACAGGACACTCCCCTATACACCCCTGCTGGTGTGTCTGAGTGTAGTGAGTGATGTCGTGCCTTTAACCGTTACCTCTCCACCCATCCTCCTGGTATTGTGTGCCTGACATACCAGGGCTACACATTTACACAGTCAACGTCCTCAGAAGTAACGGAGTTTAAGTCCGAGAAATCAAGATCTGTTGCTGCAGATCTCTCTGGAGCCTGAGGCTCGGACCTGACAGATCCCCTCTCGCAACACTCACAGTGAATGAGTGCTGCAGTAGTCTTACGAGAACGGTTGGGGCAGTTTATAATGAAGTGCCCTGACTTACCACAATAGAAACATAGATTCTCCTTAAAACGATGTTCCTTGCGTGCATCACTAACCCGTCGTTGTAAAGAGTCTACCTGCATGGGTTCAGGTTCAGGTTCCCGTGTGATCCTACTCAAAGGTTCCTTAGCTGGAGAGGAAGGTAGGAAAAGGTTAGTGCGATTGCTTTCGAACCATCTCTCTTGCCTGCGTTCAGTCAGACGAGTATCAATACGGATGCAGTAGTTAATAAAGTCACCTAACGCAGTGGGAGGGTCGGCACGAGCAAGTTCATCCTTAATCAGTGGAGATAACCCTTTTCGAAAAATAGATTTTTTGGCGGAACTGTCCCAGGTGGTATCAAGGGCCCATCTCCTGAAATCCAAGGCATATTCAGCTACCGAGTGCTTACCTTGGCGCAAAGTTAACATGGCTGCTTCAGCTGTTGCACCTCGATTGGGGTCATCAAACACCTGTCCCATGGCTGAAATGAAAGCATCAAGATGATCCAAACATTCATCCTCAGTCTCAATCAGAGGGTTTGCCCACATCAAAGCCTTATTGGTAAGCAACATAATTATAGTAAGCACTTTAGATCGTTCAGTGGGAAATTGTGAAGCATGTGCAGAAAAAAAAAGATTGCATTGATTAATAAATCCCCTGAATTTCTCACGTTCACCGCCAAAACGAAAAGGGGGCAACTTGGGAATCCCAGAACTCGGGGCTACGGCAGGAGCCTGGACTCGCTCCTCTAGAACCTCAATCCTGGCTCGCAAATCCTGGCAGTCTGTCCAAACACTTGCAAATTGTGATTAGTGAGGTCCTGTAGGTTTGTAAAACGGGTTTTTATAGTCTGCAAATCTGCAAGGATATTATCAGTCACTCCGCAAAGTTCCTTTATGCGGGCCTCCATTTTCCAGATCTTTTAAGACAGGAGTACTGGAAGGAGAGGAGAAGGAAAAAAAAAAACAATAGTGTTTACCTGTGGTAACACTGCAGAGAGAAAAAAAAAATTAAGGGAACTGCTCACCTGGAATGGTTGTGAGAAGTCACAACCACTATCATCACAGAAAGTTCAACCGGACATCTGATATCCTCAGTTACAGCAGACACAAAAGAGGAAAGAAAAAAAAAAAACAATAGTGTTTACCTGTGGTAACACTGCAGAAAAAAAAAAACTTAAGGGAATTGCTCACCTGGAATGGTTGTGAGAAGTCACAACCACTGTCATCACAGAAAGTACAACCGGACATCCGATATCCACAGTTACAGCAGACACAGCCTTTCCAGACCCAGCAGACACTAACGTTTGGCTTCAGAATCTTGTAATGTAAGGAGTACAGTTCATATAGTGTCTTGTGCTTGGGTGCGATGAAAACACAGGAGTCACAGGTTTGATATAGAAGGTCTTGTATTACTTCATACAAGTGGCAAAAATAGTCACACAGTTTGCAGATACAGAAGCAGGAACACAGCAGGCCAGAGTAACTTAAGCTCAGCAATCACTCTCCACAACAGTTCAGGATCTCTTCTCTGTTACCATAAGTCCATGCAAACGTGGATTTATCAAATAGCAAGGTTCCAAAGTCCACGAGTGTTCCAAAGTTCCACAATAGGAAATAACTGGAGTACAAGGTCAAAGGCTTCCAGGAGTCAGGTCACAGGTACACTGCAGGCTTGATTCTGAAGCACTGATTGCTCAGCTGTGGCTGCTTAAGAAGCAAGAGGGAGAGAATCAGGCGGGAACATGCAAGCTGGAAACTCCATATTGACTGAGGGCAAGACAGCTGCAGCAAGACAGAAAGTAAAATGGCTGACGGAAAAACTGAGTTTCAGGAACATGTACACAGAACCTTACAACCGCACTGCCTGCACCCCAGAACATTACTGATAGCAGCACATACACCATCACCGCACTGCCTGCACCCCAGAACATTACTGATAGCAGCACATACACCAGCACCGCACTGCCTGCACCCCAGAACATTACTGATAGCAGCACATACACCAGCACCGCACTGCCTGCACCCCAGAACATTACTGATAGCATCACATACACCAGCACCGCACTGCCTGCACCCCAGAACATTACTGATAGCACCACATACACCAGCACCGCACTGCCTGCACCCCAGAACATTACTGATAGCATCACATACACCAGCACCGCACTGCCTGCACCCCAGAACATTACTGATAGCATCACATACACCAGCACCGCACTGCCTGCACCCCAGAACATTACTGATAGCACCACATACACCAGAACCGCACTGCCTGCACCCCAGAACATTACAGATAGCATCACATACACCAGCACCGCACTGCCTGCACCCCAGAACATTACTGATACCATCACATACACCAGCACCGCACTGCCTGCACCCCAGAACATTACTGATAGCACCACATGTGTAGCCCAGCTGCGCTTGGTGCCACATGTACCCTGGAGGATGCACAGAAGGTAAACGCACACCTGATATTCATTCACACCTTCACTTTTCCCTGGAGCCACCAGAGGGAGCCCTTGGAGAGTATGCATATATATAAGGGTAGTGGAGAGACGGAGCAGTGGATTTCAGGCACTCTAGCTGAGAGTTGGCTAGTTGTTGGTGTTACCTCAGATGAGCAGAGAGGAAAGTTATCTTAAGGGTATGCCACACTAAACAACATCGCTAACGGGATCGCTAAAAAACGTCACTATTTAGCGATCCCGTTAGCGATGTTGTTGTGTGCGGCATCTACCAGCGACGTGGCCCCTGCTGTGATCTCGTCCGTCGTCCTGATCGTTCCGGACCCTATTTTCATCGCTGGCGTCCCGCTGGTAAGTATCTAATCGCTGAGTGTGGCACCTTTTTTAGCGATTTAGCGGTACTTTTGTACCGCTAAAGTCGTTAAGGAGATCGCTAACCGCGATAGCGTCCTTAACGATATCGCTAAATTAGGTAGCTACTAGCGATATAGAAACAATCCCGCTAGCGATCTCATTAGTATGCGACGCTAACGAGATCGCTAGCGGGATTGTGTAGTGTGGCAGTACCTTTAGAACGTGACAAGCTGATAGTTCCCTAGCAAAGTGGAAAGTAACTCTCGGAGTGAGCATAGATCAGTCTGACGGAAGGTCCTGATAGCTACTTCGGACAGAGCCTCAGAAGGAAGTGAAGGGAAGGCAACTGCAGTGTTTGTAAGACTGAGTCAACTGAGGTATTGTTAGTGAGCGAGCGTGCCGACGCTTTGAGAGCTGTGAAGAGAAGGAGAAACTGCCATCTACTGCTAGTGTGTGCTTATGTTAAAGGTGAGAGTAGGACGAAAGGCGAGTGGAAGAAAGAAGAGAGTGACAGAGGTTGAAACAGCATTGATCGCCAGGGGCGTAACTAGGAACGGCAGGGCCCCACAGCAAACTTCACAATGGGGCCCCCCAATCCCGGTCTACCCAAGTTGTGTTAAGAAAGATACCTTTATTATCCAAAATTAGAGGTTTTTGGACTAATGATAGTGAAATAACAGAAAAGAACCAACTCCCAGGAAGCAACTGAGGTAGTGATGAAGGTAGGCTTTCTCCAGAGTAAATGTGTGAAGAAACTTGTAATCCAGCCTGCAAATTGCTTTCAAAACAGATGATTTATTCAGTAGAACAACAGTCCGGTATACAGAATAATCTAAGATTGTTCTGTACACCGTACTTTTGTTCTACTGAATAAATCATCCATTTTGAAAGCAATTTATGGGCTAGATTACAAATTTCTTCTTCACAAGAATAATGCAACATAATTACCTTATTCAGCAGTTTCCTGGGGCCCTAGGCCCCTAATGGGGCCTGCAGTTTCCTGGACCCAAGGCCCCTAATGGGGCCTGCAGTTTTCTTTGGACCTAGGCCCCTAATGGGGCCTGCTGTTTCCTAGGGCCCCATTAGGGGCCTGCTGCTTCCTGGGGCCTCTAATGTGGCCCGCTGTGTCCTGGGGCCTGAGCCCCCTGATACACTCACACCTCCCCCCTCCGCTCTCCCCCCTCTCAAGTGCCGGGAAGGAAGCTGCGGCTGCCGCGTCCCTGTAAAAGAGAGTCAGACTCAGCAAGCATACTTACCAATCTGCCAATCCTCAGGTGACTGCATCCTCCAGCTCTTCTGCTCCGCGCGCCACTCCGTCCTCCACGCCCGACGTCCACCACGCCAGCCTTGCATGTGACGTGAGAGCGCACGCACGCCCCCACGTCACATGAAACGGAAGTGCCGGACTGCTCGGGGCCCGTCCCACCTCCTCTCATAGCGGCGCCTGAGGTGGCGGCGGGCCCCATATCAGACTCACACCACCGGCAGCTTGCATGGGCGTACCCAGGATCAAAACTAGGGGGGAAAGCCAATGTCACATCTTATACAGGTTACATCATATACACTGTACATTATACTGCATATTAGGTATGGAGCATTAGAACTGTTGTATATTGTATAATACAGCAGTGTATACGACACTACGCTGTATATACCATATATTATACATGGCACACTCACCTCTATACAAAGAATAAGAGGCATTATAACCTGTATATGAAAAGTATAATACAGCAGTGTATATACACTCTATATACCGCACACGATGTGTATGACCCTGTATACACCATATACTACACTCTTATTTTGAAGTAAAAAAAAAACAAAACAGGAACAAATACAATACTTAAAATAAAGAACAAGTAAAGTTAAAAATCAACAAACTTACTGGTATTTCAATGGGAACTACGGGCCTGCTTTTGGCTAATGAGATGGTCAATGTTCGGTTCCATATTTGTCACAAGTGAAGCAATTTTTCTCTTTCTTGATATCATTATTTCCTAGGGATTCCAAATTGCTATTAGTAAAATACCAATATATATACAGCGCTACAAAAACAATATACCAGCAATAAAACTGCCCACACAGAGACATACAGCCTGCACTGCCCATCACTGCAGCCTTGCCAATCCATATCATTTCATCCTCATCAGTGCACATATTGGCGCAACTCCGCTTTTAGCTCAGGCTCAGACTGGTGTGGTGCGAGAGTCCCTAATAGGCAGGTAAATGTCCCCAATAGGCAGGTAAATGTCCCCAATAGGCAGCTAAATGTCCCAATAGGCAGCATTGATCCCCAATAGGCAGCATATGTCCTCAATAGGCAGCATATGTCCCCAATAGGCAGCATATGTCCTCAATAGGCAGCATAGGTCCCCAGTAGACAGCATAGGTCCCCAATAGACAGCATAGGTCCCAATAGGCAGCATAGGTCCCCAATGGGCAGCATAGGTCCCCAATAGGCAGGTAAATGTCCCAATAGGCAGCATAGGTCCCCAATATGCAGCATATGTCCTCAATAGGCAGCATAATCCCCCATAAGCAGCATAGTCCCCAGTAGCCAGCATAATCCCCCAATAGCCAGCATAATCCCCCAAAGCCAGCATAATCCCCATAGCCAGCATAATCCCCATAGCCACATAATCCCCCATAGCCAGCATAATCCTCCAATAGCCATCATAATCCCCATAGCCAGCATAATCCCCCCATAGCCAGCATAATCCCCCCATAAACCAGCATAATCCCCCCATAAGCCAATCATAACATCCCCCAATAGCCAGCATAATCCCCCAATAGCCAGCATAATCTCCCAATAGGCAGCATAATCCCCCCCATAGCCAGCATAATCCCCCCATAGCCAGCATGATCCCACAATAGCCAGCATAATCCCCCATAGTCCGCATAATACCCCATAGCCAGCATAATCCCACAATAGCAGCATAATCCCCATAGCCCGCATAATACCCCATAGCCAGCATAATCCCCCATAGCACCATAATCGCCCCATAGCCAGCATAATCCCCCAAAAGCCAGCATAATCCCACCATAGGCAGCATAATCCCCCATAGGCCGGCCCGGCGTAAAAAAAAAAATGCCAGTACTCACCTATCTCCCCCGCTGCTCTGAAGAAGAAGCGCTGGACTCCGTCTTCTTCTGGCACAGGCGGCGTGACGTCATCAGGGCGCGCAGGCGGTGTGATGACGATCACGTCGCCTGTGCTGCATATTGCGGCCTTCCTCACTAACAACATTCCGCCCGCCGCGATTAAAGGGCCCGCCGCCCGCCGGCAATGAACTGTCAGTTCATTGTCGGCGAGGCCGGTTCTTTCACGGTGGGTATGCCCATGGCAGCTTGCGGAACTACCGTGGTGGTAGGTGAAGCAGCTGCAGCAGGGACGGGCCCCCTTCTAGCCCGAGCCCTGTGGCAGCTGCTTCCCCTGCTTCCACGATAGTTCCGCCCCTGTTGATCGCTTACCTCTACTCTGCACCACCGGACACCGGGTCCGAGCTTGCTAGCATCTACACGACTAGTAGGAGATACCGGAGACCCTGCTGGACTACAGGTCGGAGGGCCCCAGCAGTGCTGATATGTAACCGAGGTCAGGAAGACATGGGTCTAGCAGGACGCTGCATACAGAGACACTGTTCTATCCATGAGAAGGCTTCACCACAAAGTCAGCCGGGCGTTTATGAGAAGACAGAGTTAGACTTCGTTTTATACAAGTCAGAAACTCACACACATACAGGAGTACGGAGGCCCTACACCTACTCAGTGGGATTACTGGACGTGCATCCTCCACCCTGACAGCTTCCCGGACGTGCCTGCAACTATACCATCAGTAAAGGTACAGAAAGGGACTTTCGTGTGTGTGTCTGCCTTATTGATCCTGCACCCCTACACCGCCATATACCCTGAGGGATCAGTCTTGCCTGTGGAAGACTTAACACCTTGCTGCCCAGTAACAACCCCTCAGAGGATCTACCCTGCAGCGCTTGTCACCCTGACCAGGAACCACAGGTGGCGTCACAAACATTTCTACAAACCTATAATCCCCTGTAAATATCCCCCTTTTATTGAGGTGAGCCCCCAGGGCCACGGACTGAGCTGCGCTACCTGTGACATCCCCCATTGAAGTGAACGGGCTCGGTGCCGAGTACCCCACAGGCCCTGGCTACGGGCGACTCATCTTAAACTTGGCATCACGAACAGGATACGAAGCTCGTGGAAATGCAAGTCCTGTGTGCCTGAATGGACTGTTTTTGTGCAAAAGACTGTGTTGCTGTTTTGTGATTTTTTGCGCCATTTTCCGCCATTTTGTCGCCATATTCGCGCCCTGAGGCGCTGGTGAAGAAGGAGGGCGTGCATTCATGGGCGTGCCCCCCCTGTGGCGCGAAAGAGATGTCCGCCTACCCTAAATGTGACTGCCCTAACCGGACATGCCCATCGGCAGGGGAATCCACCTCGTTGTCCCAAATGGAGTTAAGAGGAGGAAAAGGAAACCCCGCCCCTGTACCAAAGAACGGGACCCCCCGAATGGAGAAGGGACGGGTGACCTGGTAAAGACGGCTGCCAGTGGTGAGCTGTCGCGGGAGGGAATGAAGGAGCTCACCCTCCCCAGCGATGAAGCGGATGCAGCGCTGGAGGACCTGGCCCGGCTCCGGGCAGAAGTGGAGCGAATGGAACAGAGCTGGAGGGCCCAGAAGCTGTGGCTGCAGCAGAGCCGATCGCTCCGCCCACCTGTGATTCTGGCATCAGAAGCCGTCTAGAAGGAGAATGAGTGGAGACGCCGTGAACAGGAGGAGCGGCAGCAGCGGGAGCAGTGTGAGGCGCAGCGGCTTTGCCAGAGGTACCGGGAGAAGGATCTCGCTGACAAGGATATCGTCCGGCGAGACAGAGGTACGCTCCGGGAACCGCGGCGCCAGGGGACGGTGTGTGACTTTAAGCTCCAGGGAGGTTGGGGGCTCGTACACGAGCCCGGGCTCTATCAGAAGATCTTTGTTCATTGCTGTGACATAGAGTCTCACCTGCCTGAGAGACACCCGGACAGGAACCTGTTAAAAGGGGATGTTGTCACCTACACGCGGCATTGGGGGCTTAAGGGGTGGTATGCCCTGAACGTCTCCAGAGTCAGTGACCCGATCCCTGAAGCCGGAAACGCACCCCGTGTCTCTGTGTCCCAGGTCCCAGCCACACTGGCGCCAGTCCGCGCACCTGCGTCCTATTCTGCAACGCTGCAGAGCACAGCGGCTGCTAGTGCGCCCTCTACTGAGCCAGTCCGCGCACCTGCGTCAGACTTGGAAACGCTGCAGAGCGCAGCGACTGCAAAGCGTCCCCTGCTGAGCCAAGCCTGTGCGACCTGCAGAGCCTAAACTTAGGAGAGGCACCTGTCAGGCCTCCAGGAAGTCGCAGAATAAAGATAGAAAAGAGAACTGTGGCTACCCAGACACCGGTAGCAGGACATGACTTGATGGTGATGCGATACAGAACGCACAGTGTGCTTCCAGCCCCAGGTATGGAAGATGCTGCAATGTTCGCAGAAGACCAGTAGGACCCAGACAGGGTTTACTGCACTGTAAAAAGTTTTGTTTGGAAATTGCACTTTATTGTAAAGATGTTTACATGATTAATGCTTGAAGTAGTATACCCCAGTTGGGTAATGTGTTTCATATGTCTATGATGAGGACTGCGTGGCTGAGGACTTTGCCAGCCCAAAAACTTTTAGTGTAAATAGTTGGCACCTGGTGCCCTATCTTGGTTTTACGTAAACCGTTCTACCTCTGAAGAAAAACCCGTATGTGTGGCCTAGAGTGAGGTCTGCAGAAGAGAAGTCCTGCAGCCCACCCAGGACCACCGTGGGAGGTTTTGTACGGGTCCTCCACAAGAATCTTGTATATATTTGCACTTGAAAGTATTTGCTATTTTCTACTTGTACTTGTATTTATTGCAACGTTCGAAGTGTCCTTACCTCCCGCAAGGGATGAGTTATTGTTATTGTTGATGTTATATAAAAATGTATTTCTTTTTCAGCCCGGAGTGCTGATGATAACTAGGGGGGGATGTGTAGCCCAGCTGCGCTTGGTGCCACATGTACCCTGGAGGATGCACAGAAGGTAAACTCACACCTGATACTCATTCACACCTTCACTTTTCCCTGGAGCCAACAGAGGGAGCCCTTGGAGAGTATGCATATATATAAGGGTAGTGGAGAGACGGAGCAGTAGATTTCAGGCAGTCTAGCTGAGAGTTGGCTAGTTGTTGGTGTTACCTCAGTCGAGCAGAGAGGAAAGTTATCTTAGAACGTGACAAGCTGATAGTTCCCTAGGAAAGTGGAAAGTAACTCTCGGAGTGAGCATAGATCAGTCTGACGGAAGGTCCTGATAGCTACTTCGGACAGAGCCTCAGAAGGAAGTGAAGGGAAGGGAACTGCAGTGTTTGTAAGACTGAGTCAACTGAGGAATTGTTAGTGAGCGAGCGTGCCGACGCTTTGAGAGTGGTGAAGAGAAGGAGAAACTGCCATCTACTGCTAGTGTGTGCTTATGTTAAAGGTGAGAGTAGGACGAAAGGCGATTGGAAGAAAGAAGAGAGTGACAGAGGTTGAAACAGCATTGATCGCTTACCTCTACTCTGCCCTACCGGACGCCGGGTCCGAGCTTGCTAGCATCTACACGACTATTAGGAGAAACCGGAGACCCTGCTGGACTTCAGGTCGCAGGGGCCCAGCAGTGCTAATACGTAACCGGGGTCAGGAAGACGGGGGTCTAGCAGGACGCTGCATACAGAGACACTGTTCTGTCCACAAGAAGGCTTCACCACAAAGTCAGTCGGGCGTATATGAGAAGACAGAGTTAGACTTCGTTTTATACAGGTCAGAAACTCACACACATACAGGAGTACGGAGGCCCTACACCTACTCAGTGGGATTACTGGACGTGCATCCTCCACCCTGACAGCTTCCTGGGACGTGCCTGCAACTATACCATCAGTAAAGATACAGAAAGAGACTTTCGTGTGTGTGTCTGCCTTATTGATCCTGCACCCCTACACTGCCATATACCCTGAGGGATCAGTCTTGCCTGTGGAAGACTTAACACTTAGCTGCCCAGTAACAACCCCTCAGAGGATCTACCCTGCAGCGCTGGTCACCCTGACCAGGAACCACAGGTGGCGTCACAAACATTTCTACAAACCTATAATCCCCTGTAAATATCCCCCTTTTATTGAGGTGAGCCCCCAGGGCCACGGACCAAGCTGCGCTACCTGTAACATCCCCCATTGAAGTGAACGGGCTCGGTGCCGAGTACCCCACAGGCCCTGGCTACGGGCGACTCACACATACACCAGCACCGCACTGCCTGCACCCCAGAACATTACTGATAGCAGCACATACACCAGCGCCGCACTGCCTGCACCACAGACCATTACTGATAGCATCCCATACACTAGCACCGCACTGCCTGCACCCCAGCACATTACTGGATAGGACCCCAGATACTCAGGGGAGCTCACAGGTTACACTGTGCTGGATATATGCAATGGATAGTTGAGTCGCACGCCAGGGCCGTGGGTACCCGGCACCGAGCCTATTAACTTCTATGGGGATGTCACGGCGACACAGCTCGGTCCGTGGCCCTGGGCTCTCACTGAAAAGGGGGATATTAACAGGGGATTAAAGTGTTTGTAGAATGTTCGTGACGCCACCTGTGGTACCTGGTCAGGGTGACCAGCGCTGCTGTATGGGTCCACTGAAGGGTTGGTATTAGGCAGCAAGGTGTTAAGCCTTCCACAGGCAAGGCTGAGGACCTTCAGGGTAATTTAAGCTGTGTAGGGGTGCAGAATGGAGGAGGGGAGCTCGGCTGCAGGAGTAATAATGGGAACACACACACAAAAGTCTCTTTCTGTGCCTTTACTGATGGAATTGCAGGCACGTCCCGGGGTGCTGGCAGGGTGAAGGATGCACGTCCAGTTCTTCCCACTGAGTAGGTGTAGGGCCTCCTTACTCCTGTAATGTGAGTCTCTGACCTGTTTGAAACGAGGCCTAACTCTGTCTTCAACTTTACACCCGGCTGACTTTGTGTAGGGCCTTCTATTGGAAGAACACAGTCTCTAATGGCGGATCCTGCCAGATTCCTGTCTTCCTAACCCAGCCACGTATCAACACCTATGGGCTCCTGCGACTTGTAGTCCCGCAGGATCTCCGGTATCTCCTGCTAGTCGTGAAGGATCCAGCAAGCTCGGACCCAGTGTCCAGTTAATCAGAGTTGAGGTAAGCTATCAATGCTATTTCCACCTCTGTCACTCTCTTCTTATCCACTCGCCTTTCGTCCTACTCGATCCTCACATAAGCACACTCTAGCAGATGGTAGACTACTTCTTCTCTTTCTTCACCACTTTCAAAGCGTCGGCACGCTTGCTCACTGAACTGAACTCGGTTGACTCAGTTCTGACTAGGCTGGAGTGGCTATCTTTCCACTTGTACTAGCCTCCACACGTTTGAACTAAGCTTGGAGCTGCAGATTTCAGGTTCTTTCAACAACAGCTGTTCTCTCTCTCTTCTCTCCAAGAGAACTAAAATCAGACTAATCTGCTCTCTGTGTCTTCACCATCCTTATATACACTACAAAAGGCTCCCTCTGGTGGCTCTAGGGATTGGTGAAGATGTGTGTATGCATATTGGGTCCTCTAGTGGTCATTACCTTCGGTGCATCCCTCTGGGAAGTAAGAATCCAGGCACAGCTGGGCTCTACATAGTTATTGGGGGATTTGCTATGTGGGATCCTTCCAAGCAGAGGCAATTGTGGGTTCAGGCTTGATCATACTCAAGAATCACATGCAGCATATCCATATACACTCATTCACTCATTTAAAAACAGAGAAACACATCCTGCATCCTACAGATACACTATTACATACACAAAAAACCTATGCATCCATTTACACACAAGAAAGCACACACTATACACACTATTACATACACTATAAATTACATATACTACTGTGAGGTGCAGCAGAGCCTTCACTGCTTGCCCCATCTCAGGACACCAGGGCAGAGATCAGTGCTCCATATGGGCTCCAGCACAGGACACAGGGAGCTGCTGCCTCCTCTGTGAGTCTGCAGACAGGATCTCCTCTCCTCCTCCTCTCGTCCGACTGCCTCCTGTGATCTCAGGAAGGCAGCTGCAGAGGAAGGAGTTATGGAGGGGACAGTGTACAGAGGCACCAGCAGGCAGTGGCAGCAGCTATTCTCTGGAATGGTGGGGGCTGGGGGTCCTTCCTACAGTGGAGAGAGCAGCACTACATCTGAAGCCAGGAGGGGCAGCATCAATTTGTGACACTGCCACCTACTGGCCACTGTGATTGTCACACACTGAGGAGATTTCTGGCCTTTTCTGGCTCCGAGCACCTCCTGCTTTGTCCCTCACTGCCCATGTCCTGATCAGCCAGAGGGTGAGGGGGAGAGAGGAGCTCTGCACAGGAGCAATGCGCAGGACTTTGTACATCCGGTCTCCGGCACTGAGCGCTCCCACTGATACCCAGCAGGTGGCGCCGCCTGAGTCAACAAGCTCAAGTTGCCTCATTATAGGTGCGCCCCTGCACTCATCTGCGAAATTCAATCTAAAATCAAGAGGTGTTAAAAGAAAAACCGGAAACATTTGTCCTCAGGAATATAAGTTGGGCAAAGTTAACGTTTGATGTTTTTTGTATTTTTTTCTATTTTTCTTAATCTAGAAATTAAGTCCGGTATCATTTAACTCTTTTGTATAGCACAACTTTAAAGTCTACATTTGTGCTGAAAAACAACATATCGAAAAATATTGATCAATATTGGATTGACTTTTTTTTTTCATTTTTGCCTAAAAAATTTTTTTAAAGGTTTTCTCGTTGTTCATTTTTCTTACAAGAAGAGGTTGTCCTACAGCTAGTGTTCAGTGCTATGTTATGGTAGCTGAGGAGGCAGGAGTAAAAAACTGCATAGGCAGCCTAACACCAGAGAGGTTGGAAACTAATAGGTTGCAGACCCCTAAACTAACCGCACAACTAGAAGCAGCAGTGGAGCGTACCTACGGTGGTCCTAGATGCCTCGGCACAGCCGGAGAGATAGCTATCCCTGAAGATGGAAAGAGGAAAGCTAACTGCCCCGGAGTAGACCCCAAAAGAGTAGGAAACCCCCAAACATATAATGGCGGTTAGACAAGATGAAAATACGAACACAGACAGAAAATAGATTGAGCAAACGCTGGGGCCCAAAACTGTTTAGATAGGACAGCACAGGAGAGAATACTGTCTGCAACCCAGAAAAACCCTAGGAAAAACTCCAACACTTCTGAATCCAAAAACACTGAGACCACACGGTCTCGACCACCTATATCGGATCTCTGGTGTGGACACGTAGCTACCCAGCAGAAAAATAACTGAAGCAAATGAACAAATACAAAAAACGAACGGAGACCTGCCAAAGCCCCCCATAGGGGACCCGGCTGAAGACAAAAAGCAATGCAGCAAAAAGCAAGGAATTCAAACCACAGTAAAAAAAAAACTGAAAGAAACTTATCTGAACGCAAGCAGGAGACAGCAGGAAAGTAAGCTGAATTCCAAACTAAACCAGGAAGCACAATTGGTCACCGGTGAGGATCATGGGAGATCAGCTCACTTATATCAGGCCAGTCAGTACCACCTGACACCTACTCGTTATCTGCGGGTGTAGGACTCTTGGTATTCAAGATAGGTTCAATACCCTCAGCAACCACCAGAGGGAGCTTCAGCTCCGAAGTCGTCTCCAAAATGTTCACAACAGTTCAGTGTCCCAAGTGTTAAATGCAGTACCACGACATGGTAAGTTAAGAGGGTCATCCAATGTAGACAAGTTATCATCTTTCTTCTAAAAAGGTTGATCGGTTGAGATCCATCTACTGGGACCCACAACGATCAACAGAAGAGGGAATTTTTGCCCATAACTGTGCAACTTTTATCCCCGTTACAAAACGGAATGGCAGACCAGATGCCCTACCATCTCTTCTTTCATTCTCGATGGGCATGCTGAAAAAAGCCAAGCACAGTTCTCTGCAGCCCCATGGGGAATGAATTGAACAGTGGCCCAGCTAGTTCTTGGTGCTCCTTTCTAACAGGGTTAATCATCAGTATCAGATTTGTGTTGGTCCGACATCTGCCGCCCACTCGTGAATCAGCCATTACCAGCTGCGGAACGAGCAGGATCGAGTGGAACACCACGACTTTATGCATTGCTTAATGGCGGCCCCAGATTACTGCAGATCAGAGCTTACTCACATGATTATATTCATCTAGGGCTGATCAATGACCTGCCGGGTGTTGGTCTCCCACCAATCTGAATCGGAGAAATCATCAATATCATAGTTGTGGACAACCCTTTTAACTACCTATTTAATCTTAGTAAACCATCTTTTACACACGGACTCTCTAGACTTTAATACCTTGATATATTCAGTTCTTTTCCTTAAGTGACTCGGGCATTCGCGGCTAAACTTTACATTTCCCGCTGTTCTGCTCTTTGTACGTCTTTTTTTTTTCCTCGCTGTCGCCGTAAATTCTCATTGTTCAGGTAAAAATAGAATTTACAGCAATAAATAATAAATCTTATAAAAAGAAGAGAACTGTATAATTTCCAAAATTTTCCTCCCGAATGAAGGAGCTGCCTGGGTCACGTTAGGCCTTTGAGCCGCAGCTTCACTTTTCTTCATGTTTCACGGAAAAATAAAAAGTGGCAGGTATGAACTGCGGTAATCCTCTCTGATTAAGAAATTTGCTTCAGATGCATGAAATGTGACAAACAGAATTGAACACAGACGATAAAGGATAGCCTGGATCCCCCTGGCTTTCTGCTCTGTGTTAATAAAGTCAAACCGATGAATTCAAATATATTCTTCAACTTTCACCTTTCTCAGAAATATCAGGAATGGAAATATCTTGGAATGTAATTGTTTTCGGTCAAAGGACTGAGAACCGGGAGGATGAGGCCGGATCTGTGTTAGCTTACTGTCTGATTTATTTTACTAAACTGACGACAATAATTAAGTCTTTATTGATTGTGATCACTGGAATTTCGCCTTCAAGGCACAAGAGGAAGCAAGAAATAAACAATGGCTTCTTATGCAGCAGCACACTGAGCCCCCTGCGGCTTTGTAATATGTACCATGCCATACAGTGTCCAGTCTTAAAGAGGACTTGTCACCACTTACAAGTGGGCAGTTTTTGTCCATATTTTATTCCCGCTGCTCCATAAAATTTTCTATTTTATATATTTTTTAAATCCGACACACAGTAAAGGTACTGCCACACTAAGCTATCCCGCTAGCGATCTCGTTAGCGTTGCATACTAATGAGATCGCTAGCGGGATTGTTTCTATATCGCTAAATGCTGCCGCATTTAGCAATATAGTTAACGACGCTATCGCCGTTAGCGATCTTCTTAACGACTTTAGCGGTACAAAAGTACCGCTAAATCGCTAAGAAAAGGTGCCACACTAGCGATATATACTTACCCAGCGGGAGCGCCAGCGATGAAATAGGGTCCGGAACGATTCCAGCGACGAGCGAGATCACAGCAGGAAGCTCGTCGCTGGAAGCTGCCGCACTGAACAATATCGCTAACGCGATCGCTAAATAGTGACGTTTTTTAGCGATCCCGTTAGCGATATTGTTTAGTGTGGCATACCCTTCACAGAGCGATGGGCCTTTCTAGATACAGCTACTTTTTATGATCTTAACAAGAGGCAGCTGCTCACAAGACAATAATGTAAAGCAATCTAAAGACATGCCCCAGAGGATCCTGTGAGTCACACCCCTTATTAGCCCAAAAATAAAAAGCTCATATCTATATAGAAGTGTTATCAGTCATTGTACAGGAGGAGGAGGTGAGCTGTGACATCACCTATTGTGAATGGTGGATCCTGTGTTATCTAATATATATAGAGATGTTATCAGTGATTGTACAGGAGGAGGAGGTGAGCTGTGACATCACCTATTGTGAATGGTGGATCCTGTGTTATCTACTGTATATAGAGGTGTTATCAGTCATTGTACAGGAGGAGGAGGTGAGCTGTGACATCACCTATTGTGAATGGTGGATCCTGTGTTATCTACTGTATATAGAGGTGTTATCAGTCATTGTACAGGAGGAGGAGGTGAGCTGTGACATCACCTATTGTGAGTGGTGGATCCTGTGTTATCTACTGTATATAGAGGTGTTATCAGTCACTGTACAGGAGGAGGAGGTGAGCTGTGACATCACCTATTGTGAATGGTGGATCCAGTGTTATCTACTGTATATAGAGGTGTTATCAGTCATTGTACAGGAGGAGGAGGTGAGCTGTGACATCACCTATTGTGAATGGTGGATCCTGTGT
This sequence comes from Oophaga sylvatica, assembly GCA_033576555.1. Classification (NCBI taxonomy): domain Eukaryota; kingdom Metazoa; phylum Chordata; class Amphibia; order Anura; family Dendrobatidae; genus Oophaga; species Oophaga sylvatica. Next base: position 15,488,062 of record JARQOD010000006.1, on the reverse strand, counting down.
TATCTACTATATATAGAGATGTTATCAGTGATTGTACAGGAGAAGGAGGTGAGCTGTGACATCACCTATTGTGAATGGTGGATCCTGTGTTATCTAATATATATAGAGATGTTATCAGTGATTGTACAGGAGGAGGAGGTGAGCTGTGACATCATCTATTGGGAATGGTGGATCCTGTGTATCTACTGTATATAGAGGTGTTATCAGTCATTGTACAGGAAGAGGAGGAGAGCTGTGACATCACCTATTGTGAATGGTGGATCCTGTGTTATCTACTGTATACAGAGGTGTTATCAGTGATTGTACAGGAGTATGAGGTGAGTTGTGACATCACCTATTGTGAATGGTGGATCCTGTGTTATCTACTGTATATAGAGGTGTTATCAGTCATTGTACAGGAGGAGGGGTGAGCTGTGACATCACCTATTGTGAATGGTGGATCCTGTGTTATCTACTGTATATAGAGGTGTTATCAGTCATTGCACAGGGGGAGGAGGTGAGCTGTGACATCACCTATTGTGAATGGTGGATCCTGTGTTATCTACTGTATATAGGGGTGTTATCAGTCATTGTACAGGGGGAGGAGGTGATGTGTGACATCACCTATTGTGAATGGTGGATCCTGTGTTATCTACTGTATATAGAGGTGTTATGAATCATTGTACAGGAGGAGGAGGTGAGCTGTGACATCACCTATTGTGAATGGTGGATCCTGTGTTATCTACTGTATATAGAGGTGTTATCAATCATTGTACAGGAGGAGGAGGTGAGCTGTGACATCACCTATTGTGAATGGTGGATCCTGTGTTATCTACTGTATATAGAGGTGTTATCAGTCATTGTACAGGAGGAGGAGGTGAGCTGTGACATCACCTATTGTGAATGGTGGATACTGTGTTATCTACTGTATATAGAGGTGTTATCAGAATTGTACAGGAGGAGGAGGTGAGCTGTGACATCACCTATTGTGAATGGTGGATCCTGTGTTATCTACTGTATATAGAGGTGTTATCATTATTGTACAGGAGGAGGAGGTGAGCTGTGACATCACCTATTGTGAATGGTGGATCCTGTGTTATCTACTGTATATAGAGGTGTTATCAGTCATTGCACAGGGGAGGAGGTGAGCTGTGACATCACCTATTGTGAATGGTGGATCCTGTGTTATCTACTGTATATAGAGGTGTTATCAGTCATTGTACAGGGGAGGAGGTGAGCTGTGACATCACCTATTGTAAAATGGTGGATCCTGTGTTATCTACTGTATATAGAGGTGTTATGAATCATTGTACAGGAGGAGGAGGTGAGCTGTGACATCACCTATTGTGAATGGTGGATCCTGTGTTATCTACTGTATATAGAGGTGTTATCAGTATTGTACAGGAGGAGGAGGTGAGCTGTGACATCACCTATTGTGAATGGTGGATCCTGTGTTATCTACTGTATATAGAGGTGTTATCAGTCATTGTACAGGAGGAGGAGGTGAGGTGTGACATCACCTATTGTGAATGGTGGATCCTGTGTTATCTACTGTATATAGAGGTGTTATCAATCATTGTACAGGAGGAGGAGGTGAGCTGTGACATCACCTATTGTGAATGGTGGATCCTGTGTTATCTACTGTATATAGAGGTGTTATCAGAGATTGTACAGGAGGAGGAGGTGAGCTGTGACATCACCTATTGTGAATGGTGGATCCTGTGTTATCTACTGTATATAGAGGTGTTATCAGTTATTGTACAGGAGGAGGAGGTGAGCTGTGACATCACCTATTGTGAATGGTGGATCCTGTGTTATGTACTGTATATAGAGGTGTTATCAGTTATTGTACAGGAGGAGGAGGTGAGCTGTGATGTCACCTATTGTGAACAGTGGATCCTGTGGTGTCTACTGTATATAGAGGTGTTATTATCAGTTATTGTACAGTACAGTCATTGTAATCTTGTCTGTGATGCTAGTGAGAATGCTGAATTCTCTGCTTTGAAGAACAGGAAGCAAGAGTTTACAAACAGTCCCAATGGCCAGTGTAAAAGTTGTGAAGTTAAATTTTTATAATGACAAGTATGGTATGATTTTTTTTTTTATAATAGCAAAATACATTTAACATAAAAAACCTCATGTAAACAGTTGGTGAGTTCTTGTTACACACTCCCTTTAACTCACAACCAGCCGTATACAATACGCAGAAAAAAATTCTATCACGCAACTAATATGTGATTGAAAGTACTTAGAACCCACTTTAAATGGGCTCCTATATTTAGAGGACATAGCTTACCTTAGTTTTAATCGGCAATATTGTTTTATAAAGCAGCAGTATGCATATCTATACAAGTAATACCAAGCATTTTTTTTATTTCAGTGATTTTTTTTTAAAGGTGACTGATAAGTCAGTTCCCAGTACAACATACTAAGTGATCTATAAGGTTTTTCACCGATTTATAAGACTGTATATTTCCTAAATCTGACACAAGTGTTCCATTAAACATAGTTTGCTATTTCTAAGAGCAAGAAGACAACAGGATTATTTTTTATCTTCCCTTTTAGAATATGTTATTATCATTTTAACTTTCGTGAGGTTTTGCCTTTCGCTTATGAAGCAAAAAACTGTAACTTCTGGCATGGTTTTTCTAAACTGTTTTAAGTCTAATTAGACTTTATGTAAGCTAATGTGTTATCTTTACTCGCATTCTTCAATCATGGGAATTTAGCTTTTCAAGCTTGTAGAAATAGTCCATAAAAAACTATAATTGTTTTCATTACGACTTTTTCCTCCATTAAGCGCTGAGCAGATAATAGTGGAGCATTTTCAGGCCAAAAACTATATTAACAACTCACTCAGTGCAAGATGTAAATGTAAATGTGAGCCTCGGGGTGGAGTGACTATTTGGGGCTTCGGGCATTGCCTGAGGGTCTATGGCCAGAAGGGAGTTATTGAATCATGCATTTTGAAAGGGAGTATTTATTTTTGTGTACCAAAATCTACTGTTCTTTTTATTTAAACAATAAATGGAATTAATTATGATAGAGTTATCTTCCATGCACCTGTGGCAGAAGAGCCTTGGTGAGAGAGGTAAAAAGAACCCCAAGATCACTGTGGCTGAGCTCCACAGATGCAGCAGAGAGATGAGAGAAAGTTCCACAAAGTCAACTATTACTGCAGCCCTCCACCAGTCAGGCCTTTATGGCAGAGTGGCCCGACGGAAGCCTCTCCTCAGTGCCAGACATATGAAAGCCGCATAGAGTTTGCTAAAAAACACATGAAGAACTCCCAGACTATGAGAAATAAGATTCTCTGGTCTGATGAGATGAATATAGAACTTTTTGGGGATAATTCTAAGTGGTATGTGTGGAGAAAACCAGGCACTGCTCATCACCTGCCCACTACAATCCCAACAGTGAAACATGGTGGTGGCAGCATCATGCTATGGGGGTGTTTTTCGGCTGCAGGGACAGGGCGACCGGTTGCAATTGAAGGAAACATGAATGTGGCCAAGTACAGAGATATCTTGGATGAAAACCTCTTTCAGTGTCCTCTGGACCTCAGACTTGGCCGAAGGTTCACCTTCCAACAAGACAATGACCCTAAGCACACAGCTAAAATAACAAAGGAGCGGCTTCAGAACAACTCTGTGATCATTCTTGACTGTCCCAGCCAGAGCCCTGACCTAAACCCAATTGAGCATCTCTGGAGAGCCCTGAAAATGGCTGTCCACCAACGTTCACCATCCAACCTGACGAAACTGGAGAGGATCTGCCAGGAAGAATGGCAGAGGATCCTCAAATCCAGGTGTGAAAAACTTGTATAATTCCCAAGAAGACTCATGACTGTACTAGCTCAAAAGGTGCTTCTACTCAATACTGAGCAAAGGGTCTGAATACTTATGACCATGGGAGATTTCAGGTTTTCTTTTTTAATAAATTTGCAAAAATTTCTACATTTCTGCTTTTTTCAGTCAAGATGTGGTGCAGAGTGTACATTAATGAGAACAAATGAACTTTTTTTGCATTTACCAAATGGCTGCAATGAAACAAAGAGTGAAAAATTTAAAGGGGTCTGAATACTTTCTGAACCCACTGTAAGTGCATAGAACTTGCACGTTCTCTCCATTTTTGGATGTGTTTTTACTGTGCTCCACAGGTTAATATCATATCACAGCTGTACGAGCACCTTATTATAAGTGTGGAGGCCGGACAAAAATGAACTTTATATCTCCAAGGAGCCACCAGCTTTCACTTATAGAGGTGTGCCGGAGCTCCTTTAGTCAAGAGCGACATCTGTAAGCAGGCCACAGCAGTTTGATTGACAGTTTGCTCTGCATATATGTGCTTCATAGCTTGCTGTCAATCAAAGTGCTAGGGGACACTTATAGCCATCGTCTACTAAAGGTAGTCACTCCAGCACATGTCTATGACATGTCAGAAGTGCCTATTTAGCTGAAGGGATGGCACAGTATAGAGGGATCATCATTATTCTCATTTGCACATGGAAACACGAGAAGCAATGGAATGGAGAAGACAGATTAGAAATTAGAAAACACTTTTTGACAGTGAGGGTGATCAATGAGTGGAACAGGCTGCCATGAGATGTGGTGAGTTCTCCTTCAATGGAAGTCTTCAAACAGAAGCTGGACAGACATCTGTCTGAGATGGTTTAGTGAATCCTGCATTGAGCAGGGGTTGGACACGACAACCCCGGAGGTCCCTTCCAACTCTAACATTCTAGGATTCTTAGAATCTATGACTGAAAGCCGGCTCCCTGGAGGAATAAACTTAACTTTCTCCCGGTAACCTCACTTTCAGTACGGCAAATGGGCACCATTATAACGCTATTTACCTGCAAGTTAACCCTATATCTGGATGGTCATTTGGGGACTTGAAAGGTTCTTGTTAACTTGTTAATTGATTTCCAATGAAATTATGTGTTTGTGTGTTCTGTTGAAACCAGTGTGAATTGTGACAATTTCTGTCTGTCTTGGACCAACATGATCAGAAGGGAGGAAGCCTTATAACATGGACTGAGCCCAGTGTTATGGTGCTGAGGTTTGCGAGTCAGGACAGAAGGACTTGGTGTTTTGTTTCTATCACCCTTGGACCAAATCCCTTCCACCTTACCTTCTAATGACACAGCTTCTCTGGAGAGTGGAGCCCTGAATGCATTTTCACCGACTAAAAGCAGGACTGAGCTCCTTCTCTATAGTGGCTGTGATGTTGTTACTATATCTGTGATTGGTTTGCTGTTATCCTTGTTTCAGTTTCTGCCTAGTAACGATGATGTAATGGGGAGGAGGAACAAGGCAGGAGCAGGAAGTCCTGCGTAAGGGGAGCAAGGGAGAGGAAGCAAAATAAAGTATGGCTGTTTAAACCTACCATCCAGCATCTCTGTGTGGCCTTCTGGAGTTCCCTTCTTCTACACCACAACACTACAACTGGCGACGAGGAAGCGTTCATCAGCAGCTAAAGGTATTTCAGCTCTACAACAATGGCCTGTTTACCTGCCTTCCCTGCTTTTGACGTGCATCAGTCCCCAGCTAACCTAGCAGCCTGTTGGGAGAAATGGCTGAAGCGTTTTGATATATTCCTACAAGCCATGAACATATCAGATGATACCAGGAAGAAAGCCATGCTATTACATTATGCAGGGGAACAAGTCTATGATATCTTCACTACTCTGCCTAATACAGGAGAAGACAAAGACTATGAGCTCAGTAAGGCAGCATTAAGCAAGTATTTCTCCCCACACAGAAATGCAGCATTTGAAATCTTCAAGTTTAGACAATTAAAGCAGTCAGCAACAGAAAGCATTGATGAATATCATGTCCGACTGCGGCACCTTGCAGCTTACTGTGAATTTGCAGATGTCGACAAAGAGATCCAAATGCAGATTTTACAAGGCTGCATCTCCTCTAAGTTACGGAGACAAGCACTCAGAGATCCCACCATGACTTTAGCAAAACTGCTTGAAACAGCACGTGTAAATGATACCGCCGAAAAACAAGCTAAACTCATAGAGAACATTGAGTGCGAGGCGGAAGCACCATCTTGTATAGCAAAGCTGATACAGAGACCGCCTGTGCCTCGTATGCAGGGGGCAACTTGCTACAACTGCGGAGGTCGTATCCTCACCAGAATGTCTGCCCAGCAAAAGGGGGGACCTGCCATAATTGTGGAAAACAAAACCATTTTGCAAAAGTGTGTAGATCCAAACCACAATCCCCTCATCCCACAGTACAACCCAGGTCACAGAAAATCCAAACGCTGCAGCTTACTGACGAGCCTCTGTGTAGCCCAGCTACGCAGGCACACATGAAAATCCAGGAAAGTGCACTGGAAGGTAACAGCCAAAGCTTGATATGCATTCACTCATGTCACTCACATTTAGACACACCCATAGGGGTATATAAGTTTAGTGGGTGTCATCATAGGTTTTTGGAGTCAGTCAGTTTCCTGTCTTCGGACAGAGGAGTCATCTTCCTGTCTTAGGACAGTGATTCAGTCAGATTGGTTTCCTGCTAAGTTCAGAGCAGAGACTTCAGCCGCCTGTCCCAGGACAGTGAAGTCCAGTCGACAGAGGTCCTGGACTAGGAGAATACTGAGAGCTGCTCAGCGAGCCCAAACAGGGAATCTGTGATTCGACTTCTATGCAGCAGTGCTTATGTTAAGAGCGGAAAGCAGGGCGAAGGGCACAGTGGAGAAGACAGAGCAGTGCCTTAGGTATTGGATTACCTGCACTAAATCACCGGTCACTGGGGACCGAAGCGTCACTACTGTTTCAGGCATAGTGACAAGAAAACCAGAGGCTCGCTGGACTACAGGTCGCGGGAGCAAGCCCTTAGTGTCAATACGTAACCGGAGTCAGGTGGAACAGGGACTTTGAGCCTGATCAGCAAAAGTAAGGACTTAGTTTCATCATTAGAAGGCTCCACCACAACGTTGGCCGGCAGTACAGCTACAGAGAAAGCTGGAGTTTTGGAGTTAACTTCGCTTCAGGCAAGTTAGACTCACATTATATGAAAGTTAAGGAGGCCTCTAACCTGCTCGGCTGCTACCTGAAAGTGCACTCTCCACCCCGACCAGCTTCCCGGGACCTGCTTGAACCATCATCAGTAAAAGGTATGAGAAGAAGCTGCATTGTGTTTGGCTGAATTATTACTATACCCTGCATCATAATCACCATAGACTTCCAGGGACACGTCTCACCTGTGGGAGACTATCACCAAGCTGCCCCATAACATCCCCTGTGAAGACCCTTATAGCAGCGCTGGTACAATTACCAGAAACCACAGGTGGCGTCACGAACTATTTCAAATCCCCTGTAAATATTCCCCCATCGCAACGACCGCCAGGGCCACGGACCGAGCCACCGCTACCAGTGACAACTCCCATAGATTTCCATGGGCTCGGCTCCGAGTACCCCATAGCCCTGGTATCCACAATTGTGGTGCGTGAGTCGAGTCAACTTGGCGTCACGAACAGGATGCGAAAACTTGCAATTGTAAGCCCTGTGTGCCTAGATTGAACTGTTTGCTGTATGTCACTATTGGCGCCAAAATACCGCCATTTTGCCGCCAAGTTGGCGCCCTGAGGCACTGGTGAAGAAGGTGGCCGTGCATTCGTGGGCGTGCACCCCCCCCTAAGGCGCGAAAGATATGGCCGCCCTCTCCAAGGCCTATTACAATGTGAGATCCAGCCCCACTGCTAAAGAAATACGCCTCCTCTTCATCCTCTATGCGAAGAGGAGGAGACGCAAATCCCGCCTCCACGGAGAGGACGAGAATGTTCCTGTTGGACATGAGAGTGGGACCTGGACCGAGGTGGCAGAAGGACAAGAGCAGCTATGCAGTGGAGCAGTGGAGCACAGGCCCTGCTCCCGGAGAAGCTGTTGCTTGAACCAGAGCCATCCCTAATACAGAAACTTCAACAAACTATGCTGGAGCTGCAGAGGGAGAATGCAGTGCTCAGAAGATTAATCCAGCGTCATGCAGACTAGCAGGAGACAGAGAGACGCTGGCGTGCCCAGATACAGCGGCTGCTGTGGGACGCAGTGCTCTCTCCCACAAGCATAATGCCGTCACCTGCTTTTCCAAGATCCCTGCTGAAGAAAGCTGAAGGAAAACCGGAGGCCGCCCCCAAAAGTGCTGTACCTGATCCCATCGATGGAGAGGTGGAAGAGAAGGAGGCTGAGGAGGTCCTGCCTGTTCCGGAGTGCCAGCCAGGCAAGGAGGCCGCAGCAGATTACAGTCCCCCGGTAGGGACACCGGAGGAAACCCAGCCGTCTGTGATGGAGCAGCGACAGCAGCAGGTTAGTGCGTCCCCAACTGAGCCATTGTGCACACCTGCTTCCTGCTCTGCATCACACCAGCATTGTGCATCGGCATCGCCCCCTGCGTACACCTCCGTATCGCAATCGGCGACCTACTCTACATCGCAAACTGCGGTTACAGCTGAATCGCCCCCTGCTACGCAAGCAGTGACGCAATCGGCGTCCCACAAAGAGGAAGCACCCGGCGTGCCCCTAGCGGTTCGCACAAGGACTGTAGCGACCCAGACATTGATAGCAGGTCACGACCTGTTTGTAATGCGCTCTAAAGAGCATCGCGTCGTTCCAGCCCCAGGTGTGGAAGACGTAATTGAAGTCTGCAAGAAAATGTGAAGACTGGTAGGACCCAGACAGGGGTTTACCGTATTGAAGCATGTATAAAGTTGAGAAAGAAAGTTCGCATAATTGCACTTGAAATGTATACTAATGTTTACATATTGAGTAAAATACCCGGCTGGGTAAAAGGAATTTTGAAAAGTTGAAGAATTTTGAGAAATTAAAAAGTAATATGTTGATTGCATAGTTTTACATATAGAATACCCTGTTTGGGTAAAGCAAGTAAGTGAATACTTGAAGTATATATATAGATATATAATGTGAATATTTGACAATTGAAGTTTAAATATGTGTCTTTAACCATGCCATGGACTGAGAGGCTGAGGACTGTGCCAGCCCAGAACTTATCTTGTATATAGTTGCGCTTCGGTGCATTATATTGGTTTTACACGAAGCCACTATTACACATCTACCTCTGAAGAAAAACCCGTATGGTGGGCCCAGAGTGAGGTCTGCAATAAAGTCCTGCAGCCCACCCAGGACCTACCTGGGAGGTTTTTGGTGCGGGTCCTCCACAAGTATCTTGTATATATGAACACGTTTGATATTTTGATACTTTTGTATATTCTTGCTGTACATATTGTAACGTTCAAGAAATCCTTACCTCCCGGATGGGAAGAGTTGTAATGTTTATTGTTAATGCAAAACAAAATATCCTTTTTTGTCTTTTACAGCCCGGGAGTGCTGTGTTTTACCAAGGGGGGATGTGTAGCCCAGCTACGCAGGCACACATGAAAATCCAGGAAAGTGCACTGGAAGGTAACAGCCAAAGCTTGATATGCATTCACTCATGTCACTCACATTTAGACACACCCATAGGGGTATATAAGTTTAGTGGGTGTCATCATAGGTTTTTGGAGTCAGTCAGTTTCCTGTCTTCGGACAGAGGAGTCATCTTCCTGTCTTAGGACAGTGATTCAGTCAGATTGGTTTCCTGCTAAGTTCAGAGCAGAGACTTCAGCCGCCTGTCCCAGGACAGTGAAGTCCAGTCGACAGAGGTCCTGGACTAGGAGAATACTGAGAGCTGCTCAGCGAGCCCAAACAGGGAATCTGTGATTCGACTTCTATGCAGCAGTGCTTATGTTAAGAGCGGAAAGCAGGGCGAAGGGCACAGTGGAGAAGACAGAGCAGTGCCTTAGGTATTGGATTACCTGCACTAAATCACCGGTCACTGGGGACCGAAGCGTCACTACTGTTTCAGGCATAGTGACAAGAAAACCAGAGGCTCGCTGGACTACAGGTCGCGGGAGCAAGCCCTTAGTGTCAATACGTAACCGGAGTCAGGTGGAACAGGGACTTTGAGCCTGATCAGCAAAAGTAAGGACTTAGTTTCATCATTAGAAGGCTCCACCACAACGTTGGCCGGGCAGTACAGCTACAGAGAAAGCTGGAGTTTTGGAGTTAACTTCGCTTCAGGCAAGTTAGACTCACATTATATGAAAGTTAAGGAGGCCTCTAACCTGCTCGGCTGCTACCTGAAAGTGCACTCTCCACCCCGACCAGCTTCCCGGGACCTGCTTGAACCATCATCAGTAAAAGGTATGAGAAGAAGCTGCATTGTGTTTGGCTGAATTATTACTATACCCTGCATCATAATCACCATAGACTTCCAGGGACACGTCTCACCTGTGGGAGACTATCACCAAGCTGCCCCATAACATCCCCTGTGAAGACCCTTATAGCAGCGCTGGTACAATTACCAGAAACCACAGGTGGCGTCACGAACTATTTCAAATCCCCTGTAAATATTCCCCCATCGCAACGACCGCCAGGGCCACGGACCGAGCCACCGCTACCAGTGACAACTCCCATAGATTTCCATGGGCTCGGCTCTGAGTACCCCATAGCCCTGGTATCCACAATTGTGGTGCGTGAGTCGAGTCACCTCACAGTACTTATCTATTCTCAGTGACTGCAGAGGGATCTCAAACATTGCACGCACTTACCAGTCCAAGGCGACTTATCCTGATAAATGGTAGTCCGGTGGAAGCCCTAGTAGACACGGGGGCATCAGTAAACGTCATCAGCCGTGCAGTCTATAGCCGACTCCCGAACAGACCTGCTCTACAAAGCACTAGCCTAAAGATTTTCCTTATGGTTCAGCATCTGCACTACCCCTGTGTGGCAAATTTCAGTCAGAACTTGCAGCTGACGGGAAGTCCATCACCGACGCTGTATATGTAGTAGAGTGCTCCGCAGACACGCTTCTCAGCTGCAGGAGTGCTATATCTCTGGGTCTGGTTAACCTGGTCAATAGCGTCACAGGTCCGTCGGCCTAACACATCATGCAGAGATACCCCAATCTCTTTAAAGGTCTCGGTAAGTTAAAAGACGTTCAGATAAAATTGCATATTGACCAGTCAATACAGCCGTCTGTTCAACCTCACAGGCGCATCCCATTTCATGTCCGCAAACTTGTGGAGCAAGAACTACAAGATCTGGAAGCGTCTGATGTTATTGAACGAGTTGAAGGCCCGACTCCTTGGGTATCGCCCATTGTTGTTGCACCAAAACCAAAGCAGCCTGGTAAAATCCGGCTATGTGTGGATATGCGGCATGCCAATCTGGCTATTCAAAGAGAAAGGCACATCACGCCCACTATCGATGACATTCTCACAGACTTGAATGGTGCAAAAGTATTTTCTAAAATTGATTTAAAATCAGGTTATCATCAACTTGAGTTGCATCCAGATTCCAGGTACATTACAACTTTTAGTACCCACGTGGGCTTACGACGATTCAAGAGGTTGAACTTTGGTATCTCATCGGCGGCAGAAATATTTCAGAACATTATCAGTCAGGTTCTATCTGGAATAGCAGGAGTTCTAAACGTCAGTGATGACATTCTTATATATGGTACAACCCAAGAGGAGCATGACAGTCACTTAGAGCAAGTGTTTCAGAGACTGCAAGCCTGCAATCTAACTGTCAATCCGTCAAAATGTGAGTTTAACCAAAAGTCATTAAGCTTCTTTGGATATATCTTTCCGGAGCAAGGAGTTTCAGCAGATCCCCAGAAAGTTTCTGCCATAAAGTCAGCTAGCCAACCTCAAAATGTGTCAGAGGTTCGCAGTTTTCTAGGACTAGTCACGCACTGTGGGCGATTTATGCCTGATCTGGCCACGGTCTCCGAACCCCTGCGACTACTCACGAAAAAAGACACTCCTTGGACATGGACTACTGAACACCAAGCAGCATTCGACTCCATGAAGTCCAGTCTGACTGGCGACACCGTCATGGCCTATTTTGACCCTCTAAAGTCCACAGAGCTGATCGTGGACGCTAGTCCGGTGGGCCTGGGTGCAATTCTCACACAAGTGTCCAAAGCAGGCAATGTTTCTACCATTTCCTATGCAAGCAAAGCCTTAACAGAGACGGAACAACGCTATTCACAAACTGAAAGGGAAGCTCTTGCGGTTGTGTGGGGATGCCTTCATTTTCATCTGTACCTTATGGGACATAAATTCACAGTGATAAGTGACCACAAACCGCTCATTCCGCTTTTCAACAAACATTCTTCAAAGCCTCCCCCACGACTTGAACGCTGGTTGCTCCGCCTACAGAACTACCAGTTTCGGTTGAGATACGAGGCAGGAGCTGGTAATCCGGCAGACTACTTTTCGAGACACCCAACACCACAAACTACCAAGGATGACATCCCAGCAACTATCCTTGCAGAGGAACATATCAATTTTATTGTTGCACATTCTGTGCCAAAAGCTATGACTATGGAGGAAATACAACAAACGGTGGATTCCGATCACCAACTTCAGTTAGTTATAGAGACTGTTCGATCTAAAAATTGGAGCAATTTTCTTGCTGAAGCCCGCCTCCAAACACCGGATCAAACAACCTACTTGACAGCTTTCTTTAATGCACGACATGATCTCTCCGTGTCTGATTCAAATCTACTGTTGCGTAACAATCGGCTGGTGATACCCCAGAAACTTCAAAGCAGAGTACTGGATCTGGCCCACGAGGCTCATCAAGGGGGGGTGAAAACAAAGCAATTACTGAGAGAGAAAGTATGGTTTCCAGGACTAGACAAAAAAGTAGAGGCACTCATTGAAACTTGCATACCTTGCCAAGCAACTACAATTGACCATAGACGCGCACCCTTACAAATGACACCCCTGCCAGAGGGCCCGTGGTCTGCTGTTAGTGTTGACTTCTGTGTTTTACCGGATCACTCCTATCTGCTGGTTGTCATGGATGACTATTCGAGGTTCCCAGTCATTGAACATGTTTCGACAACCTCTGCCAGGGCGGTTATACCAAAATTAGACAAGATCTTCTCAGCATATGGCATACCGGAAACAGTGAAGTCCGACAATGGACCACCTTTTAATAGCACAGACTTTCGATCATTCGCAACCTATCTTGGTTTCACTCACAGGAAAATAACTCCTTACTGGCCTCAGGCCAATGGTGAAGTGGAACGGTTCATGCAATCAATCAACAAAACTTTGAGGATCGCTACCATGGAACACAAGGATTTACAGCAAGAGTTACACAGATTTCTTAGACAGTACAGAGCTACACCCCATTCTACTACTGGGATACCACCTGCCACTGCGCTGTTCAACAGGCCTATGCATGTCAAACTCCCGAGCGTTCCGCTAAGCCCTGTTCAAACCCCAATTGCTACTAAGGATGCCATATCCAAACAGAAGATGAAGAGGTATGCAGATAAGAGCAGTCATCGTTGCAAGCCACCGGAAGTATTGGTGGGAGATTGGGTCCTGGTAAAAAGGCTAAGACCTAGTGACAAGTTTGCATCACAATACTATCCTGAACCCTTTCAGGTCACACAAGTCAAAGGCACCATGGTTACTGCTCAAGATCACGGTCGCCAGGTCACAAGGAACGTGTCCCATTTTAAAAAACTTTGCGACTATGTCCCAGAAACAGACGAGGCAGATAGCGATGACGTCCTGCCGGATCCCCAGAGCTCAGCAGTTCCAAGGGAGGATACCTCAAGGGACTCAGAAAGTTCATCTGGGACTGAGAGGTCTCACCGCTATCCAGTGAGGGCAAATCGTAGACCGCCAGCCCACCTCTTGGACTATGTTCCGCAGTAAAAAGAAAAAAAAAAAAAAACCCTTCGTACTAATGTAAACTTTTGGACCGTTATCCAGTTCTAATGTTGTTTTGTTTGGTGAGAAGAGGAGAGATGTGATGTTGTTACTATATCTGTGATTGGTTTGCTGTTATCCTTGTTTCAGTTTCTGCCTAGTAACGATGATGTAATGGGGAGGAGGAGACAAGGCAGGAGCAGGAAGTCCTGCGTAAGGGGAGCAAGGGAGAGGAAGCGAAATAAAGTATGGCTGTTTAAACCTACCATCCAGCATCTCTGTGTGGCCTTCTGGAGTTCCCTTCATCTACACCACAACACTACAGTGGCCTTATCGGATGTTCACTTCTTCCTCCTCCCCGCACTGGGACCTCTGCACAGGACACAGAGCTTGCCCACAGCACTCTCAAATTGAAGTTCTCTAGATACTAGTTTCTTACGTCTTATGTAGGTGTAGGAAGACAAATGCACATTAACCCTCTAATATTGATTATTGATGATCTATCCTAGAGATAAGCCATCAATATTAAACAAAATATATTTCTATTATCTATCTATCGCTTCTTTATTTATTTGTTTATCTAGCTATCTCATATCTATCCATGTAATATCTATCTTTCTTATAGCTATGTATCTGTCTGTTGATCTGTCTAATTATCTATCTAAGCATCTATCTACCTATCGATCTAATGCTTCTTTATTTATCTGTTTTATCTAGCTATCTAATATCTACCCAATACATATATCTATCTATCTATCTATCTATCTATCATCTAACTATGTACAAAAATGAAGGCAGCACTCCCAAAATAGAAAGCTTGAAATATTTAATGGCCCATTGTGACAGCAACGTTTCAGTCCAATTGAGGTTCTTTCTCAAGCCTCAAGTCAATTGGACTGAAACGTTGCTGTCACTTTTCAAATTTTCAATTTTGGGAGTGCTGCCTTCATTTTTGTACATATATTGGAAGATTGGTTTAAGCCTGGAAGGCTCTGTGTGATGCTGAATCAATTCTGAATCAATTCTCATGGACAAGCCACGAGATGGATTAATCAAGGAGTCCGAGGTCAGAAGCCAGGAAGGTACGTCATAAACAGAAGGAAGCGACAAAGACATAGTCAGGTAATAATGCAAGGTCAGAATATCAGGAGACAGCGGATCAGAGCAGAAGGGGTTAAACAGTCAGAACGAGGTCCAAGTTCAAGCAACTAAAGCTCAAAACACAGAGCATAAGGCACAGAGAGACAAAGCACATAGGAGCTGAATGCATGTTTGACAGAGGTCTGGGAGTAGCAGCCCAGTTAAGTAGCCTGGCAATCAACTGGGATAATGAACACCTGGAGACAGCCAGTGCCTCCCAGTCTCAGATTGGACAGTTGAGCTGTCAATCAACCCCCCCACAGCTCAGCATGCCCCTGCACCAGACCAGATGACTGAGCTGTCAGTAGCTGCATCCCTGACACACTGAGTCATGGAACTGTAACACTCTGTATTCTTATCCCTTTTTGCTGGTGCTGCTTGATCTTATCTGTCTATCTATCTATCATTTATCTACCTATCTATTTGTAGAGCGCATGTGACGTGAAAATGTAACATCTCTTGAGGTCACATATTGTTAACAGTAGAGTTAACATGTATTTCAAATAGCGGAAAAAAGGTATGTTTCCCTTTCTTCTTTTTTTCTCTCTGAGGCATGTTCACAATGGTCTATGATTTGTAAGATTTTTTATTTACTGTGGATGATACATTTTGTGTGCATTTCATATACTGTGGTAACTAGGTTCTAAGTTTTTTTTTATAGCCAGCACTATAAACTATAGCAATGTTTTCTCATTTTTATGTGAAGAAATTCCCTCTACAACTTAATGTTATCCTGTCATTTACTTCTTGTCATTATTTTGCCTTCAGTGGGGATTTGATAGCGTAATGGCACCATAAAGAAAAGGCATTTAAACTACAAAGGAAGCCTAATGTTTGGATGATGAACTCGTAGTTGTGAAAGGCGAAACATGGCCATCTCCAGGGCTCTGAGTAATAGTGGTCAGACTCATTGTACTGTTATATGGCTAGTCGTAGGTAACTAGTAATGATGGTATACGTATAGTGCATCGTCGTTATGGTGCTTACACCTAAGATATTACTTATTCAACTCCTCCCTACACTGGGTTACATCCCCATTTTCAAGTGTCCTTGAAGCAGTTGCATGGTCTTTTTCTCTGGCAGTAACACTGTTGACTAGTAGGTAACACTACCATCACTTACTTTTTTTCATATTTTTTGGCTGCCAGTGGTCAATTTCAGCTAAAAACATGATTTCTTATTAAAGGGGCTGCCCTGTCCAAAACAATAAGTCTTCAGTTACTCTGTGTGATTGCAGACTTATGAATGTTCCCAGCACATGCACTGTGTGCTACGGGGATTCGCCGGTTTCTTACCTGGGACCAGAGGGTATTTATGGTCATATACAAATGATTTAGCACCGGGTTCCCAGTGAAACTTTCGGTGCACTCCGGGAGAAAGGCGGTGGGCTTCCAGGCCCTCTCCAGTCCACGGGGCGTGTGGCGTTACTCGCCGGGGGATCGGGTGCCCCTGGCTATCCCTGTCCTGGATAGGCTCCTAGGCACTGCGGTATCGTCACGTTTAGGGGGGATTCTGACTTAGAGGCGTTCAGTGATAATCCCACAGATCGTAGCTTCGCCCCATTGGCTCCTCAGCCAAGCACACGCACCAAATGTTTGAACCTGCGGTTCCTCTCGTACTGAGCAGGATTGCTATTGCGACAACACATCATCAGTAGGGTAACACTAACCTGTCTCATGACAGTCTAAACCTAGCTCACGTTCCCTATTAGTGGGTGAACAATCCAACGCTTGGTGAATTCTGCTTCACAATGATAGGAAGAGCCGACATTGAAGGATCAAAAAGTGACGTCGCTATGAATGCTTGGCCGCCACAAGCCAGTTATCCCTGTAGTAACTTTTCTGACACCTCCTGCCTAAAACCCAAAAAGTCAGAAGTAACATGAGGCCCCGCTTTCATGGTATGTATTAATACTGAAAATCAAGATCAAGCGAGAAAATCAAGATCAAGGGAGGTTTCAGGCCTCCCTGAGATCGCCTTAGGACACCTGCATTACGGTTTAACAGGTGTACCGCCCCAGTCAAACACCCCCACCTGCCATTGTCCCAGCAGCACGTTGTGCCCCCACCCAGCTCATGGCGTGGTTAGCTGGGGAAGGGGTGAAAAGTGCGCCTGGAGCCAGAAGCGAAAGCCCCTCGGGACTCACCTGCCCAAAAACGATAAGAGTAGTGGTATTTCACTGGCAGCATCCCCTTTTTCTGCCTTCTGACCAATAGGCATGGCCTTGCTCCATACATTTGTATTGAGTGAGGCCGTGCCCTGTTCTGTGACTCGGCTTTTCAGCAGGCGTGGCCCACTAGAGAGCGCGACCTCACTCCATAGAAATGTATGGAGCATGGCAATGCCCACTGGACAGGCTCTGACCAGAGTATGTATAACTCATACTCCGGTCCCGACTCAGAAACCAGCGAATTCCTGCAGCGTACACTGCGTGCACTTGGGGGATTCATAAGTCTGCAGTCACACAGAGTGACAGCAGTTTCATCATTTTGGACCGGACAACCCCTTTAAAGTGGTTTTCTGCTTTAGGCAATACCTGATAGAATCAGCCATTGACCATACGAAAATCTAAAAGTATCACCCTATTGGAACCCGCATTGATCAGCTGCATTCTGTTGGAAGTCTAACAAGTGTCAGCCAACAGTCTAATGTGTACGGGTGGTCCCGACAGATAATTGTCAGAAGAGATAATGTTCCGGCATGTCCGATTTTGGACTGTTGAGATTCTTTTATTCACTCTGAGATAGGCTATCACTAGAAATGTTTGGCAGCCGCTCTCTCATAGAGAACATAGGAGCTCTCCACTCCTTTTTATGGGAGAATTGGACAAGACAGCTGCTGGCCGAACAATAGTCCATTAGTCCAGTTGCACAAGAAAATTAACTTTATTTCTCCCAGCTAGCCACTGGCTTTCAGTCATGTAGGAAACTGCAGTCATCACTGACAGCTCTCTGAGTATTGGGTCAGTGCAGAGTTGTCTGTCAGTAAAAGTCACCTCTCACAGTACTGGTGACTGAAGCTGTGCTAGTCACACCTGCATGACTGAAAGTCGGCGGCACCTAGGAGGAATAAAGTTCATTTTCTCCCAGGTGGCTCCGCTTTCAGTTTTGTGACCGGGTACCTTTCTAACACTATTAGCCTTGAACCTATAGTATATCGGAAGGTAAATAGTATAATCCAACGTAACAGGTTCCCTTTAAGTGCTCAGTTTCCCTGCAGCACCTCCACACTAGAAATTAAGGATTACACATTGCCAATCCAATGGGAATGGATGGAGGTCAGTCACAAGTGTTGTTTCATATTCAACCATGAAACCAGTAATGTGTCATGTAAATTATCTCTAGATTTGAAGCAGAATGCGAACTATGAGAGTCCCAATGAGCAAGTTAAATGCATCACAGCATGCTGCAATTGTTTTTGCATGCCGAATCGGCATGAGAAAATAATCGTAGATGTGAGCAGTCCCATCGTTTAACATCGTTTAACATTGTGCCGAGTGCAATCTGATTTTTTATTGGATTGCACTCGTCCGATTACATCACAAGTGTGAGCGAGCCCTTACAGTTGTAATCAGCTCTCTGCTTCGAATCTTGGGTGTAACCCACTCCATATTTACCCCACAGCAACTACTTCTGCTGCCAGTTATAGTTTTTTACTACTCTACTCTGTTACTTTGTTTTTTTTCCTGTATCTCCTGGTGTTTAGTTAGAGACCTTGGCTCATTTTTCTGCATATCCAACTTACTCTGGATTCTGTTCCTGACTTTGCCTTCCTGAAAATGTCACAGCTTTATGACCCTGCTTTCTGCCAGCTCGCTCCACCTGTCAGCAGACTCTCCATGGATGTAATCCAGGGGGCCCTGTGTAAATCCAGATGCTTGTACAGGAGTTAAGGAGTGAAGGCTGGGGTTGCCCTGGAATCTGCTAAATGGAGTGGTTTGAGAAAAGCCTGTCCATTGAAGCTCGATTAATAGCTGCAAGGTTAGCATAATCAGAGCTTCATGACAGATACAACCCTAAAGTGGCTAGTGTTTGCTTCCTGCAGTCATATGGTGTTGAATAAGTTTCCATTGGGGCGCAACAACAACAAAGGTTTATTTTTAACGGATAGAGAGGGAACAGATCCGGTTATGGCTAGGTGTCACACTAAGGTCCTCAGTCCTCACACCTGAGCATACTTGTCTTGATTTTAATGGACCTGTCTAGTAAAACCACTCCAAAAAATACCTCTTTTGGGGATGTTCATGGATTTTTTAAGAGTGTTTTAGGCAGACTTTGGGGTTAAGCTTTAATGTACCAAATTTTGAGGTGTATCCTCAAGAAGTCTGAAGGCCCCTCACACACATAGAAAAAAAACACCAATTCTATAATCTACAGTCAACTGATGACTCTAATACAGTTGGTTTTGCAGGTCACAGCTCTAAAAGAGAGTATAATTTATACATTGGATGATATACTGTAATACTCATAGAATCAATGACTATAAGCAAAATAACCTATCAATATTTAAATCATGGATTTACCCAATTTCTAATCTCATTTTTAGCTTAATTCTTTTTCTATCTACAAAATTTTATAGTAAGACGCTAAATATATAATTCTCTCATAGACAGGCTATAATTGCCACCTATGCATAATCCTGACAGCCAGAGAACTATAAAGCAGATGCTTCATATTGTACACAGCAGGTAGCAGCCCTCTTGGTTAAGGTTCTGCAGAGCCTTGAACCTTTTACTACCAACCCTCCAGCTAATTGTTCTGTAAATGCTAATCCTCATCTATTCGACACATTGTAGCATGACATTCTAATGTGTCAGTGAAAAATACAACCATTAAGATTTTATGGTCAATGCAGTAGAATATAAATTATTTAAGGCGCACTAACCCTATAAATATTACATAACAGATGAATGTATAGTCATATTGATGTTGAAGGAATATCCTGGTTTCTGAAGGTGAACTGAGCTGCTTACAGTCTGTCCGAAAGTTTCTATTCAGTTCTCTTCATAGCTGAAAGTATTGAAATTTTAGCGCTGGTTCAAAGGAAAGGACGAGGAAACTTTCTTAACTTTTACAAGTACATCCCATATTCTCTAAAGGGACACTGGTTCTTCTTGTGGTGAGATCAAACTGACATAGAAAGTAGAGATTCGTATTGGGCAGATGACAAGCGGTCAATAGACTTGATTTGCTCCAAATCAAATTTGAAGACTTTTATTATGTTCTAAGGTCTCCCCTGTTTAATAAAGGAGGGCTGTGAAATGGGTAAAAAAATAATATAATATATAAAATAAAAAGATTATACTCACCAGTCCAGATGTCTCAGCTCCCTGCCAGAACTTCCGTTAGCTTCATATCAGTCTTTGGATTGGTCTTCAGTCTTCTGAACGGTCTTCTGTCCCAATATTCTGGTGCTGACTGGGTCTCATATGTTCATGTAGGGTGCAAAGTATGTCATAGACTTTCATTTTGTGTGACCACGTGAGGACAAGTCTGTGTCAGAAGATCCTGAGTGATTTGAAGACTGATCCATAGCAAGCAGAGAACCAGACGAGGATTTGTAATGATGTAAAGGAGTGGAAGAGCTGTTGGCACTCCTGAAAAACATGTCCATTAATGTAATGCACTGACCTTTTTTACATGTGGTTTTATATATTCTGTGTTGCAATAGTGAGTTAGCCTGTGCACAGCGTTAACTATTAGGTTACAAAGGACACCATGCTAGCTGGTCCTGGAAGATAGGAACTTCAATTCTGAACAGGAGGGATATAGTGGAGGATAAAGGAAGTGAACACCAGAGCTAAAAAGCTTGGGAATTACTTTGACACTAGTGTATAACATCAATACCATTGAAATGCCATGCATGTTAAGTAGAGTTGAGCGATACTTTCCGATATCCTAAAGTATCGGAATCGGAATGGTATCGCCGATATCACTAAAATATCGGCGATACCCGATACCGATACCGGAAGTCCCATGTAAGTCTATGGGAACAAAATATTGAAATAAAAAAAAACCCATTCTTGCCTTGTAGGTTAATTGTACATAAAGGAAAACAACAAAGAGTAATGTAGAATGTATTGGGGGAGGTTGAGGAGATATTAAAGGCATAGATGTTTAACCCAATCCAATGGAAGAGCATTAATTTTTTTTTTTTAGGAAATACGTTCGGATTGACGAAGAAATTCACAATGTTGTTAACCTTTTTTCTATTTTGTCAAATATGTCTGTTTCACAACTTCCATGGTCTTCACCTTTTTAACTTTTCACACACTTTCTCCTTCATAATCTTCAGCAGCATCATCTTTCTCATCAAATTATTCTTCATCTTCACCTTCTTAATCTTCTAAAACTTCTTGCTATTCATCTTTTTGTTAACATTACTTATATTGTTCTTATTAAACAGTTATTATTCTTCATATTCTACTTCTTCATCTTCTTCCTATTCATCCTTTTCATCATATTCTTATTTGTGACAGACATTCCTGTACTTGTAATCTGTAAAACTCTGAATTTTCATCCTTCCGTTCTTGCTGTCACGAAAGATTTTAATTACAACAGTATTTGTCCGCGTTCAGTTTAGCCTGCAGCAGCATCAGGCATTTTCCAGGGGCACCACGAGGAGGAACGGACTCACCCCCATACACTGCTTAGTCTTCTTCTGCTTAGAATTTAGAGCATATATTTTGCTCTTCATTTTGGTCTTATACTTAATGTTCTTCTGCTTTTTGATCTTCTGCTTATTGTTCTTCTGTCTCTTGTTCTGTATCTTGTAGTTTGTCTTAACCTTCTTTGTCCTGTTGGTGATGGTACAAAAGCCAATGGAAGTAACGAGGACCAGCTGACTGTGCTGGAACCCGGAGGGTCAGCAGAAGGAAAAGAGCCAATGGCACAACCGAGGACCAGCTGACGTTACTGGGACACGGTTACTAAGCAGGAGGTACCTGTGCTCCAAAGCACTACCAAGGACCAGCAGACGTTGCTGGAACTCGGATACCGACATGGAGGCACCTAGGCCAAAGGCACTGCGGAGAACCAGCTGACGGTACTGGAACCCGGATGGGTAGCAGAAGGTACAAGAGCCAATGAAAGTAACGAGGACCAGCTGACTGTGCTGGAACCCGGAGGGTCAGCAGAAGGAAAAGAGCCAATGGCACAACCGAGGACCAGCTGACGTTACTGGGACATGGTTACTAAGCAGGAGGTACCTGTGCTCCAAAGCACTACCAAGGACCAGCAGACGTTGCTGGAACTCGGATACCGACATGGAGGCACCTAGGCCAAAGGCACTGCGGAGAACCAGCTGACGGTACTGGAACCCGGATGGGTAGCAGAAGGTACCCATGGAAATTAAAGTTGAGGCAGCAGGACTGTTTGCCGTTCACACAGCAGGGGATCAGCTGACATTACTGAACCCCAGTAACACGGGAGCAAGTGTTAACTGTGCTAACAGCACTTCCGAGAAACAACTGGCTGTGTTGTAACCCAGGGATGAGAAGAGAACAGGGTGGAGGCAGCAGGACTTTTTGCCGTTCACACAGCAGGGGAACAGCTGACATTACTTAACCCCAGTAACACAGGAGCAAGTGTAGACTGTGCTAACAGCACTTCCGAGAAACAACTGGCGGTGTTGTAACCCAGGGATGAGAAGAGAACAGGGTGGAGGCAGCAGGACTTTTTGCCGTTCACACAGCAGGGGAACAGCTGACATTACTGAACCCCAGTAACACAGGAGCAAGTGTAGACTGTGCTAACAGCACTTCCGAGAAACAACTGGCGGTGTTGTAGCCCAGGGATGAGAAGAGAACAGGGTGGAGGCAGCAGGACTTTTTGCCGTTCACACAGCAGGGGAACAGCTGACATTACTGAACCCCAGTAACACGGGAGCAAGTGTTAACTGTGCTAACAGCACTTCCGAGAAACAACTGGCGGTGTTGTAACCCAGGGATGAGAAGAGAACAGGGTGGAGGCAGCAGGACTTTTTGCCGTTCACACAGCAGGGGAACAGCTGACATTACTGAACCCCAGTAACACAGGAGCAAGTGTAGACTGTGCTAACAGCACTTCCGAGAAACAACTGGCGGTGTGTAACCCAGGGATGAGAGAAACAGGGGGCCGGACTTTTTGCCGTCACACAGCAGGGAACACTGACATTACTGAACCAGTAACAAGGAGCAAGTGTAGACTGTGCTAACAGCATTCGAGAAACAACTGGCGGTGTGTAACCAGGATGAGAAGAGAACAGGTGAGCAGCAGGACTTTGCCGTTCACACAGCAGGGGAACAGCTGACATTACTGAACCCCAGTACACAGGAGCAAGTGTAGACTGTGCTAACAGCACTTCCGAGAAACAACTGCGGTGTTGTACCAGGGATGAGAAGAGAACAGGGTGAGCGCAGACTTTTGCCTTCACACAGCAGGGAACGCTGACATTACTGAACCCCATAACACAGGAGCAAGTGTAGACGTGCTAAAGCACTTCCGAGAACAACTGGCGGTGTTGTAACCGGGATGAGAAGAGAACGGGGGAGGCGCAGACTTTGCCGTTCACCGCAGGAACACTGACATTACTGAACCTAACACAGGAGCAAGTGTAGACTGTGCTAACAGCATTCCGAGAAACAACTGGCGGTGTTGTACCCAGGAGAGAAAACAGTGAGACGACTTTTTGCTCACAGAGAACCTGACATAGAACCTAAAAAAATGTAATGCTAAGCACTTCCAGAAACAAGCGACCCAATAAAACGGTGAGCGCAACTTTGCTTCAACACAGAACATAATTAGAACAACCAGGATGAGAAGAGAACAGGGTGGAGCGCAGGATTTTGCCGTTCACACAGCAGGACAGCTGACATTACTGAACCCCAGAACACAGGAGCAGTGTAGACTGTGCTAACAGCACTTCGAGAAACAACTGGCGTGTGTAACCAGGGATAGAAAACAGGTGGCACGACTTTCCGTTCACACAGCAGGAACTACATTACTGAACCCATAACAGAGCAATGTAACTGTGCTAACACACTCGAGAACACTGGCGGTGTTGTACAGGTGAGAAGAGAAAGGGGAGGCAGCAGGACTTTGCTCACAAGCAGGAACAGTGCATATGAACCCAGAACCGGAGCAATGTAACGTGTAACAGCACTTCAAAACAACGGCTGTGTACCAGATGAAAACAGGTGGAGCAGAGCTTTGCGTCACACAGCAGGGGACAGCGACTACTGACCAGTAACACGAGCATGTAACTGTGCTAACCACTCGAGAAACAACTGCGGTGTTGTAACCGGAGAAGAACAGTGGGCACAGACTTTGCCTTCACACGAGGAACAACATGACCTAACACAGAGCAGTGTAGACGTGCTACCACTCGAAAACAACTGGCGTTGTACCAGGGTAAAACAGGTGGCAGCAGACTTTGCGTCACAGGAACAGCTGACTTACTGAACCGTACACGGCAAGTGTACTGTGCACGCATTCGAGAAACAAGGTGTTGTACGGATGAAAAAACAGGTGAGCAGCAGATTTGCCGTTCCCAAGGAAAGCTGCAATGACCCCAGAACCAGAGAAGGTGCTGGCTAACTCGAAAACAATGCGTGTTGTAACCCAGGGATGAGAAGAGAACAGGGTGGAGGCAGCAGGACTTTGCCGTTCACACAGCAGGGAACACTGACATTACTGAACCCCAGTAACACAGGAGCAAGTGTAGACTGTGCTAACAGCACTTCCGAGAAACAACTGGGTGTTGTAACCCAGGATGAGAAGAAACAGGGTGGAGGCAGCAGACTTTTTGCCGTTCACACAGCAGGGAACAGCTGACATTACTGAACCCAGTAACACAGGAGCAAGTGTAGACTGTGCTAACAGCACTTCCGAGAAACAACTGCGTGTTGAACCCAGGGATGAGAAGAGAACAGGTGGAGCAGCAGGACTTTTTGCCGTTCACACAGCAGGGAACAGCTGACATTACTGAACCCAGTAACACGGAGCAAGTGTAACTGTGCTAACACACTTCCGAAAACAACTGCGGTGTTGTAACCCAGGGATGAGAAGAGAACAGGGTGGAGGCAGCAGGACTTTTTGCCGTTCACACAGCAGGGAACAGCTGACATTACTGAACCCAGTAACACAGGAGCAAGTGTAGACTGTGCTAACAGCACTTCCGAGAAACAACTGGCGGTGTTGTAACCAGGGATGAGAAGAGAACAGGGTGGAGGCAGCAGGACTTTTTGCCGTTCACACAGCAGGGGAACAGCTGACATTACTGAACCCCAGTAACACAGGAGCAAGTGTAGACTGTGCTAACAGCACTTCCGAGAAACAACTGGCGGTGTTGTAGCCCAGGGTCAAGGAGGATGTTTAAATACTAGATCAAGTATTTTCCTTGTTACGTGTAAATTAAAAATGTCTATACTCCAAACAAGAGAAATATAACCTTTAGTACCATAAGATGATGATTTTACTTTAAAAAATATATGTAAATTAATAATTGACAAACATAAACGCATACATTAACATGTTGAAAAGCAATGCAAACCACAATAAAAATCGGTTAAATAATCTGCTATACGGTTTTAAATAAAAGCATACAAGTACATATCAGAATCCATTAATGATGGATAAGTAACAGTATTTACACCATTTTCATTTGCTGAATAATATCACTAAAAAGTTTTTAAAAATATCTAAAATTTCCATCATGTAATACTGATAATATGTGCCAATCATTTATATTAACAAAAAAAACCTTTAAAAAGTGCATAGTGAAAACAGCTATTTATGCCTGACTGTGGACTTGCAAGCATGACAACGGATAGATAAGGTATATATAGATGAGACTGCATAGCCACAGATGGTGAATGGCGATGTAATACTGTACCTCAATAAAGTGTGCGTTACTACTACATCCTTTTTTTTATATAGCTTTATAAAAGGGTACGTGCATGTATGCTTGCGCCTTTGTTTGGACGCACAGACTGGCTTCCTGCTGTGACGCGTTGGGTATTGGAGCGTCTGTGCGTCTTATGACGCAGACTAACATTCACGGTGCGCATCGTTCATCATCGCAAGCGTACCGACAACACAAAGGCGTTGTCATGACTGCTTTACTCAGTAAACATGCACCTATGATGAAACATACACACATGTGCCCTATTACATAACAAGCTACAAGAAAAATGCGTGTGAGGTGTGACACAGCTGTTTTGTTAAGGTACAGTATTATATCGACATTGTACAGGTGTCGCTATTCAGTCTGATAAATAGATATCATTCACCTATTCTATCAGTTGTCGTTCTTTCAGCACCACTTACAGGTATATATTTTGCTATTGTGACTATGCACTATTGACTTTACCAAGGTAATGCATGATTTTTGTTAGCGATTATCATGTTTACATGAAGGACCTTTATGATATGGGCTGTTAACTTTCTAATCAAATATGTATTTTTTAAAATGACACAAATATAAGTAATGTTGAAGAGGACTATTCCTACATGCATTGTTTGCACAATATTACAGGTGTACATCACGTCCCTTAATCAACATTGGATATTATATTTACTTGTATGCTTTTATTTCAAAGGCAAGAACACTGAAGTATAACCTTCGCACTGCAGCAGTTGTCAAAGTTCAACCCACATTATGCACTTCCAACATTGCAGTATTTGAGTCATCATGATGTGAGTTGGATTTGTCTAAGCTATGGAGTGACAAGGTTGACCATCAGTATCCTATAACATAAGTAGGCTTTTGTGTTTGCATTTGTTTTCGACATGTGCATATCTGTAATAATATGTCACAATTATTTTGTTACAGATTTGTGACAAAGACAAATCATTTTATGGTTTGAAAGTTGACGTTTCAAATGTTTACAGCTTAGAAATCATGGTGTAGCCTCATATCTATGTGTAGCACTAGACACTTTGAGATGTCATGTTTTTTTCACCATGATTAGGTAGCTAGCAGTAATTTTTGCCGGACACACAGCAGGGGAACAGCAGGCGTTACTGAACCCCACAAACACATCAGCGATTGTTTTCATCTGTGCATCTAACACTTCTGAGCAGCAACTGGCGCTGTTGAAGCCCAGGGTCAAGGAGGGTGTAGGCAGAGGCCTAGTATGAGACGTTTGAAGTTGAAGTTGTAGTTAGCAGCAGTAATTTTTGCCAGACACACAGCAGGGGAACAGCAGGCGTTACTGAACCCCACAAACACATCAGCGATTGTTTTCATCTGTGCATCTAACACTTCTGAGCAGCAACTGACGCTGTTGAAGCCCAGGGTCAAGGAGGGTGTAGGCACAAAATATTGAGTTATTGCCTTGTTACGTGGCCATTGCAAATGTATGTACTTCAAACAAGAATAAATGAACTTTTACTACAACAATAAAATGATAAATTTCAATTACAAGAATAGAAAAATATTTATACTTGACAGTCCTCTGTGGTTGATAACGTTTAATGGCTAACTGAAAATATGGTAACAAATTCAAAGCTTTAGAGACTACTCAGGTGTCTTCATCAGGCTAAGAGTAAAGCCAAAAATGAAGAATCACATATTTCTACACACAACAGGACACAGGAATAGCTAAGACAAGTGAGGGAGGGACAAGTGAGGGGAGACCGGCAACAAAAAGGAGAACAAGGATGAATTATCAGCGCCACACAATCACAGATAAATTAATGAATTTAGCTGTGGCAAAAGACTTTTGTATGCCCGGTCATAGCATCATGGATATGGAATTACTGGTATTAAAATATAACTTCAAATATGAGAAACGTACAAAGGTTTCAGAATATAAGCTCATCATGACCTTTGACACTGTTAGTGATGGAATGAATAGATCACATGGATTTATGTCATTCTATATCAATTAAGGAATCTGCGTCTATGCCCTTCCAGGGTCATGAAAACCCAAAAAAATACGCCAATGAGAGGGCAATCAAACTTTCTATCCTTATCTAGGAACTGTTCCAATATTTATGTTCATCCCTGTGAGATAATGACAGTTCTGATACACGTCACTTACTTGTCTTACCTATTGCACTATTCCTGTGTCCTGTTGTGTATAGAAATATGTGATGCTTAATTTTTTTAGTTAGTCTTTCCCTGATGAAGAGACGTGAGTAGCCTTGAAAGCTTGCAATTTGTTTCCATCTTTTCAGTTATCCATTAAAAGGTATCAACCACTGCTGACTCTGAAGTCTAAATATTTTTCTATCTACTGGCTAACACGGTACAAAGATACACATGTTTTCTAATTTCAATAAGGAAAAATAAAGAAAATACAAATATAAACGCATATATGCACATGCCAAAAATAAATGGAACAACACAACACCCAAAAAATTGGTAACAAAATATAGTGTTGTAAATTTAAGAATAAAAGTCCATTTTTTTTTTATGAATAATGCTTAAGGAACGCTATGTTAAACCATAACATAGTGAAGACAATGGATTTTGTAATAGTCACTCATCATCATCATCGCAAATTTTATGTGACAGTCACAGACATTTCAATTATTTAAGTTCATAAAATCGTAACTTTCTATAGCATGTATGACATGTCCAGCATGGACTCATCAATGTGATTGATGACACAATAATGTACAATAAAAAATAACCATTTAAAAAAACATTAGGCATTGTTTGTCACAATTTAAGTGTGTGCCTGCAAGTGTAGGTGAAACAAAGGCTACGGATAGCAAAGGTATATTCTATGTCTGTATCAGACAGTGGACAGCCTCTGATGGGTAATGCCGATGTTATACTGTACGTCAATAAAGTCTGCGGCTGAAATCATGCATTTTTTGCTTGTAGAGTGTTGAAGAGGGTAAAAGAATGTCTGGTTGCGCAAAGCTTTATCCGTCAACACTACCTTCCTACTGTCACGCGTAGGGTAGGGTAGCGTGTGGCAATTAGCTGACTATCAAATGTGAGGTTAGGCTGCGTTATTGCGCACTAGGGACGCAAAAAAAAATACAGCAGTAATAATTTAATGTGTAATACTCCACCTATGACAAACAAAAAAATTACGTTCCCTCTTTAACAATGTACAAGACTAACAAGCCTAATGGTTGACGCTGACTTAATTGAGATACAGTATTACATCAACATTGTCCATGAGTAACTATGCACTGTGATACCTATATACCAGTATTAATTTATATCTCTTGTGGTTGTTTCAACAGCACTTGCAGGTATAACTACCTATTGTCAGTATGCATGATGCACTTTCTAGATGTAATAATTTATTATTGGACATTATTACCATGTTTACATGCTGGCCATTTCATATATGGTGTTTGAAGTTACAGTTGGCATCAGTATGTGTATTTTATAATGTCTGTCATAAATAAAACTCGTGATGATGATGATGAGGATTTAATGATTCGTACATCCATTGACTGCATTATCTTACAGGTACAGATAAAGTTCCTTAAAAAGCATTAATTCATAAGTCTGAAATGTACTTTTATGCATTAATTTCAAAATGTGAAGAGTAGACTATGTTTTATTTTTTGTTACCATTTCTAATAGACATGTGCAGATATGCGCTGTGATGACAAATTATTATTTGTCCATATTTGTCATAAAAATTTATCATTCTAGGCCTGCAAAACTTCACAATTTCATGTTTTCAGCATAACAAGCAGGGTGACGGCTCTTCCCTATTTGGAGCATGTTGGTCATGTGTTTTTCTGTCCATGTGTCGCGAACAGGAGACTTCTTGCCGTTCACACAGCAGGGGAACAGCTGGCGTTACTGAACCCCACTAACAGTAGAGCTTGTGTTTTGTTCTGTGGACACGACACTTCTGAGCAGCAACTGGCAGTGTTGGAGCCCAGGGAGTAGAGTTCAGGTGGTAGAAAGATGAACATAACAGGAGACATGGATAACGTTGCGAACCAGTTATTTAATCTGAAAACGGACAGACAAATTCTGGCGAGATCCATGCCTTGTTCATTTTCAGAAAAGTAAGCCGGTCTACATTATCGGAGGATAGTCGCATGCGACGGTCTGTTAGTACACCACCTGCAGCACTAAAGACGCGCTCCGATAATACACTGGCAGCAGGGCAAGCCAGCACCTCCAATGCATACTGGCTAAGCTCTGGCCATGTATCCAGCTTAGAGACCCAAAACTTGAATGGGGAAGAGCCATCTGGGAGTACACTGAGAGGCAAAGCCAAGTAGTCTGTCACCATCTGACGGATACGTTGCCTCCCGCTGACTGGAGCCCTCTCGGATGGTGTAGACATTTGTGGCGCTGCCACAAAACTTTGCCACATTTTTAACATACTGGTCTTTCCCTGTGCAGAGGCACTGCGTGTGCTCCCTCTTGTTGCAGAGCTCTCTACACTGCCTCGACGCACAGAGCTGCTTTGTAAAGCAGTAGCAGCAGCAGTGCTCTCGGCAGTAAGGTAGAACATTAGGGATTGCACCAGTGTGTCTTGGTACTCCCGCATTTTACGCTCCCGGTTCAACGGTGTGATGAGGCTTTTGACGTTGTCCCGGTAGCGAGGGTCTAGGAGGGTGTACACCCAATAATCAGACGTCGTGAGAATGTGGGCGATGCGGCGGTCGTTTCTTAGGCACTGCAGCATGAAATCAACCATGTGCTGCAGACTCCCAACTGGCAAAGAAACGCTGTCCTCTGCAAGAGGCGTCATCTCTGCCTGCTCTGCATCACCCCACCCTCGCTCTACATACTGACTAGAGCGTTGTGTACCTCCCTCTGGAGCGATGTCTTCCTCCTCCATTGACTCCTCCTCCTCATCCTCCTCACAAAGTGAGCCCTGCCCAGCCCTTTGTGAGGAACCACGTTGCGCTGACTTTCCAGAAGGTGATGGAATTTGTGACTCCTCATCCTCCACCTCTTCCAAAACCTCATCCCTTATTGCTTGCAGTGTTTTTTGAAGCAGGCAGATAAGGGGACAGTCAGGCTGACTAGTGCATCATCTGCACTCGCCATCCGCGTTGACTCATCAAACACACGCAAAACGTGGCACATGTCCTTCATAGTGGCCCACTCATTAATGGTGAAGTGTGGACGGCGCAAATTGCGTGTTGCTTGCGCCTGATGCAGCTGATACTCCATTACTGCTGGCTGCTGCTCACACAACCGCTCCAACATATGTAACGTTGAATTCCACCTGGTGGATACGTCACATATGATGCGATGTTCAGGAAGGCGCAATCTGCGTTGCAGAGCTGCAATGCGCGATCTGGCCATGCTGGAACGTCGCAAGTGAGTGCACTCTAGGCGGACCTTGTGCAGCAGTGCATCAAGATCCGGATAGTCCCTCAAAAAACTCTGCACGACCAAGTTGAGCACATGTGCCAGACATGGTATGTGAGTGAGTTTGCCAAGGCCCAGAGCTGCCACCAGATTTCGGCCATTGTCACACACTACCAAGCCTGGCTGGAGATTCGCTGGCAAAAACCACACGTCGCTCTCCTGCTTGATGGCATTCCAGACCTCCTGCGCTGTGTGGCTTCGATTCCCCATGTAAATTAATTTCAGAACGGCCTGTTGCCGTTTGGCCACGGCTGTGCTCATATTGGTCGCATCAGGTAAGCGTCCACGGGTCCATGTGGAGGTAGACCGTGACGGCTCCTGCAGCGATGATTCTGAGGAACTGGAGTAGGAGGAGGAGTCAATGTGGACAGACTTAATTCCGGCAATCCTTGGAGTTGGCAGAACACGTACAGCGCCACTCGCAAGATCTGTACCCGGCTCCACAACATTCACCCAATGGGCAGTGAGTGAAAGGTATCGTCCCTGGCCATGGGTACTGGTCCACGCATCGGTGGTCAGGTGGACCTTGCTACTGACGGCGTTTAGTAGCGCATGTTTAATTTTTGCCTCAACATGCTTTTGCAGACCAGGGACGGCTTGCCTGCTGAAATAAAATCGGCTGGGCACATTGTATTGTGGGACTGCCAATGCCATTAATTCACGGAAACTGTCAGTCTCCACCAGCCTGAATGACAGCATTTCAAGGGACAGGAGTTTTGCAATGCCAGCATTCAGAGCCTGTGCTCGTGGATGGTTTGCCGAGTATGGCCGTCTTTTATCCCATGCCTGTGCTACCGATGGCTGTTTTGTGGCCTGGGTGTGTGAGGATGACAGGGAACTTGCAGCTGTGCGTGGAATAACACTGTGTCTCTGGACAACAGTGACAGAGGTTCTTCCATGGCGATCCTGTGAGGAAGCCGAAACAGCTGTGTGTGAACTGGAGGAAGAGGCTCCAACACGAGCTGAAGATGTAGGTGCTGCTGTAGGTTGGCCTACATCTCCAGTGTGTCTTTCTAACTCAACAAAGTGCTTTGACCGCACATGTTTCCACATATTTGTTGTATTAAGGTTACTGACACTTTTACCTCTTTTAATTTTTTGATTACACAGCTTGCATTTGACATAGCAAATATCATCTGCAACTGTATCAAAAAAGGACCACGCAGAGCAAGTCCTGGGAGCGCCCGGTTTGGCTGTTGTAAGAGAAGAACTGCTCCGAACGGGTGCCAAACTGGAGGCTACAGGCAAGCGAGTCTGCAGCCTACCTCTCCCTACTGTTTGGACCGTTGGGGCAATCTCTTCCTCAGAGCTGCTCCCACCACCTTCCTGTTCCTCACGCCATGTTGGGTCTTGGACCTCATCATCTCCACCACTACCCTCTTCCAACACCTGCTGTTGTTGGGTGGTCTGGCCAGCACCATGCTCAACAGAAACTGGCAACTGAGTCTCATCATCATCAGATGCGTTCTGCGGTGTGCTGACCATCGGCACTGGCTCACCCGCCTCTTTAGATTCAGAGAGACACAGCTGTTGCGCATCACTGCATACTGCCTCTTCTTCACATTCCAGAATGCTGCTTAGCTGGGCCCCTGTTTGCAAGCCAACAGATTCTGAGAACAGAAGCAGAGACTCAGCTGGCTCCTGTACAGAGCTCTCTGACTGCCTGGGCAATTTGGCAGGCGGTGAGGAGACTGATGGTTGTTCAACAGTGCTGTGGTCCTGAGAGGAGGTGGAAGGTATTGAAGTCGATGCATTGGCTGCCATCCAACCAACAACGGCTTCAATTTGTTCTTGACGCAGCAGGGGGGTACGCTGAGCTCCTACAAAAGTGCGCATAAAGGAACGCTCACGGGGAAAACTGGTGGATGCTGTGTCACTGGGTGCGGCAGCAGCCACAGAATCCCCACGTCCTCTCCCTGCTGCAAATCCACGGCCACGACCACGACCACGTGCCTTACTCACTGACTTCTTCATCTTGGTAGATTGATAAAGAAAGTCAGAAAAGTTATAAGGCCTAAGTGTGGTTATTCCTCACAGACTACAGTGAACCCTGCAGACAACTGTTCAGTATCTGTTAAAGGCCCCTTTGTGTACTTCTATAGTGTTTGCAACCAATGTATTGTATACGGATGGAAGCGCGTCACACTAATAGATTAGATTTTTTTCCACTAAAATGGAGCAGCACCAATTAGAGAAAAATGTGAAGGATGAGGCAGTGACACACGCT
The DNA here is from genome assembly GCA_033576555.1 of Oophaga sylvatica. Taxonomy (NCBI): domain Eukaryota; kingdom Metazoa; phylum Chordata; class Amphibia; order Anura; family Dendrobatidae; genus Oophaga; species Oophaga sylvatica. The sequence goes on along the minus strand of JARQOD010000006.1, from coordinate 15,454,671 downwards.
CAGCAGACTACAACCGGCAGTGGTTGAAGAACAAACTGGAGCGTAATCTGCACTCACAAAATGAAAAGCTCACAGACTACAGTGAACACTGAAACACAACTGTTCTGTAGCTGTTAAAGGCCCCTTTGTGTACTTCTATAGTGTTTGCAACCAATGTATTGTATACGGATGGAAGCGCGTCACACTAATAGATTAGATTTTTTTCCACTAAAATGGAGCAGCACCAATTAGAGAAAAATGTGAAGGATGAGGCAGTGACACACGCTCAGCAGACTACAACCAGCAGTGGTTGAAGAACTAACTGGAGCGTGATCTGCACTCAAAAAATCTAAACCTCACAGACTGCAGTGAACACTGAAACACAACTATTCACTATCTGTGAAAAGCTCCTTTCTGTACTTCTATAGTGTTTGCAACCAATGTATTGTATACGGATGGAAGCGCGTCACACTAATAGATTAGATTTTTTTCCACTAAAATGGAGCAGCACCAATTAGAGAAAAATGTGAAGGATGAGGCAGTGACACACGATCAGCAGACTACAACCGGCAGTGGTTGAAGAACAAACTGGAGCGTAATCTGCACTCACAAAATGAAAAGCTCACAGACTACAGTGAACACTGAAACACAACTGTTCTGTAGCTGTTAAAGGCCCCTTTGTGTACTTCTATAGTGTTTGCAACCAATGTATTGTATACGGATGGAAGCGCGTCACACTAATAGATTAGATTTTTTTCCACTAAAATGGAGCAGCACCAATTAGAGAAAAATGTGAAGGATGAGGCAGTGACACACGCTCAGCAGACTACAACCAGCAGTGGTTGAAGAACTAACTGGAGCGTGATCTGCACTCAAAAAATCTAAACCTCACAGACTGCAGTGAACACTGAAACACAACTATTCACTATCTGTGAAAAGCTCCTTTCTGTACTTCTATAGTGTTTGCAACCAATGTATTGTATACGGATGGAAGCGCGTCACACTAATAGATTAGATTTTTTCCACTAAAATGGAGCAGCACCAATTAGAGAAAAATGTGAAGGATGAGGCAGTGACACACGCTCAGCAGACTACAACCGGCAGTGGTTGAAGAACAAACTGGAGCGTAATCTGCACTCACAAAATGAAAAGCTCACAGACTACAGTGAACACTGAAACACAACTGTTCTGTAGCTGTTAAAGGCCCCTTTGTGTACTTCTATAGTGTTTGCAACCAATGTATTGTATACGGATGGAAGCGCGTCACACTAATAGATTAGATTTTTTTCCACTAAAATGGAGCAGCACCAATTAGAGAAAAATGTGAAGGATGAGGCAGTGACACACGCTCAGCAGACTACAACCAGCAGTGGTTGAAGAACTAACTGGAGCGTGATCTGCACTCAAAAAATCAAAACCTCACAGACTGCAGTGAACACTGAAACACAACTATTCACTATCTGTGAAAAGCTCCTTTCTGTACTTCTATAGTGTTTGCAACCAATGTATTGTATACGGATGGAAGCACGTCACACTAATAGATTTGATTTTTTTCTAATATAATGGAGCTGCACCAATTCCACTAAATAAAATAAAAAAAAAAAAGAGTCAGTGACACGTGCAGATGCCTACAAACAGCGGTGGATGCAGAGCAAACTGCAGCGTCACCTGCACTGTCACACACACACCTTGCACAGAGCTGTTAAAACAACACTGGCAAAATGAAGCTTTACACAGCGGTTGGTAAACTAGCCTGCCTCAAGCACAGTAGTACACAAAATCGCAATATCTAACTGTCCCTCAGAGTCAGCACAGCAGCGTTCTGTCCCTTACTGAGTTCACAGCACAGTGACGCTAAAATGGCTGCGGCGCCTTTTATAGTGCATTCTGACATCATTTCAGCAGCCAATCACAGCCATGCCATTAGTTAAGATGACCGCAGCATTACAGGATGTGCCCACACTTCGTAGGATTCCTCATTGGCTGACTAAAATCACATTGCCTCTCAAAGAATTATGGGAACTTCCGATTCCGGTATACGATATTGAAAAAGTATCGGAATTAAGTATCGGAATTCCGATAACGCGAATATCGGCCGATACCCGATACTTGCGGTATCGGAATGCTCAACACTAGTTATAAGGCCTAAGTGTGGTTATTCCTCACAGACTACAGTGAACCCTGCAGACAACTGTTCAGTATCTGTTAAAGGCCCCTTTGTGTACTTCTATAGTGTTTGCAACCAATGTATTGTATACGGATGGAAGCGCGTCACACTAATAGATTAGATTTTTTTCCACTAAAATGGAGCAGCACCAATTAGAGAAAAATGTGAAGGATGAGGCAGTGACACACGCTCAGCAGACTACAACCGGCAGTGGTTGAAGAACAAACTGGAGCGTAATCTGCACTCACAAAATGAAAAGCTCACAGACTACAGTGAACACTGAAACACAACTGTTCTGTAGCTGTTAAAGGCCCCTTTGTGTACTTCTATAGTGTTTGCAACCAATGTATTGTATACGGATGGAAGCGCGTCACACTAATAGATTAGATTTTTTTCCACTAAAATGGAGCAGCACCAATTAGAGAAAAATGTGAAGGATGAGGCAGTGACACACGCTCAGCAGACTACAACCAGCAGTGGTTGAAGAACTAACTGGAGCGTGATCTGCACTCAAAAAATCTAAACCTCACAGACTGCAGTGAACACTGAAACACAACTATTCACTATCTGTGAAAAGCTCCTTTCTGTACTTCTATAGTGTTTGCAACCAATGTATTGTATACGGATGGAAGCGCGTCACACTAATAGATTAGATTTTTTTCCACTAAAATGGAGCAGCACCAATTAGAGAAAAATGTGAAGGATGAGGCAGTGACACACGCTCAGCAGACTACAACCGGCAGTGGTTGAAGAACAAACTGGAGCGTAATCTGCACTCACAAAATGAAAAGCTCACAGACTACAGTGAACACTGAAACACAACTGTTCTGTAGCTGTTAAAGGCCCCTTTGTGTACTTCTATAGTGTTTGCAACCAATGTATTGTATACGGATGGAAGCGCGTCACACTAATAGATTAGATTTTTTTCCACTAAAATGGAGCAGCACCAATTAGAGAAAAATGTGAAGGATGAGGCAGTGACACTCGCTCAGCAGACTACAACCAGCAGTGGTTGAAGAACTAACTGGAGCGTGATCTGCACTCAAAAAATCTAAACCTCACAGACTGCAGTGAACACTGAAACACAACTATTCACTATCTGTGAAAAGCTCCTTTCTGTACTTCTATAGTGTTTGCAACCAATGTATTGTATACGGATGGAAGCGCGTCACACTAATAGATTAGATTTTTTTCCACTAAAATGGAGCAGCACCAATTAGAGAAAAATGTGAAGGATGAGGCAGTGACACACGCTCAGCAGACTACAACCGGCAGTGGTTGAAGAACAAACTGGAGCGTAATCTGCACTCACAAAATGAAAAGCTCACAGACTACAGTGAACACTGAAACACAACTGTTCTGTAGCTGTTAAAGGCCCCTTTGTGTACTTCTATAGTGTTTGCAACCAATGTATTGTATACGGATGGAAGCGCGTCACACTAATAGATTAGATTTTTTTCCACTAAAATGGAGCAGCACCAATTAGAGAAAAATGTGAAGGATGAGGCAGTGACACACGCTCAGCAGACTACAACCAGCAGTGGTTGAAGAACTAACTGGAGCGTGATCTGCACTCAAAAAATCAAAACCTCACAGACTGCAGTGAACACTGAAACACAACTATTCACTATCTGTGAAAAGCTCCTTTCTGTACTTCTATAGTGTTTGCAACCAATGTATTGTATACGGATGGAAGCGCGTCACACTAATAGATTAGATTTTTTTCCACTAAAATGGAGCAGCACCAATTAGAGAAAAATGTGAAGGATGAGGCAGTGACACACGCTCAGCAGACTACAACCAGCAGTGGTTGAAGAACTAACTGGAGCGTGATCTGCACTCAAAAAATCAAAACCTCACAGACTGCAGTGAACACTGAAACACAACTATTCACTATCTGTGAAAAGCTCCTTTCTGTACTTCTATAGTGTTTGTAACCAATGTATTGTATACGGATGGAAGCACGTCACACTAATAGATTTGATTTTTTTCTAATATAATGGAGCTGCACCAATTCCACTAAATAAAATAAAAAAAAAAAAGAGTCAGTGACACGTGCAGATGCCTACAAACAGCGGTGGATGCAGAGCAAACTGCAGCGTCACCTGCACTGTCACACACACACCTTGCACAGAGCTGTTAAAACAACACTGGCAAAATGAAGCTTTACACAGCGGTTGGTAAACTAGCCTGCCTCAAGCACAGTAGTACACAAAATCGCAATATCTAACTGTCCCTCAGAGTCAGCACAGCAGCGTTCTGTCCCTTACTGAGTTCACAGCACAGTGACGCTAAAATGGCTGCGGCGCCTTTTATAGTGCATTCTGACATCATTTCAGCAGCCAATCACAGCCATGCCATTAGTTAAGATGACCGCAGCATTACAGGATGTGCCCACACTTCGTAGGATTCCTCATTGGCTGACTAAAATCACATTGCCTCTCAAAGAATTATGGGAACTTCCGATTCCGGTATACGATATTGAAAAAGTATCGGAATTAAGTGTCGGAATTCCGATAACGCGAATATCGGCCGATACCCGATACTTGCGGTATCGGAATGCTCAACACTAATGTTAAGTATAAGAAGAAGGCCTCTGATGAAATAGAAGAATTCTACCAAAAGTATATTGCCCGCTATCGAATGTTACAGTTCTATTTAATGAATTGTAGTAAAGATGTTTTTATCTTTTTACATTGGACTCTGGTCTCCTTAATTCATCTCATCTTTTCAAGGGCCCCATACCATCAAACATGGGATCATCATCAAACTCTCAGATTGTTCACACACACTCAGGGGCATCTTAACTGGGTGCTTCGGAAGGAAACGTAAACCTTGCCACAAATGGTCCCTTACAATGGATCTATATGACAACAGAACATCACCCTGGTCACTGGAGTGGGGGTGAATTATTCTTAATTATGCCAGAAGTACACTATGTTCCAAATTATTATGCAAATTGGTTTTAAGTGTCATAGCGTTTTTCGTTTGTTTTTGTAAATGAAACCCATTGATGGTATTGTGTCTCAGGGTTCTTTGGATCACTGAAATCAATCTCAGATTCCTGTGATAATTAGTCTGCCATGTGAGCCCAATAAAAGGAAAACTGGATGTTTCACACTATTAAGCAGGCCAGAGTTTTCAAGTAACATGGGAAAGAAAAAGGATCTCTCTGCTGCTGAAAAGCATCAAATAGTGCAATGCCTTGGTCAAGGGATGAAAACATTACATATTTCCCGAAAACTTACTGTTAAGAGATTTGTGGCTGATTCTGAGCACAGACGTGTTCGTGCTGATAAAGGCAGAATGAGGAAGGTTTCTGCCAGGCAAGTTCATCGGATTAAAAGAGCAGCTGCTAAAAAGCCATTACAAACTAGCAAACAGATATTTGAAGCTGCTGGTGCCTCTGGAGTCCCTCGAACCACAAGGTGTGGGATCCTTCAAAGGCTTGCTGTGGTGCATAAACCTACGATTCGGCCACCCCTAAACAGTGCTCACAAGCAGAAACGGTTCCAGTGGGCCCAGACATACATGAAGACTAATTTTCAAACAGTCTTGTTAACTGATGAGTGTCGAGCAACCCTGGATGGTCCAGATGGATGAAGTAGTGGATGGTTGGTGGATGGCCACCATGTCCCAACAAGGCTGCGACCTAATCAAGGAGGTGGAGTAGTCATGTTTTGGGCCGGAATCATAGGAAAACAGCTGGTAGGGCCCTTTAAGGTTCCTGAAGGTGTGAAATTGACCTCTGCAAAGTATGTAGAGTTTCTGACTGATAACTTTCTTCCATGGTATAAAAAGCAGAAACGTGTCTTCAGGAGCAAAATCATCTTCATTCATGACAATGCACCATCTCATGCTGCAAAGAATACCTGAGTCATTGGCTGCTATGGGCATAAAAGGAGATAAACTCATGGTGTGTCCACCATCTTCCCCTGAACTCAACCTTATAGAGAACCTTTGGAGTATCATCAAGCAAAATATCTATGAGGGTGGGAGGCAGTTCACTTCAAAACAGCAGCTCTGTGAGGCTTCATGCAAAGAAATACAAGAAGAAACTCTCCAAAAACTCACAAGTTCAATGGATGAAAGAATTGTGAAGGTGATATCAAAGAAGGGTTCCTATGTCACATGTAACTTGGCCTGTTAGGATGTTTTGGAGTTAAGTAGCTTTTTGTTCAGTGAATGTGACCTCCTAATGCTGCAAATTCCACAAATGAGCATTTTCAGTTCTTTACAACAGATCAAATGTTTAGATATGAAAATACTGGTACTAAGAAGCAGATTCACATCTCAGAGACAGAGAAGAATTTGCGAATACAAATTGATGGTGACCTTTGACACTCTTAATGCTGGAATGAACCTGTCACATGGTTTTATGGCCTATTACATCAATTAAGGAATTTACTCCAAATACCCTGTGAAAACATCACAAAACATTACCAGACCCCAATCAGAGGGTAATAAAACTTTCTCTCCTTATCTATGAACTGTTCCAATATTTATGTTCATCCCTCTGCCATAATGACAGTTCTGCTTCACGTCACTTGTCTTACCTATTGCATTTTTTCTGTGTTTTTGTGTATAAATATGTGATTCTTCAGATTTTGTATTAGTTCAGCCTGATGAAGAGACCTGAGTGGTCTCGAAAGCTTGCAATTTGTTACCATCTTTTCAGTTAGCCATTAAAAGGTATCAACCACTGAGGACTCTCAACTCTAAATATTTTTCGATCAAATGTTTAGAAATTCTACTGTGCCTAATAATTTGGAACAGTGCATTTTGAGTTTTTTTCCATTTTGTAGATTATACTGTTATCATTGGGAGGTTTCTTCAATAAAATTCGATGTATACTCTAAAGGTACTGCCACACTAAACAATCCCGCTAGCGATCACGATAACGACGCATACTAATGCGATCGCTAGCGGGATTGTTTCTATATCGCTAAGTGCGGTCACATTTAGCGATATAGTTAACGATGCTATCGCCGTTAGCGATCTTCTTAACGACTTTAGCGGTACAAAAGTACCGCTAAATCGCTAAGAAAAGGTGCCACACTAGCGATATATACTTACCCAGCGGGAGCGCCGACGAGAAAATAGGGTCCGGAACGATTCCAGCGACGAGCGAGATCACAGCAGGAAGCTCGTCGCTGGCAGATGCCGCACTGAACAACATCGCTATCGGGATGGCTAAATAGTGACGTTTTTTAGCGATCCCGTTAGCGATATTGTTCAGTGTGGCATACCCTTAACGGGTGATGATTTTTATTAGACTGACTGTCATTTGCACCGACCACTTAGGAAAATCAGAGAAAAATATCATTTGCATAATAATTTGGAACATAGTGTATTGTTTCTTTGTTCAGTAGGTCAAGGGACATAAGCCGCTGATTCATATCAGTCTGTCTGTTGACTCTTGCTGTGTACTGTTCCTTTGTTCAGTAAATCAAGGGACATGAGCATTGGTTTCATATGAGCATATATGTTAATACTTGTTAAAGTATTGTAAAGCCCCCTGCAGTTTACTAGTCTACACACCTTGGAGGACAAATATTTATTTATTTTACTCAGTTATATAGCGCCATTAATTCCACAGGGCTTTACAGACATCATCATCGCTGTCCCCAATGGGGCTCACAATCTAGATTCCCTATCAGTACGTTTTTGAAATGTGGGAGGAAACCAGAGAACCTGGAGGAAACCCACGCAAACACGGGGAGAACATACAGACTCCTTGCAGATGTTGTCCTTGGTGGGATTTGAACCCAGGACCCCAGTGCTGCAAGGCTGCAGTGCTAACTACTGAGCCACAGGTTAATTGAACAATCGAAGAGGCATCACCAATGGAGGAATGTCCTGAATGAGAGCTGTAGGTATAAAATGGACCTGTCTCTCTCTCGCCAGGGAAACTCTACAGGACAACAGCCGAGGGAAGACGGCTCCAGCTGGTGGGATACAGATCTGCACCACTGACCATCACTGAACCCATGAAGATGTTTAGAGAATCCAGGTTGGGACAATCAGGTCACCTGTCCATATACCTCACTGTACTCGGTCAGCTTCCTAAGCTTGCCGATACCTCTTCTCTATGGGTGCACTCCAAAAGCAGGGTGCTACTGATTGGGGTAGTTGGCCTGGATGCCCTGAAGTCTCAGAGGTTCTAATCACTGGTGAGCCAGCAGAAGGATGAGACTCTTTCATTTGCACCATTTTGCGTACTTGCTGTGACTGTACTATCTGTTGACTATTGGAGATCCAATAGGGTATTACCTCAGTGTGTTACTCTCACTCTGTGTTGTCTGATGAGTATTCTGCTTACAGGGAAGGAATACGAGAGTTCAGTGGGATGAACCCTGGCTCATGCGATCTTTCTAAAGACAGCCAGGCCAACAGATAAGAGCACCCACTGACCCTTGTGTCTCCACACTTGATTGCAGCAATAGGAAGCTACTCAGCCTGGCTGATCTGGTGTTCGTGGACACCGTCAAAGAGCTCCACAACCAAGGAGGCATAATAATAATAATAATAATCTTTATTTATAGCGCCAACATATTCCGCAGCGCTTTACAGTTTAACAGTTTCAAAACACAAGTCATAAGTAACAACGTTAACAATACAATAATTAAAGCAAAATAAGCCGACCCTGCTCGTGAGAGCTTACAATCTACAATGAGGTGGGGGAGATACAAAGTACAGGTGTGTATATACAATGGTGCATTTACAATGATGGTCCAGCCATCTTGAGGGAGTGAGGCATGGATGGAGATAGTGAATGGGCTACACACACACACTTACACAGAGAATGACTTTGGTTAGTGAATGTGATAGGCCACTCTGAACAAATGGAAAAACAGGCACAAAAAAACAAATATCCAGATTTTTTATTTCATTTTTGGATATTTGTTTTTTTGTGCCTGTTTTTCTGTGTAATGGTCATGTGTTAATATGCATTTACATTTTGCATACACATTAACTTACTTTTTCAGTTCAGATCTAGTTTTCTATGTAGTTCATAGTGCATTCCGTGCATATAAGGGTGTGACCGCCCTGTTTTCTGAGTTGAGAAAATCCATCCTGTCTGGCCAGAGCTTCAACTGGTGGGTTCAGTCCCTCTGCCCTTGTTCACATTTAAGTCACTTGACAAGTGGAAAGGTTTTCAATATTAGAGTAGGACTGTCCCACAGAGGGTTGCCTTGACGTGGCGGGATGGCTTGTACATTATTTTGATCAAAATTATGTTTACTAAATACCCTTATGATTATTACTACCTTCATGCATTTTTGCAAAAAGATTTTTTATTTCATTTTTGGATATTTGTTTTTTTGTGCCTGTTTTTCTGTGTAATGGTCATGTGTTAATATGCATTTACATTTTGCATACACATTAACTTACTTTTTCAGTTCAGATCTAGTTTTCCACTCTGAACAAATGTGTTTTGAGGGAGCTCCTGAAACCATGCAAATTGTGGATAGTCCTAATTTCTTGGGGTAGAGCATTCCAGAGGATTGGCGCAGCGCGGGAGAAGTCTTGGAGTCGGGAGTGGGAGGTACGGATTAGTGCAGAGGTTAGTCGAAAGTCGTTTGCAGAGCGCAGCAGTCGGTTAGGCCGATAGATAGAAATGAGGGAGGAGATGTAGGGGGGTGCTGCACTGTGGAGAGCTTTGTGGGTGAGAACCAGTACTTTGAATTGGATCCTATAATGAATGGGCAGCCAGTGTAAGGACTGGCGAAGAGCGGACGCGTCCGAGTACCGATTAGCCAGATGGATGACCCTGGCTGCTGCATTAAGGATGGACTGGAGAGGGGATAGTCGAGTAATGGGGAGGCCAAGTAATAGAGCGTTGCAGTAGTCCATATAGACAGACTCAGCACGCCACAGGTGAGGCATACACAGCAGGTTTTTGGATACCACTGAGTCCAACCCCACTAGCTTGGCATTGGGAAGAGGGCTGGAGTTCAAAAGGAAACAGCAACTACTGGCTTGCGCCTTCTTTCTAAAGACAGTGGACGAGAGCACCCATTGACCCTCGTGTCTCCACAATGAAGTATAATTTTTTACTATTATTAGTTAACCCCTTCTTAGCCCTCAGAAGAATCCAGTAAAATAGTGGCTGGCTGGCCAGAATAAAATTTGGGACTTTAGCAGATGGAAAATCAGTTATGAACTTGATTACAAATCGATTTGCTCATCACTAACAGGGAGTCTTATGTTGGGGATATGATTTTGTGGCACTTACTACTATACTAGACCTGTCAATCTGCCTTGTACAATTGAAAATTTCACATGAGAAAACTACTTTTTCTATTGAACAAGGATGATTGGCAGGTCTAGTCACATGCTCCTCCACCATCAGCCATTATATGGACCGGAGAGCTGCGCCATCTGTGAGGAAAGCTGCACTAACAAGAGCTGGAGGAGAACCTGTCAAAGGTCAGGTCACACTTGCGAGTGCAATGCGAGAAACTCGTGTGAGTCTCTCGCCTCGATACCCAGCACTGCCTCTGGCACTTGGACCGGAGCGTTAAGCTGCATAGAAATACATGCAAATCAAAAAGATTAAGGTTTGCACCATAACTAACCAAGAATGATTACTCTAGAGCAGAGGAATTGCATTACTGCCATAGAAAAAAAATTGAAAATGCGCTATATAATGTATGTATGAAATATGTATCTGCAAAAATAGCTATGAAAAAATGAAGGCTCTTAGCGCATAGATTGGCCAATATATGTATGCCCAATTACCACGTCACGGTGTCCTTCGTCAATTGGGTCCTTATCCTGTTATGTCACCTCTCTTGGGCAAAAAGCCTACAATTTATGGGGCAGGAACGGACCAGCTAATCTGATTAAAATCACCTGTGGCTATTGGGAGTGAGTGCACATGTCCAAAAAGCTTAATACAAATAGACAAGAAAAAGGACTAGCAGGAATGGACCAGGTCGCTGGGTCTTCAAGGGGTTGATGCTATAAAGGCAGCAAGAAGCACAAGTGATAATAAGTGCGGATTTCTTTTCACCATTTCATAGATGCGTGTTATTTTATCACATTATTTTATTGCAAGAATATGTGGATGTTTAAGGTCCGCTATGTATACGGATACAATCTTTTTCATACACTTTTTAATCAAATAATAGGACCGCATATAAAGAGGAAAACTAATAAATAGCATCACATAATCCTTGTACAAATTCTAGGAATGGATTTGCCTGCTCATCATTTCTCGGTAAATGTCATACATTTGTATGTGCATGAATTACCAATGTCTCTATCGATTTTAATTATGTTCACCTTTTATTTACAGATGATGAAACTTCCTTCTACATGACAGTCGGCAGATGAGCTTCCCTCCATCCGTCTCGGATAATGGCAGCAGAGCAGGGCGGACTAGGGCAGCATCGAAATGGCTTTACATTGATTGTGCCATATTCATCTTTTTAATGGTCCTTTCTCCTATGGAGATCTTTCTTCCGCTGAGTCGAAGGCAGCAGACGTCAGGAGTGTAACATATCTCTCGGGACACAATGCGGTACTTTCTGCTATTGATGCTTTGCTGGATATGATGTACCATATAGCATTCAAACAATGTAATAGTATAATACCCAAATACCATTCCCATAAAATGCCCGAATAATGCTGCATACATCCCAGCCCAGAACGACAGAAAAATGGGATACATTTTTTTTACAACTCGCACACTCCTCCCTCAAAAATAGTGCCCCTTGTGTAGGCCCTTGGTGTCTGGCATAGTTTAATACTCTTCTTTTTCTTCTCCACACACTGTTGTCCCCACTATACACACAGTATGACACCCCCACAGGGACCCTCCCAGACAGCCACCAAAGTGTACCCCCATACACCATAATGTCCTCAGTGCCCCCACATATCATGACCTTACCTCAGCGCCACTCTTATTCTGAAGCCCCTAGAGTGCCTCACCACACAATGATGCCCCCACAGTGCCCCACACTCATTATTATGCCTCCATATTGCACATAATGACACTCACCACACAACATAAGACCCTCAACACAATATAATGCTGCCCTCCATATAGCATGATGCCCCTACAGTCCCGCAACAAAGTTGTAACGTCTGCGCTAATGCGTGTGTGCTCAAGCTCCCCTGCTCTTAAGGAGGGAGCGCGTGAACATGGTAAAATGCCCGTAGCTAACAGCTTGGAGGCATTTAGTAAAAGTGAGCACCTACGTGGTGTATCCCATCCAATAGCTAGGAGACATCTTGTATAAAGGGCACCCTCCCCAGTAGGGAGGTGCCTGAGTAACTCCTATAGTTTAGTCTTAGTGGTGTTGGTGTGTGTAACTGTATGTTGCCAGGTCCCCCGTCCTTTGTGTGTTAAAGTTATTCCAGTATCCTGTGTTCCCATTAGCCTAGTATAGTTTGTCAGTGTTCCTGTGACCACTTTGGCGGTATCCTAATCCTGAAATCGAGTTTGCGGTACCTATACCCAGTCTCCTGGTCCCGGTGCAGCCAGTCCTGTGTCGATTGTCCCTGATCCTAGTGTGGTCAGCTCCAGAACTGTTTCCTGATATCTACGTGTGGGAACAAGGACCTATCTTCAATATCAAAGACGTCCGTCAGTCTCCATTGTCTGTTTGTCAATGACCTTGATCACGACTCTCTGTGTCAGCAAACCCGACCCCTGGGACTGGCAGCTGCAGTACCGGCGCCTGCCTAGGAGTGGTACCTGGTGACTACCTGCAGCCTGCAGCCCAGTCTGTCTCCACCATCGGGAATGCCACCAGGTAGCCTCTTAGTTATGCCCCTTCCTAGGCAGGTCCTGCCCTGTGGCACAGTGGGTCCACAAACCACGTGCCCCACCTGCGAGCATGACAAAAGTATGATTCCCCAACATTTTCCTCCACACAATGATACCCCCACAATGATTCTTGTGGTTCCTCCACTGTATATAACTGTATTCATGATGCAAATAAAGTTTGAAGCTGGAGATCACCCCAAATTTGTGCTTGTCCCAATGGATATGAGGCAGTTTGAAGGCAATACACTTCAGAGAGCTGTCTAAGTAACACTGCCAAATCAATAAAGCAAGGGATGTAGCTTCTTCCTGATCTGGTGTCTTTACTATAGGTTGGAGCAGTGGATCTCATGTGCAAGCTGTAGGTGACCAGGACATTAAAGTTCATGACTCTACTTATAGAAGTTACAGGTGATGAGAAGATATGTTCCTTCCAAGGACCTTACAAAGGACCAGGGAGCATTCATTACATGCGAAGGAAAGGCAATTTTGAGATCTAAATCGGAAGTGTTCTTTACAGTTAGGGCAGTCAGACTGTGAAATGTCTAAAAACTACGGGTAGTAGTAACGGCAGATATTATATCAGCATTTAAAAAGGGCTGGAGGTTTTTCTTCTAAGAAATGTCATTGTAGGTTATAAATAATCTAGCAATAGGGAATATATGATTGTTCAACCTCTTCAAGCTGATTATGTAGCTAGGATCATCATCCCTGGAACTGTGGCTCCGATAGCCTACTATAAGCCCATACTTTACATCGGTGTTGTGACCCGCACCACAATTGTGGGTTACCAGAGCAATGGGGTACTCAGAGCCGAGCCCATGGAAGTCTATGGGGTTGTCACAGGTAGCGGTGGCTCGGTCTGTGGCCCTGGCGGTCAGGCGTATGTTGGGGGGAATATTTACAGGGGATTTGGTATATAACGGTTCGTGACGCCACCTGTAGTTGTCTGATCACTAAGACCAGCGCTGCAGTAATTCTCTGAGGGGATGTTGTGGCAGCAGGTGGGAATGGTCCCTCAAAGTCTATGGTATTAATGATGTCGGGTGCAGATAAATAAATCAGTCTCACACCATCCAGCGTCTTTCCATACCTTTTACTTGTCAGATGTTTAGGCAGGTCCCAGGGAGGCTGGTCGGGTGGAGGATGTGTTTTGAGGTAACGGATGAGCAGGGTAGAGGCCTCCTTAACTTTCCAATATGATGAGTCCAACCTGCATAGAGCTAAGTTCACTCCGATTTCTCCAGCTAACTCATCAGCTGTACTGCCAGTTCAGCATAGTGGTCGGAGCCTTCCATATAACGTGAGAGAGCTGAGTTCCTACTGTTGTCCTGCAGTGACTCAAGGTTCCCACTCTCCAGACTCCAGTTACGTACCGACACTCCAAGGGCTGCTTTCTGCGACCTAAGGTCCAGTAAGACTCTGGTTTTTCTACCACTACGCCTGAAGCTGTAGTGACACTTCGGTCTCCAGTGACCGGAGAACAATGCCGGATAGTTCAATCCTTAAGCCACTTCTGAATTCTTCCTACTGCGCCCTTCGCCCTGCTCAACTCTTGATATCAGCACTGACTAGGCTAGGATAATATTCAGTTATCCGTACTAGCCTCCACTTTTGCACTGTCTCTCTGTATTGACAGGAATCTCGTTTCTCCAACAGGCACTAGTCCTGACTCCCTCTACACACAGGAGAAGCCTTCCGACTCCCCTGTCTGCACGCTCACAGGAGACCTCTCAGACTGCACTGTGCTACAGGACACTCCCTTATACACCCCTGCTGGGTGTGTCTGAGTGTATGTGAGTAATGTCGAGCCCTTAACCGTTACCTCTCCACTTATCCTCCTGGTATTGTGTGCCTGACATACCAGGGCTACACATTCCCCCATGGTAAAATACAGCACTCCCGGGCTGTGAAATACAAGAAGACATTTTGTTTTGTATTAACAATAAACATTAAACTCTTCCCATCCGGGAGGTAAGAATTTCTTAAACGTTGCATTCAAACATTAGACATAGAAAAATACAAAACATACTTTCCATAAATATATCATATCAACAATATTCTTGTGAAGGACCCGCACCAAACCTTCAACGTGGGTCCTGGGTGGGCTGCAGGACTTCTGGCTGCAGACCTCACTCAGTGCCACACCACACGGGTTTTATATTCAGAGGTAATTGTTACAGTTTGATATAGAACCACGAAAATGCATAAAGTGCAACTATTTACATTATCAGTTCTGGGGCTGGCATAGTCCTCAGCCTCGAAGTCCATATTTCCACATATTTAGTAATGCACAATACCATAACAATACTTTTTACAATATTCACATAAGGTAACCTTTTTCTGGGTTAAATTACATTATTTTGCTAGAATTACTGTTGATATCGAATAGGTATCTTCCCTTTCGTGGTTCGCTCTGATCTACGTGGAGTAGCTTCAGGTATATTGGTCTGTGATCTACCTGCTCTGCGTATCGGCAAACTATAGAACTGTCTCAATCTTTCTATGGATCTGGCAAGCGTACTGATGGCTGGGTGGTGTGAGTCAGCTTCACCAGGGGATCCCATAGCATGGGGCGCTGCTTCTGATGGTCCTTCTTGAGATTCTGTAGGCTGGAGTGTTACTGGAATAGGTAACTCCTGAACTGGCTCAACTGGCACCATGGGCACAACTGGAGGTAGAACTTCCTCTTGTGGCTGATAAAACTGCAACACCGGAATGATTACAGCATCTCCCAGTCTGGGCCAATCCGCAGGGAAATCTCCCAGATCCGTGTGTATGACCTCTTCTTTTCTTTCTTCTCGATTGACGACAGGGTTCTCTTCACGAAGTTTTAAGGGTTCTGGACACAATTTCAATTGGTCTCTGGACACAGTGGATATTGTTCTTCCTCCGTCCTTACTGATGATACAAACTTTTCTGTTGTCATATTTGGAATGTTGTACGACGTAGGGTTCTTGTTCCCACTGGTTATCCAATTTGTGCATCTTCCTTTTTCTTTTCAAGACCACTTCTCCAGGCATCAAAGGCTTGGCAGGAGCATTCCTGTTGTAAATATCTTCCTGTTTTTCCCGTGTCTTGTTGAGACTTTCCTCTACACAGACTTGCACTCGTCTGTACTGCTCTTGCCGATTGATGTCCCAGTTTTCAACGGCGTCGTCTGCCTCCGGTTCTACCACTCCAAGTTCTAAATCCATTGGTAGTCTTCCGGGCCTTGCTCTCATAAGATAGGCTGGAGTGCAGTTAGTGGAACTTACAGGTATATGGTTATACAAGTCAACCAAATCAGGTAGTAAGTCCGGCCACCGATTTCTGTCTTCCAATGGTATAGACTTCAACAAATCAAGGACAATGTGGTTCATTTTCTCGCAAAGGCCGTTGGTTTGAGGATGGTATGGTGTTGTTCTAATTTTCTTACACCCATACATGTGACAGAATTCCTTGAATAGGTCAGCCTCGAAAGCAGGTCCTTGATCAGTTAATACTTGCTCCGGATACCCATGCGGTCTGCAGAAGCTTGCTTGAAAGGTTCTTGCTGCCGTCACTGCTGTCTGATCCTTTACTGGAACAACCACCAGAAATCTAGAGTAATGGTCCACCATGGTCAGGGCGGATGAGTATCCAGATCTACTTGGCAACAATTTAACGTGGTCCAAGGCCACAATCTCTAAGGGACGAGTCGTCCGGATAGGCTGCAGGGGCGCCCTCTGACTACCGTAGTCCTTCCTTCTGAGACCACAGGGTCCACAGTTCCGACACCACCTCTCGATGGAGCTGCGCATCCCTACCCAGTAGAACCGGCACCTCAACAGGGTCTCCAGCTTTCTCCAGCCAAAGTGTCCTGCTTGATCGTGGTATGCTTCCAACACCATTTGGACGTCTGCCTTGGGGACCACTATCTGCCAGACCATCTCGTGGGTCCTGGGGTTGACATATCTCCTGCACAACTTCTCACGGTATAGGAACAACCGGCTTCTCTCGTTCCACAGGAGCTTTGCTGACATAGGTGCATCTTTTCCCAAGGAGGAACCTTCCTGTCTTAACAACTCCTTGATACGGCTGACCACTGGATCGCTGTCCTGAGTCTCTTTCCAGCTGTGATGGGGTAAGGGATTTAACGTTGCACCATACTGCTTTCTGTAGACTCGATGCTCGTGGACTACCCCATTTCGATGGAACGCAGGTAGCTCAATTTCTTCCAGGTCGTCCGATTCTTCTTCCGTGTCAGATTCATGCGGCATTCGGGACAATGCGTCAGCATTAGCATTCTTTCGGCCTGCCCGGTACTTGATGGTAAACTGGTAATTGGACAACCGAGCCATCCAACGCTGCTCCATGGCGCCCAGCTTGGCTGTTTCCAGGTGCGTTAAAGGGTTGTTGTCTGTAAACGCAGTGAACTGGTTGGAGGCTAGATAGTGCTTAAATCTTTCAGTAATGGCCCAGACCAGCGCCAGAAACTCCAGCTTGAAGCTGCTATAATTTTCCGGATTCCTCTCAGTTGGCCTGAGTTTTCTGCTGGCATATGCGATGACTTTTTCTTGGCCATTCTGCTTCTGACTGAGAACTGCTCCTAACCCTTCATTACTTGCATCGGTGTACAGCAGGAACGGTTGGCTGTAATCAGGATAGGTCAAGATCTCATCACCTGTAAGAATCTCTTTCATCTTTTGAAATGCCTCAGCTTGTTCTTTTCCCCAATTGAATGGAGGGTTTCTGCTCTTGAGAGGTTATCCTACTAGGAGGTCCTGTAAAGGGGCTGCCTTCTTCGTGTAATCTTTCACGAACCTTCTGTAGTAACCCGTTAGTCCCAGGAACTGTCGCACTTCCTTGAGGTTCTTCGGCTCCGGCCACTTCTGGATGGCAGTGACTTTCTCTGGGTCCGGCGCTACTCCTTCCGAACTGACGATGTGCCCCAAGTATTGTACCTTCTGTTTGAGTAGATGGCATTTTGAGGGTTTCAACTTCATCCCGTACCTGGACAGGGACTCAAACACTTCTGCCAGGTGCTTCAGATGGTCCTCATATGTCTTGGAGTACACGATGACGTCATCTAGGTATAGCAGCACGGTTTCAAAATTGAGATGTCCCAGGCAGTTCTCCATCACTCTCTGAAATGTTCCCGGGGCACTGCTGAGCCCAAACGGCATTCTGTCGAACTCACAGAGCCCCATTTGGGTGGTGAAAGCCGTTTTCTCACGATCCTCCTCAGCCACAGCCACTTGCCAGTACCCACTAGTCAGATCGAGGGTAGAAAAGTAGTTAGCCGTTTTCAGAGCAGCTAATGATTCCTCTATACGTGGTAGCGGGTATGCATCTTTATGTGTTATGCGATTCACCTGCCTGTAATCCCACACATTCTCAAGCTACCATCTTTTTTCTAACCAGGACTAGAGGTGCTGCCCAGGGACTACAACTATCCCTGATTACTCCGGCTTCTTTCATATCTCGCAACATTTCTTTAGCCTTCTGATAATGGGCTGGGGGTATAGGCCTGTACCGCTCTTTGATGGGAGGATGACTGCCTGTAGGGATATGATGTTGTACTCCCTTAATTACCCAAAATCAAGTGGATGCTTGCTAAACACTTGAGCATACTCTTGTACCACCCGTAATACCCCTTGCTTCTGGTGAGCGGGAGTGGTGTCCGTCCCAACATGGAGCTGCTGACACCATTCCGCCACCTGGGTTGCCGGGTCATTGTCCTCCGCTACTTGGCGGGAGTCTAAGGACTCAGCCGGGAGAATAGAATTATTGTCGACAGCATGTAGTTTAGCAATGTTGCATAACGGGGTAAGTTTACTTCATCATCTCCCCAGTTGAGAAGCCGTACCGGTACTCTTCCATTCACCACTTCCACTACTCCCTGGCAGTCATAAGTGTAGGTCTATGTTCTGAATGGTGGGGTTCTACTACAGCTTGGTAGTTCTGTCCTCTCAGACCTATGGCTGCCCTGCACCAGATTATCATTTCACTCATTGGGGGTATCACAATGGGATTCGAGTCAGTGACCCGTACATTACCAATTTCGCCGTCTGTAAGATTCGCTTGCTGCTGACACATCAGAGCCCGGATCTCTCTCTGGATCACTCCTTTCTGCCTTGGTCTGGCAATTTCAGCGAGCTGTTGGAGTAAGAACACAACTTCTCCCAGACAGTTACTGATAATGTTAGTACCAAAATTATATTTAAACCGTTCTCTTCATTTACAGTCTTTACTACAGTCATGGCCAAAAGTTTTGAGAATGACACAAATATTAATTTTTACAAAGTCTACTGCTTCACTTTTTCTAATGGCAATTTGCATATACTCCAGAATGTTATAAAGAGTGATCAGCTTAACAGCAATTACTTGCAAAGTCAATATTTGGCTAGAAAATGAACTTTATCCCCCAAAACACATTTCAACATCATTGCAGCCTTGCCTTAAAAGGACCAGTTAACCTCTTTTCAGTGATTGCTCCATTAACACAGGTGTGGGTGTAGTTGAGGACATGGCTGGAGATCAATCTGTCATGATTAAGTAAAAATGACACCACTGGACACTTTAAAAGGAGGCTGGTGCTTGGCATCATTTTTTCTCTGTTAACCATGGGTTATCTCTAAAGAAACACGTGCAGTCATCATTGCAATGCACAAAAATGGCCTAACAGGGAAGAGTATCGCAGCTAGAAAGATTGCACCTCAGTCAACAATCTTATCGCATCATCAAGAACTTCAAGGAGAGAGGTTCCATTGTTGCCAAAAAGGCTCCAGGGCACCCAAGAAAGACCAGCAAGTCCCAGGACCGTCTCTTAAAAGTGTTTCAGCTGTGGGATCGGGCTACCAGCATTTGCAGAGCTTGCTCAGGAATGGCAGCAGGCAGGTGTGAGTGCATCTGCACGCACTGTTGAGGCGGAGGACTCTTGGAGCAAGGCCTGGTCTCAAGGAGGCAGCAAAGAAGCCACTTCTCTCCAAAAAAAACATCATGGACAGACTGATATTCTGCAAAAGGTACAGGCAGTGGACTGCTGAGGACTGGTGTAAAGTTATTTTCTCTGATGAATCCCCTTTTCGAATGTTTGGGACATCAGGAAAAACGCCTCATTCGGAGAAGACAAGGTGAGCGCTACCACGTCTTGTCTCATGCCAACTGTTAAGCATCCCAAAAACCATTCATATGTGGGGTTGCTTCTTAGCCAAGGGAATCGGCTCTCTCACAGTCTTGCCTAAAAACACAGCCATGAATAAAGAATGGTACCAGAATGTCCTCCAAGAGCAACTTCTCCCAACCCTCCAAGAGCAGTTTGGCGATCAACAATGCCTTTTCCAGCATGATGGAGCACCTTGCCATTAAAGCAAAGGTGATAACTAAAAGGCTCAGGGAACAAAACATAGAGATTTTTGTTCCATGGCCTGGAAAACTCCCCAGATTTTAAATTCCCATTGAGAACTTGTAGTCAATCATCAAGAAGGGGTGGAAAACAAAACCTAAAAATTCTGACAAAATGAAAGCTTTGATTGTGCAAAAATGGACTGCTATCGTCAGGATTTGGTCCAGAAGTTGATTGAGAGCATGCCAGGGAGAATTGCAGAGGCCCTGAGAAGAAGGGTCAACACTGCAATATTGACTTGCTGCATTAACTCATTCTAACTGTCAATATAAGCTTTTGTTACTCATATGTTTGCAATCATTATATTTATGTCTGTGCTAAAAACATCTGTCAAACACACATAAAAAACCAGAGGGCAGCAGATCATGTGAAAATATAATATTTGTGTCATTCTCAAAACTTTTGGCCATGACTGTACTAGAAGCCCTGGTCTTTCAACCCCCTCTTGCCCACTTTCAATCCACACATTTTGTCCGAGTACTTCTACGGAAGACCATTAGAAGCATAACGGTAAAGCCCAGGGCTCGGGGGTTTAAGACTGTCCATTGACCAGAACTTAGTTATAGGGCATCAGGTATTATGGTCACCTGAGACCCAGTGTCTAACATGCCGGAATGCAATACCATCTAGAATGATAGACAGGTTAGGGTCGCCCACCCACATACCTGCGGTTCCAGTCTAGGGGGCCTGACGGATCTCCTCCTGGGTGTTGGCCCTCGGACCAGGTTCTGCCCGTTTTAAAGGACACTGTGGAGACATATGACCTTTCCGGTTGCAACGGTAACAGGTGATCTCCCGCGAGGAGGGTATTGATCAGAGGTCGCTCCTGGGGTGGCGTTGTCCTCCTCCGGGGGGGCGACGTTTCTTCTTCTCCGGGTGCATCCACGGGACGTCTTCTGGGCAGTCAGCTAATAAGATCTTTCCCTTCTTCCTCTTTCCGCAGCTGCAGGGCACTATCACAGCAGCCAGATTTTTAGTCAGCTGGCGCACCTCTGAGCGCAGACAGTCCAATTCACTAGGGGGTGTCACCTGCGTTTTGGCTTCTGCACTAGGGGGAAAAGGGGGTTACTGCCGGTTCCAGAGGTGACTTCACCCTGGGTGATGTTGGGTGGCCACCTGGGTTTGCCCAGGGGTGAGCCCTTTTATTGCATGCCTTTTGGGTCAAAGGTTGCATCAGGAGATTAAGGACCACCAGTTTACAGTTCTGGTTTCCTCGGGTTCTCAAACCTGTACAAATTGCTCTTTCGCATCTTTATTTTCGTCAATAGCTTTTATATTTTAATTGCTTAAGGGGCT
This sequence comes from Oophaga sylvatica, assembly GCA_033576555.1. NCBI lineage: Eukaryota > Metazoa > Chordata > Amphibia > Anura > Dendrobatidae > Oophaga > Oophaga sylvatica. Next base: position 15,433,083 of record JARQOD010000006.1, on the reverse strand, counting down.
CTAGGGGTCCTTGTGTCGGCAAGCGTAGTCCTGATGCTGTCACCTGGGGCTGGTGAAAAGTGGTGAAGGCTCGGGTTCCTTTCTGTGCGGTTCTTCAATTATGGCTGTGCTAAGGGGATCGCAGGTACCGATCCTGATCAACGGATCCCAAGTCCCATTCCTTTCGCGCGCCGGTTAGTGCCAATCAGCACAGCGCTTTTTGTCTTCGGATGGAGTAATTTCTAGGATGCTGCAAAAACTTTCCCTTGAATCCTGCTAAAGTGCCGGCTCACCGCTGTTGGGGAAGCCATTTCGCCCCAGGCATTATGGGGCGTTAGTGGCATGATGGGGAAACGGACTGGGTGCTGGGCCTGCGCCCCCATTGGTGCTACAATGCCACGCGGTGGGGGTCGGGGGCCTCCGGGGGGCCGCATGTCGGCCGGTTGTTGTGAATATTGGCGCCCCCTGGTTTAACGGGGACTCCGGTTTCAGAAGCTGCTATTTCCGGCACAGCAGTGGGAACAGGACCTTCGCGCAGGCGCTGATGTCAGAGGTCCACTCCTGTCGCAGGGGGCCTGCGCTGAGTAGGCCGGGGGCGTGTCCAAGACTTTGCGCCTCTTTTAGGTACCCCAACCTTTTTCCAGGCCTTGGCGGTTTGGCGGAAATATGGCGGTATTTGGCGCCAAACAACGCAAGTCTTTTTCACCAAAACACTCCACAGGCACCAGGGCTCGCAATGCTGCAAGTTTCGGACTGTTCTGACGCCAAGTTTTTGTTGTGACCCGCACCACAATTGGGGTTACCGAGCAATGAGGTATCAGAGCCGAGCCCATGGAAGTCTATGGGGTTGTCACGGTACGGTGGCTCGGTTGTGGCCCTGGCGGTCGGCGTATGTTGGGGGGAATATTTAAGGGGATTTGGTTAATTAAGGTTCGTGACGCCACCTGTAGTTTTCTGTTTAAGACGCGTGAGTAATTCTTGAGGGGATGTTGTGGCGCGTGACGGGCCCCCCCAAGGTGGGGGTCCCTCAAAGTTATGGTATAATGATGGTCGGGTGCAGATAAATAAACAGTCTCCACCATCCAGCGTTCTTTCCATACCTTTTTTGTCAGTTTTTGGCGGTCCCAGGGAGGCTGGTCGGGTGGGGAGTGTTTTGAGGTAACGGATGGAGGGTAGAGGCCTCCTTAACTTTTCCAATTGATGAGTCCACCTGCTAGGCTAAGTTCACTCCGATTTCTCCAGCTATCCATAGCTGTCTGCCAGTTCAGCATGTGGTCGGAGCCTTCCATATAACGTGAGAGGTGGTTCCTACTGTTGTCCTGCATGACTCAAGGTTCCCAACTCTCCAGACTCCAGTTACGTCCCGACACTCCAGGGTGCTTTTTGCGACCTAAGGTCCAGTAAGACTTGGTTTTTCTACATAGCCGAAGCTGTAGGACATTCGGTCTCCAGTGACCGGGCAATGCCGGTTTTAATCCTAAGGCACTTTATTTTTACGCGCCCTTCGCCCTGCTCAACTTTGAATCAGCATGATTAGGCTAGGATAATATTCGTTTCCGTCTGCCTCATTTTGCAGTTCTTCTGTTTTGACAGGAATTGTTTCCAAAGGCACTTGTCGCTCCCTTACAACCGGAGAAGCCTTCGGGATCCCCTGTCTGCCGCTCCAAGGGCCTTGACTGTTGGTACGGACTCCCTTTACCCCTGCTGGGGGTGCTGAGTGTATTGGTAATGTCGACCCCCTTAACGTTACCTCTCCAATGTCTCCTGGTATTGTGTGCCGACATACCGGGGGTACACCGGTGTGCTCTGCATAAAAGGGATCAAAAAATTCAACACTATTTATTGGGAAAATATCCTCCTCAGATGCAGTGTGAATGTTATTCCACATAGAAAGTATTTGTTTGGGGGGGGATTGGCCCAACATGCACCTTGGTGGTCATGGGATGTCATGTTGAATTAGCATTAGGGATTGTGGATCTGTGTCTTTAAAGAATACTCCCATTTCCCTTCCATGGATATTCATAAAACGGAAGATGGGGTCCCTTTTGGGATCCATACCTATTTAAAAAAAAAACACTGGTTTATGCCTCCAGTAATCAAGAAGGGTGTCATGCCGTTTAAATTATCTCAATTTAGGGGTTCCAAAAATTGCAGCATAAAACCGGATCTTGAGATGTTTATGGTAATACATCTTGTCAGTTATTTTGGAAATCCCAATAAAGTTAATGGGTAAATGCTGGCGTGACTGTACATGACCGTCTTAGAAATTCTCAAGAAAGTTGCGCTGTGTTACCTGATCTACCAAACATCAAACACCTTATCTCAATTCAAGCCTTATAGAATGAGTAAAATGGCTGCGCGCATCTCTGCCCTGGCAGGAGTTGTAAGGGGGGTGTGATTAAAGGATGATATTCCTTGCTGTTGGATTTGTGCATGAGGACAGCCCCTCCTGCGAAGGGACCCTGCAGAACTGACCGGGAAGGGGAGGAGTTTCAGGGGGAAAAGTTTGGATGGAGCGCTGCTAGGGAATCTGTGCAGTTCCTTGGTATAAAGGCCGTGTAAGGGTCAGGGAGGCGGAACCTCTGAGCTTTTTTACGGAGGCTTTCTTTAAAGGAGGGGTGGCCGGGGAGACGGACAGGAAGTCAGGCAAGTGACAGGGACAGGTCTTTGGCAGTGGGAAGGAGGTCACGGCAAGTGACCGGGCGCTTGGGATTACAGCAGGTGTCACCAAGTGGACGGGGGCAAGTCTCTGGATAGAGAAGGCAGGTAGTCCGGCAAGTGACCGGGGCAGTCTTGGATAGACGGCAGGTGTACGGCAAGGAGGGGCGCTCTGGATAGACAGGAGGTAGTACGGAAGTGACCGGGGCGTTCTGGTAGCAGGCAGGTAGTCCGGCAAGTGCCGGGGCAGTCTTGGTTAGAAGGAGGTAGTCCGGCAAGGACGGGGCAGTCTCTGGTTAACAGGCAGGTAGTCACGGCAAGTGACCGGGGCAGTCTCGGATGCAGGCGTAGTCACGGAAGTGGACGGGCAGTCTCTGGAGGAAAGGTATATACGACCTGAATGGTGGAGCCTCCCGGGTAGGGGTGCAGGCGATGACGTGAAGCCCCCAAGTGAGCAGGCGGAGAGTCTCTGGAATAGACGATGGCACCCATGTGACGTCCGAACCCCGGGTAGGTCGCAGGAAGATGCAGATGAGGGCCCCCCAAATGAGCAGGCGAGATTCTCTGGAATAGCCGTGGTCCCACGGGGGCGGCCCCCAAACCCCAGGTAGGCTTGCGGAAGGTAGCAGACAGCAAACGCAGGAGACAGGCAGGTAATGGTAACGGAACCTGAGGGCTGAAGAGAGTAAAAAGTGCAACAACATTGCTCGGGCACCTCCATTAAGGAGGGGGCTTTTTTAGGGTGGAGTCCTTTTTGGGCATTGGCCGGGGCCTTTTTTGAAAGTTGCGCGGGGCCCCTTTAGGCGGGGGGGCGGCGCGGCGTGCGCGCCTAAGTCCGCAGCAGGGGAAGGAAACGCGCGACCCCAGCAGGGCGAAGGGGAGCCGAGGTGGGGTAAGGGGGGCAGTCCTGCCTGGCAGAGGCGTGGCGCGGGGAACAGGTCCTGCCCTGGCAGGGGAGGGGACGCCGGGCTACAGTACCCCACCTTTAGGCCCCCTTTTTTAGGCCAGAAAGAAATTTAGCTAGGATGAGAGGGGCATGGATGTTCTCCCGAGGCTCCCACGTTCTCTCCTCAGGACCAAACCCCTTCCAATCACCAGAAAATAGGTCTTTCTTCCTACCCTTTTGGTGGCCAAAATGTTCTCTACCTCAAATTCGTTTCAGCAGACAGTGGAGCAGGAGGTGTACCTGTAGACTTGACAAAAGAGTTAGTTTCCACCGGTTTGAGGAGAGATACATGGAAGGAGTTAGGAATCCGCAAATTGGCGGGAGTTTCAATTTATAGGGACAATGGGTTGATCTGATGATGATCTCCAGAGGACCGATGAACGAGGACTAACTTGTGGGAAGGAATCTTGAGCCGAACATACTTGGATGAGAGCCAGACCTTATCCCCAGGCGGAATTGGGGGGATCCAGACGTTTCTTGTCAGCATGTTCTTCATGCGCTCGGATGACAGAATGAGTGCGGACGGGGTACTTCCATATGGAGGAGGAATTCGTTAACCAGGGATTCCGAGCTGGATTGTCCACAGAGAGTGGAAATAGGTACAGGGATCCGAGGATGTTGACCGAAGACTACAAGAAACGGAGATTTGGAGGAAGATTCGCTCTCGTGATTGTTGTACGAAAATTCGGCCCAAGGCAGGAGATCCACCCAGTCAGAATGGTGGGCATTAACGAAGTGCGGAGATAATGGTCAGAATTGATTGATTCGTTCGGACTTGACCATTGGACTGTGGGTGGTAAGCGGAGGAGAAATCAGGGTGACGTCTAGCAACTTACAAGTGGCTTCCAGAAACGTGAGGTGAACTGTACCCCACGATCCGACACAATGTGACGAGGCAGAACCATGAAGAGGAAGATGTGGCGGAAAAGTCTTTAGCCAACTCGGGTGCGACGGAAGCCTGGCAGGGGAATGAAGTTGAGCCATCTTGGAAAATCGGTCAAACGACCACCCAAATGGACCGTACAACCAGCAGAGACGGGAAGATCCGTTATGAAGTCCATGGCTATATGCTGCAGGGGGCAGCGGGTACAGGAAGCGGGAGAAAGACGGCCGGCAGGCAGGTGTCTCGGAACTTTGTTGCGGGCACGGAGGCACAGGCAGAAACAAAGTCTATTACATCCTTGTGCAGGGTAGGCCACCAGTAATGCGGGTAATGAGTGGAGGGTCTTTTTCTGACCAGCGTGGCCAGCTAGTTTAGACGAATGACCCCAGTGGAGGATCCTCTCCCGATCAGGTACCGATACGAACGTTCTTACCAGGAGGGAGACGATTTAGACTCACGGGAGCCACCTGCATCACTCTGGCGGGATCGATGATATGTTTAGGTTCCTCCTCGAGATCCGACCCAGGGAAAGACCGGGACAAAGGCATCCGCTTGATGTTCTTGTCGGCCGGGGAAAGTGTAAAAGAAAGTCGAAGCGGGCAAAAAACAAGGACCACCGGGCTTGGCGAGGGTTAGTCTCTGGGCATGCTGGAGGTAAGCCAGATTCTTGTGGTCAGTGTAAATGATTACCGGATGAAGAGCCCCCTCGAGTAGGTAACGCCATCCTCCAATGCCAGCTTGATGGCCAATAACTCTCGGTCTCCTATGGAATAATTGCGCTCAGAAGAGGAGAAGAGTTTTGAGAAGAAGCCGCAAGATACCATCCTCCCGGAAGAAGACTTTTGAGTCAGTACCGCCGGCTCCAGAAGAGGAAGCGTCCACCTCCAGGAAGAACTGCTTGTTGCCGTCCGGGCGATGCAGCACTGGAGCGGAAAGAGAAGGCTGTTTTAAGGAAAGAAAGGCCTCTCTGCTTCGGGCGTCCACTGTTTGGGGTTAGCATTCTTGGGGTGAGCGCGGAGATTGGAGCAGTCGGGAAAAGAAGTGCGGTATGAAGAGGCGGTAATAATTGGCGAATCCCAGGAACCGCTGAATGGCCTTCAATCCCTCCGGTCGGGGCCATTTCTCGATGGCAGATAGTTTTCTGGATCCATTCTTAGGCCTGTCTGAGAAATGATGTAACCCAAAAACGGAAGCGAGGTCTGCTCAAAGAGACATTCTCATATTTGGCGAAAAGGTGATTCTGCCTAAGCCTGAGCAGAACCTGACGAACATCCCTCCGGTGAGGACTGGAGATCCGGAGAGAAGACCAAGATGTCGTCTAGGTACACCACAACGCAGGAGTGGAGCAGGTCCGGAGATGTCATTGACCAACTCCTGAAAGACTGCAGGAGCATTACAGAGACCAAAGGGCATCACCAAATACTCATAGTGGCCGTCCCGGGTGTTGAATGCCGTCTTCCATTCATCTCCCGACGGATACGGACTAGGTTATATGCTACACGAAGATCCAATTTGGTGAAGATTCTAGCCCCCTCAGGACGATCAAAACAATTCGGGAATGAGCGGAAGAGGGTACTTTTCTTCACCGTGATCAGGTTTAGGCTCTGTAGTCAATACAGGGATGGAGAGAGCGTCTTTCTTTTTTACGAAGAAGAAACCTGCTCCCGCTGGGGAGGTAGATTTCGGATGAATCCCTTGGCCAAATTCTCCTCGATATATTCGGACATCGACTGGTCTCAGCAGCAGACAATGGGTAAATACGCCCACGGGGAGCGTTAGTACCGGGTAGCAGGTCGATCGGGCAATCATAAGGTCTGTGAGGGGGTAATGTCTCTGCCTCCTTTTTATTAAAGACATCAGCGAGCGACAATATGGAATCGGGAGCCCTGGTAGATTAGTTGGTGTAGGGAGAGGACGGACGGGATGAACAGGAACCAAACACGTTTTATGACAGTCTGTCCCCAGAGAAGGATCTCTCCAGTCTGCCAGTCGAGCAAGGGTGCAGGCTTTTGGAGCCAAGGTAGACCTAATAAGAAAGCATGAGAGAGTCCAGGCAGGACATGAAACGAGATGCTCTCAGAATGCAACATTCCCACCTGCAGAGTTATGGCTTCAGTGATAAGTTGGATGGGACGTGGTAGGAGACCCCCGTCCACAGCAGCAACAGATACTGGTTCAACCAGATGTTTGGTAGGAATGCGATATTTCTCTACTAGAGCCTGTGAAAACAAGATTCCCGGCTGCTCCAGAATCAAGTTGGGCTTGTTCGAAATAACGGTTCTCACCGAGGAGAATTGAGACTGACAGCAGCAGAGATGAAGAGGATTTATTCTTGTCTAGGTTGACCTCTCCGAGCGAACCTAGACACAGGCGTTTCCCGACCTCTCCGGACAGGTATGGATCCGGTGCTCCTTACTGCCACAGTAGAAGCAACTCCCCTCGGCACGGCGTAAGTCCTGACGGGCTTTGACCATCTTGGTCTGGTCGACCTGCATAGGCTCAGAAGTGTGTACCTGGGGAGAAGCGGAAGGAGTTACAGGTCTCTGAAAAGAAGGAGCTAGACGAGGAAACCTTCTCTCACGGGTGACCTCTTTGGCGCGTTCCTGGAACCGTAGATCAATTCGATTAGCCAGAGTTATTAGGTCATCGAGAGAGGTTGGAATGTCTCGACCGGCAAGTTCATCTTTAATACGGCCGGACAGACCCTCCCAGAAGACAGATATCAGAGCATCATTATCCCAGGCCAGCTCCGAGGCAAGGGTACGGAAACGTATGGCATATTGCCCCACGGTGAGACTTCCCTGACGGAGACGCAACAGAGATGATGCAGAGGAGGTCTTCCGTCCGGGTTCGTCGAATACCTTCCGGAAGGCGAGAGAAAAGCAGGCAGGTCAGACACCAGAGGATCTTCTCTCTCCCAGAGAGGATTAAGCCAGGCCAGAGCCTCTCCGGTGAGATGGGACATAATGAAGGCAATTTTGGCCCGGTCGGAGTTAAACTGGTGAGCCAGGAGTTCGAAATGCAGGGTACACTGGTTAATGAAACCCCGAGCCAGAGTAGGATCGCCTCCAAACCGTGGAGGAGCAGAAAGTCGAGGTCCAGGAACGGAAACCACGGAATTGGTAAGCAACGGGACTGCCGGATTGCGAGTCATGGCGCCAGTGGTGGTTGCTGGTGAAGTAGTCAGGGTGTCCAGGCGGGAATTAACATTCCGCAGATGACCCAGGATGGACTCCTGTTGAGTCTCTGACGAGACAGTTCATGACACAGGTCAGAGAGCGAAGGGGTTTGGGTGCCACCGGGTTCCATGGCCCGAGCAAACTGTAACGGGTCAGGGAGGCGGAACCTCTGAGCTTTATTATACAAGGAGGCTTTCCTTGTAAAGGAGCGGGTGGCGCCCGGGGAGACGGACAGGAAGTCACGGCAAGTGACAGGGACAGTCTTTGGACAGACGGGAAGGTAGTCACGGCAAGTGACCGGGGCAGTCTCTGGATAGAGAGGCAGGTAGTCACGGCAAGTGACCCGGGGGAGTCTCTGGATAGACAGGCAGGTAGTCACGGCAAGTGACCGGGGCAGTCTCTGGATAGACAGGCAGGTAGTCACGGCAAGTGACCGGGGCAGTCTCTGGATAGACAGGCAGGTAGTCACGGCAAGTGACCGGGGCAGTCTCTGGATAGACAGGCAGGTAGTCACGGCAAGTGACCGGGGCAGTCTCTGGATAGACAGGCAGATAGTCACGGCAAGTGACCGGAGCAGTCTCTGGATGGACAGGTATATACGACCTGAGATGGTGGAGCCTCCCGGTAGGCTAGCAGGCAGATGACAGATGAACGCCCCCCAAGTGAGCAGGCGAGAGTCTCTGGAATAGACGATGGTCACCGCATGTGACGTCCGAACCTCCGGGTAGGTCTGCAGGCAGATGGCAGATAAGCGCCCCCAAGTGAGCAGGCGAGATTCTTGGAATAGCCGATGGTCACCACCGGTGACGGCCGAACCTCCAGGTAGGCTTGCGGACAGGTAGCAGACAGCAAACTGGCAGGAGACAGGCAGGTAACTGGTAACGGAACCTGAGGGCTGAAGCAGAGTAAACAGTGCAACAACATTGCTCGGGCACCTCCATTAAGGAGGGAGTACTTTATATAGGGTGGAGTCCTCGGCATTGGCCGGGGACCTTTTTTGAAAGATGCGCGCGGCCCCTTTAAGAGCGGGGGAGCGCGCGGGCGCGCGCCCTAAGTCCAGCAGCAGGGAAGGAGCGTGCGACCCCAGCAGGGCGGAAGGAGGACGCCGAGCGTGGGTAAGGGGGGCGACGTCCCTGCCTGGCAGAGGACGCTGGCGCAGGGGAACAGCGTCCCTGCTGGCAGAGGGCAGGGACGCCGGCGCTACAGCCAGCATGCCAAAATGGGAGAGGGATTTGGTGCCAAGAGAAGGGATGGCCAGGACATGCGTCAACAAAGATGTTAAGGCAGGGGTGCAGTCCGTGGCAGGAGACATAAACCAGCGCGTTGTGGCGCACCTGAAAGCAGAACCCAGATAGTGCTAGACAAGTTCTGGAACCCAGACTATGTTGGTCAAATCCCAAAGACCAGATTTGCGCCGGTCAATACCCGGAGCCCAGACCACATCAGTCAAGAGCCAAGGCCCAGTCCTCATCCCACCGGGTACGAGAGGCATCTTCTGTCGGTCAAGCACTGAAGATCTGTGAGGAAACTTTGCTCGTGAGTGGATGCCTGCAGTGGTTAATGGGAGGTGTGTGAGAGCCTGGCCATTGCGTACAGCACTGACATACGGACAGGGGTTGGCCTGGCCTAATACAACAGATAGAACACGGGCTGGTTGAAGCGAAGGAAGCCCAATGAGCCTTTTTAGACTTTGCCAGGAGGATTTGCAGCCTAGTCCAGGCTGCAAAGGTGGGACAATTCTACCAAACATTCATGCTATTGTGAGACCATGCCTAAATGTCAATGGAGTGAGCTGTGCGTGCGGGGTGATCTCTACACTGACAGCAGTCCCAGACATTCTCGAGGAGGGTGAAGGCAACAGAGATGAAACCAGCATCTATTAGACACTCATAGCATATCCTGTGACTATGCCATAAAAGTCAGAGATTGGAGAGGAAGGGTAGATTTCTACAATAAGGAGCTTATGAATGCTATAATACTGTGCTGGCAACATTCTAGCTTGTTAACTATATAAAAATCTCCATAAAAATGATCAAAACCAACAAGAATAATATTATGTGAATATAATAAATACCAAGGCAAGTGCAAAAAATGGGAAGAAACTGTAGACTTTACATACAATTCATGAGACATACTTCAGCTTATAATAACTTGGCTAAGATCCATCCTTATCCAGTAGAGATTGTAAAGCTCAATTAGTTGGTTTTATCCGAGATACCAAGTTTCCACATTCAGTCGTTCTCTGCTCAAGGTCATACTGATAGTCTAACAAAGCGAATAAGAATGGCTACGTGCAATATATAAATACTCAGGGTTAGAGCCTGTGAGGTTTCCTTCAAGAAATAGGCTTCATGACACCACTTGTCTAAAATAAATACGAGTCAGACGGAGTAGGCCTTATCATTACTGGGAATTTTTGTAGGCATGTCTACTTTTTTCTTCCTTTAAATTACTTCCAACCATTGTACAATAATGATAAAAGGTGACCCAAACTTTCTTGTACATAGTAATGGTCCTTATACTGCAGAAAAGCCATAAAAAGTGTCTACTGACTTCAGTTTCTATTATGCAAAAGGTCAGGAAATATGGATTCAAGGGTAAATTGTGAACGCAAAGGAAGATTGTGGAGAAACCTTTTGTAGATGTAGAAGTATATGTAGTGCAGTGAGCTACGGAAAGTCTAAAGAGAATATCCATTTTGAACAATTCCTAAAAATCTAACAATCTAAGGCCGGTTTCACAAGTCCGTTTTTTTCCGGTACCGGAAAAAAATGGTAACGGAGATGTCAGTGTTCGTATGTCCATGTGTCTGTGTATGTAATACTTGTGACACATGTGTGGCAACCGTGTACCACCCATATGTCTTATCAGTACCACACACACCGGCACCTGAGAAGCAGCAATACAGTTAGCGCTGTTCCCTGGTGCCGAGTGCTGAAGATGGCTCTCATCATTCTCCCCTGCACTGCTGGCAATCAGCACAAGCAGGGGAGAATGATGAGAGTTATATTCAATTGATAACAGAGACAGCAGGTGGCGGCTGATGGGACTATTACTCCCATAAGCCTACCCCTGCTTCTGCTAATAACAGTGAGAGCAGGAGCAGCTGATGGGAGTATTTATTACCCGCTGACTGCACTATAAATAAATAATTAAATTTAAAAAACAACGTGCGTTCCCTGTATTTTCTATAACCAACCATGCAAAATTCACAGCTGGAGGCTGCAACCCTCACCTGTCAGCTTTAGCAAGGTTGGTTATCAAGAATAGAGGGGTCCCCACACTGTTTTTTTAAGTTATTTAAATAAATCATTTTATAAAAATGGCGTTGGGTCACCCTATTTTTACAACCAGCCAAGCTAAAACTGACATCTGGGGGCAGGTGAGGGCCCATGGATATTGACCCCACCAAGCCTTAAAATAGCAGCCCACAGCCACCCAAAAGAGCACATCTATTAGATGTCTCCCATTTTAGGCCCCTTCTCCTTTTCCTGGTATAATGTCCCTCATCCTGGGCCCCTTCCAGTAATGTATGTCCCTCATCCTGGTATAAGGTCTTCATCCTGGACCCCTTCCAAGTATAATTTTCCCTATTCTGGTATAATGTCCTCCATCCTAGGTCCCTCTCTGGTATAATATCTCCCATCCTGGACCCCTTCCAATAATATATGTCCCCATCCTGGTATAATGCACCCCATCCTGGGCTCTTAGTAATATATGTCCCCCATCCTGGTATAATGCTCCCCCATCCTTGGCCCCTTCCAGTAATATTTGTCCCCCATCCTGGTATAATCCAGTAATAGTGTCCCTGTTCTCCAGCAAATGTAAAAAAAAAGTAAACTATTTTGCTCACCTTCCCCTACTCCCTCAACTTTTGGCGTACGCTACTATAGCAAAGCCAGCAGCTCACATCAGCATGCAAGCAATGGGCAGCGAATGACATCACTGCCATGCCCACCAGTGATTTGCTAACTGATGCTAGCTGCCAGTCTCTGATTGGCCAGCAGTGTGTATTACAGTGCAGGAACCCAGTAGCTCACTGCGCCGCAATACATTTCAACTGAATGTGCAACCTTGGATGCACATCTAGCTGAGATATGTAGCTACTGAAGTTGGCAGGCCCCCTCTCGCACTTTCCACGACAGTGATCGATATGCCCCTGGGCTTGGTCTTGGAAATATGCATTACTAAGGAAACATTTTTCTATGGCGCACTCAACTTTTGTATTAGGCAAGAATCCTGACAAGTTGCCAAATATGGCAACTTTGGCAATTGATTATTCTATTAATTTCACATAATCAGATAGTGTATGCAAAAGACTGGATTCTCCTCTCATTCCTGGGCCACATAGATCTAGAAATCTCAGCAGCCAGGACTAGGTCAAGCATGGGAATACTATCAATGAAAGATCAAAGAAGGTGACACAGCAGAGAGCCAGAGACAATCACTCAGAACCTTTGCATTGCATAATCCGAGAGTCAAGAGCAAAGTTTGAAGGAGAATACTAAGTTATAGGGTGTCACTGTTTGATGCTCCTAGATATAACTCATAGGTCACACATTGTGCAGTTCATTCTAAAACCCACACCATCGACTTTTTACACAATTTTGGTGTATTTACAAGTGCTGGTTTTGTGGCTTTTTTATGCAACTTTTCCTAAAATGCCATCTGAGGTTTTTTGGGTTGAAATTTGTGTCAATCCCTAATGGAGAACACAGAGGTAAAAAATATAGTGTTATACATGGGAAAGATTATCTTCGGCACATATTGTCCAGCTAAAATGTATGCAATTCATTGTGTAAGGAAACAATATGAAGGCTTAAAATGGCAAAATAGGATGGTTACGAATGTATGATCTCTGGGGGTTTGACCAATCTCTATAAATGGGGTCCTAAAGTATTTAGCAGTCAACACTTCAACAGCCATTACTTTATCACCTTACTGTAAAAAATAAACATTACTAAGGTTGAAATCAGATGTCTATGAAAAATGGTTAAAATATGGAACAATATGTACGGACTGGCGGCAAATCTCGTGACCTGAATTCACCAGATGCTGTGACTAAGGGCCAGTTGTGCCTGAAACGCGTTGTGTGTCTATAGCTCTTATTTATGGAATCTCATCGATATGCATTTTTATTCTGAAGAAAGAAACTCAAAATGTTATCATATTTTGAACACTGGCTGTGTTTTCCCCGACCTCAACAGCGTCATATGCCTGTAAGGCTGTTGAGACTTGCAACTGGTCAGGACACCACAATTTATACTCAGACCATATTTCACATAAGACCGAATTTGAATTAATTGTGCAGATGTTTGGTGTGTCACTCAGGCTTGGCACGGGCGAACAAGAGGTAAGCCGCATGGTAGAGATTGGCATCTATGTTCTCCTTGATCGCACAAATGACATTATATTGACCCATATGATCCATATGTCCATGACCTTTCTTACTACCTGGTAAGACGCCTATGGTGGCTTTCCATTTGGTGAAAGCCACACTGTATAGACCTTCACTGATGTCATTTTCTGACTGGTCTCCACAAGACATTAAGAATACCCCTTTATATGGAGTTATATGGTAAGATGAAGGTAAAAGCCAGTTGTACTTGTATTACCAAAATAGATCAATAGACATTAATTAGTTTGTAACACATTACTTGTAGGCACGTTTCTTGCAATCTTTTGGAGATGTCAAGGGTATATTTCTTCATGACACTAAAGCAACGTGTAATGTATTCTCTTCATCTGTTATGTTCACCCCAATTAAAAGTGTTTTAGAAATTACTTAAAGTGACGAAGCGGTGAAATGTGATATCTAATGAACCATGGTGAGCTTACATATTAATTAATAAGTCCTGCTGTAATTCTTATGATCAACAGTAGATTTCTCTAGAATAGATGCAAGATTGACTTAATTCCTAATAGAATTATTACACATTGTATCAAACCTATAATAATAGAGAATTTTTTTCTAAATCGCTGGGATTCACATCCTGAGAACAGGAGTCCTGGAGCCCCCATGTTGCCTCCTACCTATATTCACTGTCAACAGAGAGGTGGCATCACATGTGTGGCTCTGAGAGGTCCGAGCCACGGCATCAGGCAGGTCAGGGATCTGTATTGAATGAGAATACCTCTTACCTGTGTGTATAGATTTATAATAGAGCTGTGATTTATCATTAAATCTTATGTTTTTCGGTAAAAATGAGATGACTCTGCTGATGTTGTCTCAGTCTATACAACAGAGTTTCTGAATAAAAAAATAACCTATAGAATGTAGGAAATGCCCATTGTTTTTTGTGCTCTGTTGAGTAATATGAAAATAATGAAGGTTGTTTTTACATTTTGCCTTAAAGCGAATCTGTCACCTCAAAATTGCCATATCGGATAAAGATATGGCTGAATAGTGCGTCCCATAACAAAGCTAACGGTAAGTATCATATATCATGATACCCCCGTTTTCATATCAAAATACCTTTGTAAAGTTGGTTATTTTCGGTGTCAATCACGGTGGTCAGGTCAGGAGGGCGGCGTTTTCTCTCCTCGTCATCAGTTGCGTATCGCCGTCTGTGAATCCCACAGACGGCGTTCGGCTTCCCGCAATTGCGCAATTCAAAATCCGGCGCATGCGCAGTGTGCTTTGCCCAACAGTGGGCAAAGCATAAAATCGTTACAACGCATGCGCTACTCTTTCCTTGCCCCGGAAGTCGTCTAAGCAGTCATTTCCGGGGCAAGGAAAGAGTAGCGCATGCGTTGTAACGATTTTATGCTTTGCCCACTGTCAGGCAAAACACACTGCGCATGCGCCAGGCCGGATTTTGAATTGCGCAATTGCGGGAAGCCGAACGCCGTCTGTGGGATTCACAGACGGCGATACGCAACTGATGACGAGGTGCGGGGGGGAGAGGAGAGAAAACGCCGCCCTCCTGACCTGACCACCGTGATTGACACCGAAAATATGAAAACGGGGGTATCAGGATATATGATACCTACCTTTAGCTTTGTTATGGGACGCACTATTCAGCCATATCTTTATCTGATATGGCAATTTTGGGGTGACAGATTCCCTTTAAAGGCTCAGCGTAGCTCACTTCACTTCCACATCGAGAAGTACATCGATCAGCAGGTATTGTGCACTATGGATGGGACAGGTGCATGCTACCTACTAATCTTATCAGGTATCAGCATCTGTAATGTCACCTCGCCTGCCTCACTAACCTCTCCATGTAAAAGTGAGAAGATCTTTTAATTTCTCCAGAAATGCAAATAACCTTCCAGATTGGGTTTGAAAAGGGAATACAATACAAGTGAAATACAAGTGAAAAGTACACAAACAAAAAAAGATTAATCAGAATTCATATAAAAGGATAAAGTTGGAAACAGGGTTCTTTATTGGACTAGCAGCATGTTTCCAACTACTGATCTGCAAGGATTTTGAGGTCACTGCGTAGGTGATATGTTGGTAACATGCTGCTTATTTTTGCACTTTGGGTTTTTTCACATATGGGAACGTGGGTTGTTGGACCTTTGCATCCTGGCATAATTATATTGTTGTGATTTTCCCGTTCTCTTTTGAATATTTTTCAACCCTGGGATCCGGGATTATTTTTGCCCTTTAAACCCAAAGACGGCCGAACCAAAGGGAAAATTTTAGAAAAGGTTTTAGGGCAAGCGTTGATGAGATATTTTAATTTGAGTGCGATCCGAAAAAAACTTTGTCACACTCGACAAATTTTTGTTATGGGGGTGCAAAATTTTCCCCAGTCCAAGAAAAAAATCACTGCATGTCGAGTTTAAAAATGAGGGCTTTGTCCTGGAAAAATCGGCGGCACTTTTAGACTCTAAAGTGCGTTCGATTCCGGGGAAAAAGAATGGAGAAAAAGAAATTTTTTTTTTTCCTTTTCTTCATCCCAGGGGAATGGATCACACTGGATCAGGTTTGATCAGGTGTCATTTTCTAATTTGCCCGATTCTCTCAAAAGAAAAAAATTGGGGTCTGCCCTGCCTTAAAAAGTCAATTTTTTTTTACATTGATTTCCCTTTTTCTGTTTTTTTTTTTTAATTTTAATGATCATTCATTTTTTTTTTTTTTTGCTTTTTTTTCTAAGCTGTAGGAGCCCGGGGTTTTGGGGGCTAAATAAATGCCCCATAGTCAAAATTATTTTGGATAGGAGAGAAATTTTTGCAAGTAAATTTCCCTTTGGGGCCCCATTGATACTTGTTTAAAGTTTTTAAATTTGCTTCGCTTTGCCAGAGAATAGATTCTAAATAAACACAAATGATCCCCAAAAGTTAGAATTCAATGTGAAATGTGTTTTAAAGTTGTTTTTTTTTTGGAAATTTGTATATTTTTTGAGAAGTTATAAAAAATATTTTTTTATTGCGTTACAAATAGGACGGTTTGATGTATTTTTCAGATTCTATAGAGAAAGGGTAATAAAAGCAAAATTTTTTGCGGTTTTTAGTAAAATTAAAAACTGTGCAGTGAATGACCAACTAAAATTAGTCAGTCACACTTAAGTTCGTCCATTTTTTGGGGGTTGTAATCTTTTCAAAAA